>CM055122.1:159306791-159616791 GCA_029206835.1 Rana muscosa | reverse complement strand
TTATTGGGGTTTTTCCGCGTTAGCGTTTTTTTTTCAATGGATCAAAAATGGTAAAGTAACGTTTTTGAGCGTTTATCGACGTTTATTAGCATTAGAGCGTTTTTACAGCTGGAAAAAGTCTCTCAGAACCCAGTAGTTTTTTTTTTTTTTTTACTGCTCAAAAACGCCACTGCCCAAAACTGCTGATAACAGCCTATGTGTGCATGGACACATAGGATAACATGATGGAGAGTTTATCGACTGTAGAAAAAAACATCTACAGCCAAAAACAGCTGCTGTAAAAACTTCCAAAAACTTCCAGTGTGCATGAGGCCTAAATGTAAGGAAACTATACATTTTATTCTGCTGCTTGTTCTATTGACTGCAACATTAAAACTACATCTTTGGTACAACGCATGTTAAAAGTTATTTACAAAAGAAATAAAAGTTGTTTTATTTATTTTTTTGCATACATTTAATTTTTCTCATAATTCTTACTGATTTAAAATAAAACAGATATACCATAAACCCCGTATTATTAACAGTAAATCCTTAAAGAGAATGTTCATATGTGCTTTATAAAAATAGGATTTTTTGTACTCACCGTAAAATCCTTTTCTCTGACATCCATGGACTGACACGGTGTCTCTTTACACTTTACACGTGGGTTATGTCCCTGCTTGCAGGAGAAGACCTAGGCAGAATGTGAGATGTTATACATACATTCCAAAAGCCAGAGCTGAACAGCCCCACCCAGGGGGCGGTCCCTCCGGGCATAACCCTCCCACTACAGTCAGCAGACTTCAGTTCGTAACAAAGCAGTACAAAAACTTAAAAAGGAAGGGTGGGTGCCGTGTCAGTCCATGGATGTCAGAGAAAAGGATTTTACGGTGAGTACAAAAAATCCTATTTTCTCTTATCATCCATGGACTGACACGGTGTCTCTTTACACTTTACACGTGGGATGTCCCAAAGCAGTGTCAAGAGGGATGGGAGCAGTATAAATGGAAAAACCAAAAACTTTCACTCCAAGAAGGCAGATCTCCTCAACGGAGGAGTCGCAACTTTAAACAGCGGCCTGCAGCACCCTGCGGCCGAAGGAAGCATCCGAAGATGCAGCCACATCAACCTTATAAAAAACTTAAAAGGTATGAACAGACGACCAGGTCGCCGCCTTGCACACTTGTGCAACTGACGCTTGATGTCGGAAAACCCAGGAAGCACCAATTGCCCTGGTGGAACGCGCCGTAACCGGAAAGGGAGGCGCCCGCCCTTTGAGAGCATAGGCTTGAATGACGGTTTGTCTGATTCCCCTAAAAATGATGGCAGACGAAACCGCTTGGCCCTGTTATGGACCAGGGGCAGTCACAAACAGTGAGTCGGACTTCCGAATAGAAGCAGTAGCAGACAGGTACACCCGTAAGGCTCGTACCACATCCAATATGTGCAGCGCAAACTCTCTGGGATGCGATGGGTGAGGACACAAGGACGGGAGGACAATGTCCTCATGTAGGTGAAAGGTAGACACCACCTTTGGCAAAAGGGAAGGTCGCGGATGCAACACCGCCTTATCCTTATGGATGACTAAATATGGCGACTTGCAGGACAAAGCCGCCAACTCAGACACTCGTCAAACAGAAGTGATTGCCACTAAAAGGCCACCTTCTGAGACAAGACAAGAGAGGAATATCCCGGATATTCACAAAAAGGAGGTTCCTGGAGGACCTAGAGCACCAAATTCAGATCCCACGGTGGGAGAGAAGGCTTGACAGGAGGGAGCACATGGCGAACCCCCAACACAAGGTGCTAACCAAGAAATGACCCGCTAGAGGTCGCTGAAAGAAGACGGCCAAGGCCGAAATCTGATCCTTGATGGTACTCAAAGCAAGCTTTTGGGTCACTCCACACTGTAGAGGACGCAGGATTTTGGGGACGGAATACGTCCGAGGACGCCAGTCCAGCGCTTTGCATATGGCGATATAAGCTTTCCAGGCACGGTGATAGATCTGCCTGGAGGAAGACTTCCGTGTCCTTAACATGGTCAAAATGACAGAGTCCGAGAGACCTCGGTCCCTCAACACCTGGCTTTTAACAGCTCTGCCGTTAAAGCCAGAGACTGTAAGCCGGATGAAACATAGGACCTTGAGACTGAAGGTCCTCCCTCATCGGCAACCGCCAGGGAACGTCCGCAACGAGACGTACCAGATCAGCGTACCAGTGACGCTGAGGCCAATCCGGAACAATTAGGATCACCGGAGTTTATATCAGGCGATAAGGACCCTATGGGGCCACCAACGCATCCGAGCCATCGCCCAAGGATCCCTGGATCTGGCCACAACCTCGACCCTTGCGACTGAGTCGAGAGGCCATCAGGTCCACATCCGACGTGCCCCCCCGTCGGCAAAGGAGTTGAAATATGCAAGGACCACTCTTCCTGGTCCGGCGTCTGGCGATTGGCGACTCAGATAGTCCGCCCCTACAGAGCCGGCACGTTTCTTCCGGCCCACTTCAGGATACGGATTACCTCGGAAGCCGCAGCTGAGCTCCGAGTCCCCCCGTGATGGTTTACATACGCCACCGCCGTGGCGTTGTCCGACTGGCTCCTGATGGAGCGTCCCCGTACTCTCTCCGACCTGAGGAGAGACACAGTCTGATGGCCCGCATTTCCAGAACAGTGATTGGTAAACGGGCTTGTCCGGAGTCCAAGGCCTTGAGCCGACAGGACTCCCCAGACTCCACCCCAGCCCGTCAGGCTGGCGTCCGTCGTGAGTACCGTCCATTGGATGGGAGGGGAACGACTTTCCGGACCGAAGAGCCGAGGGTCCCAACCACCCTGTCAGGGACGCCCTGACCAGGTGAATCACCTGGATCCGAAGATCCAAGGACAACGGGGATTTGTCCCAGGTGGACAAGATCTCCTTCTGCAATGCCCTGGTGTGTGATTGGGCATACGGAATGGCCGCGAAGGAGGCCACCAGGAGTCCCGGGACTCTCATGCAAACAACGGATTGACAACCATGTTCGGGATGTCAGCACCCGCACCGCAGACTGAAGTGTCAGCAACTTCTCCAGAGGCAGGATACCTTTGCCTCCAAGGAGTCCAGAACCAGAACTAGAGACTCCAGACACTGAGTCGGGACCAGGACTGACTCCTGAATGTTCAGGAACCACCCGAAGTCCCTGAGGGTCTAATTGACGATAGTCACCTTTCCTCTAAGTCTGAGACACTTTCTGCTCATAGCAGAAGACCGTCCAGATAGCCCACGACAGCAATACCTCGCTGTAACAGAAGGCTAGAACCGGAGCAAGCACCTTGGTGAACACCCTTGGTGCCGAGGCAAGGCCGAAAGGAAGAGCCACAATCGAGAGTGGACTTCGCTGATCGCAAGGCGCAGAAACTTCTGGTGACTTGCGCAGATCGGAACATGCAAGTAGGCGTCCTTGAAGTCCAAGGACGCCAGAAGAAAATCCCTTTGGTGGAGTGTAGCGATCACCGTGCGAATGGATCCCATGCGGAATTTCTGCACCTTCTCGAAGGCATTCAGGGCCTTGAGGTCCAGGATAGGTCGAACCACGTCCTATTTTTGGGACGACAAACAGATTCGAGCAGAATCCCTGAAAACTCTCCTGTGACGGAACCGGCACAATCACTCCGGACCTGATCAAATCCTGTACAGCCCCCAAGAGGGCTGCCCGACAGGTAGGAAGGAGAGGAAGATTCAAGGGAAAGAATCTGTGTGGGGGCCAGGATCAGAATACTATCCTATAACCTGAGGTGACCACCTCGCACCCCCACCAGTCGGAGATTCAGGAGGTCCATCGATCCGTGAACCTGCGAAGTCGTCCCCCCACCCCAGAGTCGGGCGGAGGCAAGACTTCACGCGGGGGCGGGCTTGGGAGCCGCTTGTTTGGCTTACGCACCCAGGGGCACTTGTGCCCACCAGCCGCACTGCCGTCAGTCTGAGAGGGCCTACCTGTGGACTCTGACTGACGAAAAAACCCCTGTTTTGCTGGAAAGGAAGGCCCCTGTTTGCGGCGGGCCTCCTCACCCTTGCTAGTCTAAGGAAGAAGAGTGCGTTTACCTCCCGTGACATCCATGACGATGTCATCCAGAGCAGCACCGAAAGGTCTACCGCCTTTAAAATAGTAGATCCGTCAGGAGCTTCCTAAGGCTAGGTCAGCAGACCAGCATTTCAACCAGATAAGACGACGCAATACCACCGCCGAGACAGAGGCCCTGGATATTAAAGGGGCCGCGTTCAGCGTGGCGTCGCACACAGAAACCAGGCCCTGAACCAGTTGGTGGGCCAGAGCAACTGTGTCTGGAGGAAGAATATGCTCCTGTACAGCTAGGTGCAACATTTTTGCCCAACCTGTAAGTGTTTTAGACACAAGGGTCGCCGCTACCACAGGTCGTAGGGCGGATCCCAACAAGGCAAACATGGTTCTGCTCACCACTTCTGACCTCCTGTCAGTGGGGTCCTCAAATGCAGGAGTCCCCTCCATCGGGAGAGTGATGGCCTTGTTCAACCGGGCGACTGGAGGGTCGACCACTGGGGGAGAAGCCCACTTTTTAAGTAGGGCATCTTCAAGGGGTACCTGATAGACAAACGCCGCGGGACCATAAAAAAATTATTCTGCGGCTTTTCCCAGACCTTATCAATGAGCTGGTCAAAGAAAGTACAATGGAAAAAACCCCTTTAGAAGGCCTGGCCTTAAAAGAACCAAAGGAGACAGTATCCGCCTGAGGTTCTGCATCTGCAGCATTTGAGCTTGAGAGTGTCCCTCACCGCAGTCATGAGCACACTAACAAGCGCCCTGTCATTTACTGACTCAGAACTGGAGTTTCCCTCATAAGGAATGTCCTGTTCAAAACCATCCATACATTCAGAACTAGGGTCCTGAGCGATAGTGGCTAGGCCCATATCTGAATCAGCGCACTGCCCTCGAGTAGATAAAGTGGGGAGAGGGCGCCACTTTGCACCTTGCGCTTGCACACAGCTCCCATCCTGGTCAGAAAATGATTCCAGGGCTGCCCACAACAGGTCCATAGGGACCGCAGTGCTGAAGCACTGCCTGTTGCCACTGACATTTTTAGGGGAAGCTGGTGACACAGACTCCATATTGTCCCTCTCTGAGACTCTCTCAGATAAAAAGTCCACCCACAGGCTGTGCTGACTGAGGAGGGGGTGCCCAGGGGACTCACCAAACCGGACCAGGGACCGCTTAGTTCCGCTGTCTGTACCGCGCTGTGTCAGCGCTGGTAAGCTGTGAGGAGACTGTGAGGAGATTTGCGCTGCTATAGCAGCGCTAGAGGCCAAACTAGTGCTGAAAAGCGCGCGGGCTACAAGAAAATGGCCGCCGCACTTCACTGAGGCGATCCGCGGCAAGATGGCCGCCATGACGCAGTTAAAATGAAACAGCACACATGCACAGCGCCACTCGGCGCTCAGGCCCCAAAAAAAAAAAAAACACACAAAAAAGCCCCAAGGCATACATTGCAGACCAGCATGAGCCCCCCAAGAACAGTGTGACCCCCAAGCACCCCACACAGTCAGCGCCAGTAATGGTGACAGAGAGCGACAATAAAATACAGGGGGAGACAGGGAAAATCCCCCACAGAGAAACACACAGCCCTTTGTACTCACCTGCAGGCAGGAGAGACTACTTACCCGTCCCCTGAGGGACACACTGGTGTTTCTGACAGGACTATCACAGTGCAGTACTGAGTAGCTGTCGGCCCGGTCCACCGCAAAAGATACAGTCAGTCAGGAGCTGTTCAGTCTTGAGAGGACCGTGGGAGCATGAAAGCAAACCCGGCCACCCCTGGAGTCGTGGGGCCTGTCGTGAACTGAGTCTCACGCACAGAAGGCGAGGATCAGCACGCTCGATGGTTGGACAGGGAAGACTACGAGGATATCTTGTACCCAACCTGTTGCCCAGCCGACAGTTGATAGAAGATTCTCAAAAATAAAATAAAAAAGAATCCCAAAAAGGAATAAAATAGGTCAGGAGACTGGCTCCTGAGGGAGCCACGTCTTCTCCTTCTGCTAGGCAGAAAAAAACTGAAGTCTGCTGACTGTAGTGGGAGGGTTATGCCCGGAGGGACCGCCCCCTGGGTGGGGCTGTTCAGCTCTGGCTTTTGGAATATATGTATAACATCTCACATTCTGCCTAGGTCTTCTCCTGCAAGCAGGGACATAACCCACGTGTAAAGTGTAAAGAGACACCGTGTCAGTCCATGGATGATAAGAGAAAAAAATGTTTCCAGCAAATAATTTAAAATAGAAACATTGAACAGGAGATGAAACTTTTAAAAAGTTATTATACAAGTTGAAATGAAAGGGTTAAAGAGGAACTGCAGTTTGCTCACATAATTTGTAATAAAAACATCTTTGCCATTCTGAAGCTTCCCTCCAACCACTTTGCATAATTTTTTATATATACTGTGATTCTGTACTTGCCAAATATGCTGCAGAAAACTCCCTCCACTGAGTCTGGCTGCAACTATTTTAACTGTGGGCAGCTGAAGCTACTGCCTTTTCACTTCCTGGATTTACACAGACGCACAGAGGCACACCTCCAGCTTTGCAGCTCTCATTGGTCCTCTTATGACACGCCCCCTCTTCCTTCCTGGCAAACTCAGGAGAGCTGTACATGATGCCATAAGCCTAGGCTTTTTACCAGACAAGAAACAGAAAGTGGGCTGTATAAGGTATTTACTGGCAGAAAAAAATGTTTTACTATCCAAAGTTAAAACAACAAGGGCAGAAGATTTAATAGATGGAAAGATGAAAAAAAAAAAAAAAAAAAATGACTTTAGGTCCACTTTAAGTAGTAAAAAAAAAAAAAAAGCATGTCCTGGTTAAGAGATAACGTGGTTGTAGCTTTTTCTAATTTTCACTTATTATGTTATTTCAATGCTTGTGCAATGTATTATTTTGAAAAACGATGCACGCAAATACCTTTATTGTATACTGTCTTCTCTATGTATTTACGGGTATCGAAATCCCCATTGCTACTCCTGTTCTTTGAAGCAAATTCTGACGTCACTTCCGCCCTTACTAGGTCCCTGTTCGAAATCTCGCGCATGCGCCGTAGCGCCGTAACCAAGCCTCGATCTGGATAGCGGTTACCGCGGCAAACAGATTTTTCTCTCAGGCTTCTGTTTGTTTACACACCCCTTTTGTGACGTCTTCTATAGTCACAAGGGAGAGTACAAGGAAGTGTTGGTGGTTTAATAGCGCAAGACTTCTCCTCTGTCTCTGACAGAGGGGAAGTTCTCGCATACTAATTTTCTGAATTGTAGTGAATGAAAACCGGCAAACATTACTTGGCGGTTTTCACGCGGTAATCTGCGCATGCGCGGTGATATCATCACAAAAGAAAAATTTAATTTTTAAAGAAAGTACAGCGGTGAGTACAGTGACACAGGCAGCGATCAGCTGCCTGTGTTATGTGTAATATATTTAGGCAATGATGTTCAAGAGGGTTTACAACCACTTTAACTCCCTGTACACACAATAAACACTTTCCTGTCAGCCGCAGCTCTCTCACTCACAAATCTGTCAGACAAGGAATGCAGGAGATAAGATAGCTTTAGAGCCGGTTCACACCAGGGCGACTCGTCAGGCGACTCAGTCGCCTGACAAGTCGCGTCCCACGCTTTTCAATGGAACCGTTCCAAGTAAGAGCGACTCAGGTCGCTCCGACTTAGAAAAAGGTTCCTGTACTACTTTTGGGGGCGACCCATGGCGACCTGCATTGACTTCTATACAGAAGTCTTATGCAAATCGCCTCGGCGGGCGTCTCAAGTCGTCTTGAGATCGCGCCGCCGAGGTCGCCCCCACAAGTCATGCCGCGTCGCGCCGCCCTGGTGTGAACCGGGTCACAGTGTTACTTGTTTGTTGTTGTTTTGGCTTAAAACGTTACATTAAATTCTCACTGAGATTGTCTGTCAGAGTGATCATTCAGTGTGGAAAAGTCTGTACTTTATGGTTAACGAATAGACATTATTAAGCTATAAACAGGACATGTTGTAAACCTACATTGTAGTTTTACAAAACAATGAATGATCTTGTAAGATGTTAAGAATTGAAAAAAGTTTTCAAGTCAATACAAACATTTTCATAAGCGTCAGTTAAATAAAAGTGGAATGCCAGTAGGTGAAAATAAATGCATATGAAAGAAAGAAGCAACCTAAATGTAAATGTACAATGGTAAATGTGCATGTTGTACACATGCTACTTATTAGTCAACTAAAACCCTTTAGAATTTTGAACTTTCCGTGCCGTTTCCACTGCAGTCAATAACATTTTCCACTAAAATCAGATAGTTATGCCGCGTACACACGATCATTTTTCCCGTCGGGAAAAATGTCATTTTTTTTTTCGCCGAGAAAAACGATCGTCTGTGGGCTTTATGCCGTTTTTCTCGTTGAGAAAAACGGCAGGAAAAACGACGAGAAAAATTAGAACATGTTCTAAATTTTCTCATCGTTTTTTCCATCATTTTTTTCCGCGGCAGTTTTCCCATAGGGAGACACTGCCGCGGAGCCCACAGACGGTCGTTTTTCTCGACAAAGAAAAAAATGACGGGAAAAACGGTCGTGTGTGGGGGAAAATGCCGTTCCCTCGTTTTTCATTTTTTTTCATGTCGTGATTCACGGCGGTGTTTTCACCGCCGTGAATCACGATCGTGTGTACGCGGCATTAGTGTTTGTTACCCTAAAAAAAAAAAAAAATTGATCCTGTTCCTTTAAAGCATGTTATACAGCACAGTGATTGTCCTGTGTAATTTGGCCCCATGCATGACCTGGCTAATCCTGCCTGGCTCTTCCCTCCCCTCTGTAAACTGATCACAGTTTATCATGGCTGCTAAGCCCTGACAACGTGGTCAGTTTACGTGCCTCCATCATTTGCAGCTCTCCTCTGTCCTCCCCCCCTCCCAGCCTGTCAGCCTGTGACAGTGCCCGCCCCCTCCCCTCCTGCTGCTAAAATTACTCCTAAAATTTCACACAAATGTCTGTTTGCTAATTACAAGTGTCCCAGTGTGTGTGCTTTATAAATAAAGTGCTGGTCTATACCTGATTTCAGAGTGAAGCTTGGCGCTCACGTGACCGGCCGCCTCTCTCCTCTTCCCGACTGACATCAGTGGGGGATTCTCTGCCCCTCCTGCTGTACCTGTCAGATCGGGAGAGGCAGCCAGTCACTTAAGCGCCAAGAGGTGCTCTGAAATCAGGTATAGAACAGCACTTTATTTATAAAGCACACACACTGGGACACTTGTAATTAGCAAACAGAGACGTTTGTGTAAAGAGAGAGTGAGTGGCTTTACAAACACTTTAAGTTGTGGGTATATGTTCATGAATAGTGATTGGCCTTCTTTATCTCTTGGGGACGTCTTTGCCCTCCTATCTCCGAAATGTACACCCGGTGGTACCATTTTCCATCTGGCAGATCGGATAAGATGGAAACGGACAGGTGGTCCGATTCTATTCTATTTCCCCATAGAGGAGAGCAGAACTGTGTCCGTGTCCGCTCTGCACAGTGGAGTGGACATGAATATGTCATCCACCTGCACAGCGGGGATCAGTGGAGCAATCCCCTGAGCAAGCGGAATCCGCTACATGGAGGCGACCGTGTGAAAGGGACCAAACACTGTTATAGTAGAACTATAGGCAAAATCTTTTTACATTTTGCATAGCGCAAGGGAGGGTAATAACCCCTGCCAGATAAAAAATGTTGCCATTTGGGTCCCATTGCAGGGATTTCCCCTCACTTCCTGTCTCATAGCCAAACAGGAAGTGAGAGGAAATCTCTGCAACTTACGATAACCCCTTGGGTACAAGAATAAAGTGTCCCAATTGGAAGATTTTCCCTCTATTACTTTTCTGGGGAGAACCCTAAATTTGGGATTTTCTTTTACTTTCAATGATGATGGTAAAAAGGACTAATAGAGAGGGTGAATCTCAGGGGCACAGACAGCAATAAAAACTGACAGGCGTTCTAATCCCTCTCCACTTTATCCAAGTATTTTAGGTATACTTGGAGATGGCCAACAATTCCTGGCTATGGCTGAGAGCACTGGGAGGGTCCAGTGTGGCGGTGCACGTCACTCCTGACATAGTCCTGTGCCTGACACCAGCTAATTAGAATAGTGGGAAAATGAGAAGGAGAAAGCAAATACTGGCTCCACCCCCTACAGACAGCAAGAATGTAAATAAACCTTTATAGAAAAAATAATAAAAGTGCATATTTTTGCAGAAAAAAAAACATTTACTGTTTTTTCCTGCAGGAGCCTGGAAAGCATTGCACCTGTGATCAGTAAACCATGGGTGCAATGTGGGCTTCTGGCTCTGGCTTTCAGTCTGTACCTCTGTACGGGATTTCTGTTTGAAAGCCAGGGGACATGTTAAAGTAGAGCTCCACCCAAAAGGGGAAGCTCCACTTATATGCCTCTTCCCCCCTCCGCTGCCACATTTGGCACCTTTTGGGGGGGAAAGGAGGGAGCGGGTTCCTGGTTTGGACAGGTACCCGCTCCCACTTCCATCTGAGATCGCCTTAGTGAAGTTCGGCCCCCTCCTCCCTACCCCTGCAGCTGGCCCAATGAGAGACTGCAGTGCACTTTGTGCATGCGCAGTAGGGAACCGGCTGTGAAGCCACAAAGTTTCACTGCCAGTTTCCCTTAGATGGCGGCGGCGGCAGCACCCAATTGAAAATTTGGCTCAGGTGAAGACACTGCTGGATTCCTGGACAAATACGTTTCCTAATATTAAAAGTCAGAAGCTACAAATACTGTAGCTGCTGACTTTTATTATTAGGACAATTACCTGTCGTTTAATTAAATTTTTTCTGAAGGAGCCTGGAGCGCTTCTTTATTGGACAATGAGAGCACACATCAGTGCCCCCCACAGCCCATTGAAACTATAAGTCCCCCTAAAGTGGTGGAATCTGTGAATAAATGACGTAGCTCTGTGGGCAGAGCACCACATAGCCAGGCTGTTTCTGTCTGAAAAGTGCCTGTTGCCACAGAAGGGGGGGGGGGGGGTAGGTGCTGGAACACATTACATGTTCCATCCTAATTAGTCTAAATGTACCCTTTAAACCCGAACTACAAGAGAGCTGTTACATGACTCATGGAGAGCAGACAGTAGTAACTAGCTGCCAGGGTGGATAATAATCGATGATTTAAAAAATAATAAAAAAAAATCTGATCTTTTTCATTTAAATCAGATTTATTTGATTTTTATCAAATTTATTTTAATAAAATGCTTTTGGAGTAAAAATCAATCCAAAGATAGTTTTCTATATAAGATAAATTAATAATTTCATTTATTTAGCATGAAATGGAGCTTAGGTATGTAGCATGAGGCTGTATATTCTGCAATATTTAAATTTTTGGTAAACTCATTCAATCAAACCAAGCTCTGTAAGCAGAGATAACATGCATTGCATTGATGCATTCACACAATTTCACAGTAACCATGAGATAAAAACAAAGTTCAGGAATATTCTTTTATCCCATTGTTTTGCAAATCTGTGTACACTACAAACTGTATGATTAAATCGGTTCCGATATTGCTTTTTTACTAACCTGACAGCTTATTATTTTTTCAAATAGGAAACATTCATTTTGTTTACAAATATTAAAGATTCTAACTACCAGCAAGAATGAGTCCTTACATTTAAAGAGCACCTGTCATTTCAGATCCATCATGGCAGGGCCTGTTGGCGGGCATCCGCCCACCTACTGCCGCCACGTCCCTCACCTTGTTATGTCACTGCTGCATCACCAGCCGTCCGATTAAAGTGAATGGGACTGTCGGTGAGTCAACAGCGGGTCAGAGGAGGAGCCGCTGCGGGACAGAGATGGCAGTTGCTCTTTCAAAATTGATTTAAATCGAGTTGATTTAAAAACCAAGCCTTTTTACTAGTTATTTTAATCGTGATTTTAATCAAATCCGCCCTGCTAGTTGCAGAAAACAAGACTGGTTGCCCAGTTGCTAGATTTCGGGTACCTTTGAAGAGGTTTTATGAATGTTCTGCTGCATTACTTATGAAAGGAACAGGGCACTGCCAATGTGTTAGGAACTAGATCACCTGCTGGTGGCACCCCTGCAAGAGCTATGGACAGACACAGATCCATTGGGACAGACTCCTGCTTCACATCATCCAAAATAAAGAGAATGATCAAGAACACATCAATACAAGTTTCTAAAATGTAAAGAAAATATTTATGCGAACGCAATCCCGCTACCAAGCAAGCTATAAACAGCAACAAAAGCAAGCAAGTTTTTTTTTTTTTTTTTTATAAAGCTCCTGAAGCATTGTGGGATCTCTAATCATACAACATTTCCCAGGGGTTACCAGTACAGATGTTACAGAACACCCCAAAAAGTCTCCATTAGCAACAAATTATACTTTTACAGATGTACGCCACTATTTTTATTTTATTTTCTATTTGTTTAGAAACATTACCTTGCCAGCTGCACACCTCCCACAGGGCTCCGCTGATTGCAAAGCACAACCTGTCCACCTTCTCCCTAAGAAAGACACAAACATGTTTAGTTGTATACCAGTCATAATTAATCTGAAAGGGTCTCTACGGATGGGAGTGTGTAAGGCTCTTCATCTAAAGATTTGTGTGTGCAACTATTCACTATGCAAGACGGCTTCTACCGAGCCAGCGGAGCACAAAAAACTAAAAACTCAGTCCAAATCATATGAAACAACTTAAAGCAGTAATAAATTCCAAAACAAAAATGTAATATATTGCAGCTTACCGATTCCTAAATGTGATGGCTGTGGACCTTTTATTTTTTTGGCTTTTATCCCCGTTATTTTCACCTGGTGATCTGGCCAGTAAGTCTGTTATTTTTCAACTTCCTAGCCGTCTAGCAAAAGTGGCTGTAAAGCCTCATACACACGATCGGACTTCAAACAAACTTTTCCGTGGATTTTTGTCCGAAGGGAGTTGGCCGGGAACGCCCATAGCATACACATGCTCAGACTTTTTCAGCCAACAAACATGAACGTAGTGACGTAATACGTGTTTTTTCTGCTCTTTACCGACACCCTTTGGTCAACTTCTGCTATTGTTGGTTGATTTTAACATTGGTTCTGAGCATGCGTATTTGTACTTCGGACTAAAGTCCGATGGATTTCTGTACACACGGCAGGACTTTGCACCGTAGGACTTTTGTTGCCGAAAAGTTTGTCCGTTTGCAGAGCGAACTTTTGTCCGATGAAAACCGAAAAAGTTTGTCCGATGGAGCGTACACACGGTCTGATTTTTTTGAAAACCTGCTCATTTTGAAGTTTGTTGTCAAAAAGTCTGATCGTGTGCATGGGGCCTAAGAGGGTTGAGACATAATATTTAACACAGGCAGGGGTTATTTTTTTTTCACCTGGTGAGCTGGCGGGTATTGCGGTCTAAGGCCCCTTTCACGCGATCGGCCCGCTCGGATCCGCCCTGTCCATTTTTCAGGCGGATCCGGGCGGGCCACCCATTGACTTCTATGGGCAGGCAGATTTCAGTGGAGATGTGTCTGCTGACACCCACCTGCCATCCGATCCGACAAGATCTGCTCAAAACAGACGGATGGCGATACATTGGCCATCCGTCCAGCAGATCGGATGAAAACAGACAGGCTGTCCATTTTTATCCAATCTCCCCATAAAGAACAGCGGGGCTCCGACAGGTCGGTCTCTGCACAGTGAACAGAGACAGACCTGTCATCTGCCTGCTCAGCGGGGAACAACGGAGCGATCCCCTGCTGAGCTAGCGGAGTCCGTCTAATGGATTTGCCACGTGTGAAATAAGTGTGTCTTCACTCGGTGTTGAGGAGCAAATCAGAGGGTAGTGTTAAGCCCCATACACACGGTAGGACTTTTTGACAACAAACTTCAAAATGAGCAAGTTTTCAAAAAAATCCTACCGTGTGTACGCTCCATCGGACAAACTTTTTCGGTTTTCATCGGACAAAAGTTTGCTCTGCAAACGGACAAACTTTTTGGCAACAAAAGTCCTACGGTGCAAAGTCCTGCCGTGTGTACAGAAATCCATCAGACTTTTGTCCGAAGTACAAACACGCATGTCCAGAACCAATGTTAAAAACAACCAACAATAGCAGAAGTTGACCAAAGGGTGTCGGTAAAGAGCAGAAAAACCACGTGATGTTGGGAAAGTTTTGGGAAAGTCTGCAGAAAAGTCCTGCTGTGTGTATGCTATGGGTGTTCCCGGCCAACTCCCTTCGGACAAAAATCCACAGAAAAGTTTGTTTGAAGTCCGACCGTGTGTACGATTTAGATGGACTTGACTAACAAATTAAAGCGATTAAAACTTTTAAATAGAGACGCACCAAAATTCCGGATGCCAAAAATCATCGGGCGAAAATAGGTTTAACCGCATCTTGCCAATAAAGAAAAAGGTGCCAATAATGGTGCCAATTTTACCGAGCTCATTGTGTGTTTTTCATAGGTCATGTGAATCAAAAACCACATCAAAAACGTAACACATGTGCGGTATTAATGCGTTCTTGCTGCGTATTCAATTTATTTCAATGGGGAGATGCGTTTTTGGTGCGGTCTTTTTAACGGACCAAAAATGCAGCAAGCAACATTTTTAACACAGCAACAGATGCAAGGGACCAGTGTGAAGACAGACACTATTTTACCAAAAGTATTGGCCATTTCTGACACTGTGCTCCTACATGTAAAAACCTACAGTACTTTTTTTTTATTGCTAATCACAAGGGATGAACAACATCCATTCTGACAGCATGGGCCATGACAGGTCCTCTCATGCAGCCGATCAGGCACAGATCGGTCTGATCGGCTGCTTTCCTGGCTGCTGGTGGCCAGGTAAACAAAGCGACGGGACCAGAAGTGACGAACTACTCGTCGCTCCCGGCTGCCGGGGTTGTAGAAAGTAGGGATGAGCTCCGGCATGTTCGCACAGTCCACGTGCAGATCCCGCCAGGAAGTCGGCACAGCGCTACGCTAATCAGACAGGGAGACATGTCCCGATGCGCGGCTGCAGAGATCGGGACATGACTCCCTGTCTGTGATTAGCGCAGCGCCGTACAGACTTCCTGGCGGGCTCCGCACATGGAGTATGCCAACACGCCAGAGCTCATCCCTAATAAATAGAGAGAGTGGAACAACGTCAGTTCCTCTCTCTGTACAGGGCAGCCACTGCCGCATCGCTCCCAACCTCCGCGATGGGACCGGAGAGGCGGCGGCAGGAGGGGGGTGGGACCCCCTTCCGCCACCCGCAGAAGTGATCGAGTGGCTAATTAGCCACTCAGATAACTTCTGAACGAAAACAGAAGCACAGGCTAAAAAGAATTATACCGGGATGATGTATGTAGGTGCAGGCATCACCCCGGTATAACCACTTAAACCCAAGGACGTCCATGTACGTACCTTGGGCAGCAAGTGCTTAATGAGACCCCAAACGCAGGTTGCAAACACAATGCATTTGCCTGTCCTGGACCGCATGGTGAAAATGTGATCCTGTTGCAGTGTTTCCAAAAATAGTGCATGCATTACTTTTGATGCAGTACATACAATTTCAGCCCATTCAAAATGAATGGGTTAAAATCACACTGCACAGAGCTGCAGTTCCTAGTGTGAATCGGCCCTTAGACAGGAATATTACTGGCTAGATCACCAGGTGAAGATAAAGAAAAAAAGCCTTAGGCCTGGTTCACACTGGTCCGACAAACGCTCCGACATTGGGAGCTCATGTCGCATGACATGTGAAAATCAATGTTTCCCTATGGGAGCCGTCTTAACTGGTCCGACACATGTCGGTCCGACTTTGAGAATGCTCCCTGTACTACTTTGGTCCGACTTTGATCCGACTTCAGCCCATTGACTATCATTGAAGCCGGATCAAAGTCGGACCGCAGTCTTGCATGATCCGACTTTGGCATGCGACTTGTGCTCTGCTGCTCTTGACGGGGAACTCCACACCAAAAAAAAACAAAAACGGCATGGGTTCCCCCTCCAAGAGCATACCAGGCCCTTGGGTCTGGTCTGGATTTGAAGGGGAACCCGCTACGCCGAAAAAACGGCGTGGGGGTCCCCCCCAAAAACGAGAGAGCGCCCCCCCTCCCTCCTGAACCGTACCAGGCCGCATGCCCTCAACATGGGGGGTTTGGTGCTCTGGGGCAGGGGGGCGACCTGCGGCCCCCCACCCCAGAGCACCCTGCCCCCATGTTGATGAGGACAGGGCCTCTTCCTGACAACCCTGGCCGTTGGTTGTCGGGGTCTGCGGGCGGGGGGCTTATCGGAATCCGGGAGCCCCCCCTTTGATAAGGGGGCCCCCAGATCCCGGCCCCCCACCCTATATGAATGAGTATGGGGTACATCGTACCCCTACCCATTCACCTGGTGGAAAAAAAAATGTCAAGAGCTGGAAGAAGATAGCGGTGGCCCCGGAGCATGTGACTGTGACGTCATGGGAGCATGTGACTGTGACGTCATGAGAAGCCTATATTAATGCAGAGTGGAGCGAACAGCCAGTATTTCAGCGGGAGGAAGCGACGCGTCAACATCGAGGAGGAGAAGAGAGAAGAAGACGGCGACGGGAAGACCGCCCCTCCACTAGCAAAAGAGCTACAAGAAGTTGGTGGAGGGGCCGGCAGAAGGACAACGGAGAGCCGGACGAGACGACGGGAAGACCGGGCCTCCGCTAGCAAAAGAGCTAAAAGAAGTTAGCGGAGGCCCGGCGGAAGAAAGAACTGGAGAGCGGGAGAAGAAGAAGGCGACGGAGAAGACCGGGCCCCGCTAGCAAAAGAGCTGGAAGAAGATAGCGGAGGCCCGGCAGAAGAAAGAACCGGAGAGCGCGGAGACCCCCGAAGTCGGAAGAAGACCCCGGAGCTGTGCAATAAATTAATTTAAAAAGCTGTGTTGTGTTTTTTCTTGACATTTTTTTTCCACCAGGTGAATGGGTAGGGGTACGATGTACCCCATACTCATTCACATAGGGTGGGGGGCGGGATCTGGGGGTCCCCTTATCAAGGGGGGGCTCCTGGATTCCGATAAGCCCCCCGCCCGCAGACCCCGACAACCAACGGCCAGGGTTGTTGGGAAGAGGCCCTGTCCTCATCAACATGGGGGCAGGGTGCTCTGGGGTGGGGGGGCCGCAGGTCGCCCCCTACCCCAGAGCACCAAACCCCCCATGTTGAGGGCATGCGGCCTGGTACGGTTCAGGAGGGAGGGGGCCGCTCTCTCGCCCCCCCTCTTCCCCTGCGGCCTGCCAGGTTGTGTGCTCGGATAAGGGTCTGGTTTGGATTTTGGGGGGGACCCCCACGCCGTTTTTTCGGCGTAGGGGGTTCCCCTTCAAATCCAGACCAGACCCAAGGGCCTGGTATGCTCCTGGAGGGGGAACCCATGCCGGTTTTTTATTTGAAATTTGGCCTGGAGTTTCCCCTCAAGATTCATACCAAACACAGTGCCTGCCATTGGCGGGGATCCAAGTCGGATCCCCGTTCATTGAAAGTCGGACATATGTCGGCTTCATGTCGCAGGGCAAAGTCGGATCCAAAGTAGGACAGATGTCGTGTCGCACTAGTGTGAACCCAGCCTAAAACATAAAACGAATGCAGCTTCCACATTCAAGGACTAGTAAGATGCAATATATAAAATATTTATTTTTGGGTTAATGCCACTTTTGCGTTGTGAGATACTAAAAAGGGTCAAAATAAATCAAAGGAAGGCAAAAAAAAAGGAATTTCTGACAAATACAACGAATAGCAGGCAACTTTTAGGGTCTGCTGTTAGACAGGATGTTTACTTGTACGTATCTAAAACGGAGTAAGATTCATTCTAAGCGTCTGACAACACGCACCTTGATCAATTCCAGGCAACGCAGTAGCACAAATGAAAATCACATGCGGAACCAAGACCCTAATCTACTGGCCTATCAATGTACTGTATCTTATTGCTTATACCTGAGAGTTTCCTAAAAATGGACAGATGGTCATCATCCACAGTAAAAAAAGAATGACAGGAGAAAACTCAAATTAAAGGCAATTAACTCACTATTGTGGGTGTATGTCACTTTTAAATATGGCATGTTTAGTGTTCTTTCTACCCATATTGAATGTGGAATTATTTGCATAATTAGAATATTAAAATATTACAATTAGGCCAAATATGTTACTTCAGTTGTCTTTCCTTACAACATATGTTGGATTAGAATAATGTGAAGCACATGCTGTGCTATTTTTATAGGATCCATCCTTATTAAAAACATGTTTACAAGCAAAGAATTTTTTGGCTTCGACATCAAAATGTAAAGAACAATTATCACAACGCCGAGTGGAGTGCAGCAACTTTTCTGACTACCTCAACTTAAAGTGGAACTTTACCCATATAACAACTTGATAAAAAAATAAATGGGCTCCTATATTCGGCTGTGATATCTACTAGGAGGCCCCCATTGAGGCCTTACCACCTACAATGGGAGAAAGAATTGGGGAAGCAGTTGGACCCTGCGGACTGGCAGGCGATGACACTAACTCTGTCCAAATGCTCACGTAATGTGTTAATCTTGGAAAATGCCTATAAAGGTATTGTATAGGTGGTACTACACACCGGCGAAACTGGCTCGCTTTATTCCAAATTATTCTCCGCTTTGTTTTAGAGGGTGTTCTCAGGAGGGCTCCATGGCACATATCTGGTGGTCATGCCCGCGGGCGTGCAGACTGTGGATTAGGGTATTTACTCTCATCCGCAATCTATTTCAGATTAATATCAAGAGGGACCCTTATGTAGCTCTCCTTGGTAAGCCCATCGTGGAACTACTGCGTCCAGAAAGGCAACTAGCCCTGCATCTTTTTTCTGCAACTAGGTTGACAATTGCGAGAGCATGGAAAACCCCCGCACTCAGCTTTGAGGCAGTCAAAAACCGCCTGAACGATGTCATGGTTAATGAGAAACTAACGGCAATCCTTTCGGATACGCATGACAAGTTTCTTAGAGTCTGGCAACCTTGGGTCACATACTACCACCCTTCTAGGTTTGACGCTACATTACTATCACTTTAAGACTCCCCTTGCGCGCACCCCGTGGACCTCCTACTTCCCTCTTCTTTCTCTCCTTCTTCACATCCTACCGCTCTTCTTGTTCTGCGCCATCTTTTTTTCCTTTTTTCCCTCTCTTTCTATTCTTTATTAGGCTCTTATTTTGCTGTTAACCCTTCATATCCTTTCTTGAGGATGCTAACTATCAGGTTCTATTGTTGTGTGTTGTTCACTCACTCTACAGGTTTACAGACAGCCGGGCATGACCCGGGTTCTGGACCATCTGGTCCTAATGATTGTTTACATTTCTCCTTATATTTGTGTATAGCATAAGACCACGACTCATGCCTCCTCTCTGTAGGTGAGGACTTCAAGCCCGGATTTGCCATGTATATTACATGCTATAACACTCTATTGTAAACCTGTACTGTTGGTTTATATGACAATAAAACTTTTTTGTAAAAAAAAAAAAAAAAATGGGCTCCATTCACAGAAACAGATCACATGCCATATTTAGGTGTTCAGAGTGACACATTGTGCCTAAATATTGCATGCGATTCTGAAACTGTCAATTCACTATAAAGTTTTGCGGTATTTACAGCAAAACGCTGAAAGCGCTCAGAAGACACGCCATGAAAAGGCTTTAAACTCACAGAAGGGAATAAATAATTAAATGCATGCAGTAAATAAAAGTAGTGGTCCAGGCATGCGATAGTTAAGGTACTGGCAGTAAACAACATGGTTGTTAAGTAGCGGGCAGCCGCTTTGTCCTTAACAACTGATAAGTCATCAGCTGTCAGCGAGTTCCCCAACAGCTGAATGTAAACAAAATTGTGGGGGGGGGGGAAATAGCATGGGGGTCCCTCCCCAATCCATACCAGGCCCATCGGGTCTGGTATGGTTTTAAGGGGAACCCCATGCCAAAAAAAAACAAAAAACGGCGTAGGGTCCCCCAAAAGATCCATACCAGACCCTTATCCGAGCATGCAGCCGGGCAGCTCAGGAAAGAGGGGCGGGGACGAGCATCCTCCTGAACCATACCAGGCCACATGCCCTCAACATGGGGTAGTGCTTTGGGCCCCCCCCCCCAAGCACCTTGTCCCCATGTTGATGAGGACATGGGCCTCTTCCCCACAACCCTAGCCAGTGGTTGTGGGTGGTTATAAGAATATAGAAGCACCTTTAACAAGGGGAGCCCAGATCCCAGCTCATACATAGTAACCCTACTCATTCACCAAAAAGGGCTCAAAAGGTAAATAAAAAGGCAGACATAGTTTTTGACAAGTCATTTATTTTTTAAATGTCTCCCAGTGTAGATCCATTGTCAATCACAATGACTGCCACCATCGCCGACCAGACGCCCACCGTCTGACAGCTCTGCCGGCTCCCGGTACTAAATAAACTGAGGGGTGGGGCCATCTTATGACAGCATGGACTGGGACATTCTGGATCGATGTCACAAGGGGGCGGGGTCACCGAACTCCCCTGCCTCCCCCCCTTCATGACCTGCCGGGCTGCATGCTCAAAAAAGGGTCTGGCATGGAATTTGAGGGTCCCTACGCAGTTTGTCTTAAATTTCGGCATGGGGCTCCCCTCAAAAGCCATACCAGATCCGAGGAGCCTAACATGGATTGGGCGGGGCACGCCGTTTTTTTTTTCTTCTCAATTTTTGATTGCTGGTAAATTGCTGACAACTAATGACTCATCGGTTGATAAGGAGTTTTATGCAAATCTAAAAGTCAAAGGTTGGTTTTGCTTCCCTTTATGACCCAATACTTGTAGAAGAAGTAGAAAGTGGGCAGACCAGAGCACTTGGGAAAACTCTTTAAAGAGTGCGTCTCTGCTTTTGATTTCTGAAGCCAGTTTAGGCACTTGAAACGCATGACAGGTACACTTTCATTTTGGACACAGTTTGGAGAGGTTAAAACGCCTATTTTTCCAGGAACAATTATTACTGGAACAGACAGAAAGTGATGGGAGACTAAAGTTTTAAAGTTTTTACTAGAACAAGGGGTGAAGGTAATTCTTCCAAAGGAGACATCTGTCTTGGAGACAACTAATGCCCTGTACACGATCGGATTTCCGATGGATTTTTCCATCGAAAAACCGATGAAGCTGACTTCCATCAGCCTTGCCTACACACCATCAGTCAAAAATCTGACCGTCCCAAACGCTGTGATGTAAAACACTCCGAAGAGCCGAGAAAAATTAAGTTCAATGCTTCTGTGCATGCGTTGACTTGATTCTGAGCATGCATGGGTTTTTTCTCCGATGGAGTTCCCCACAGACGATCGGAATTTGCTATCATTTTTTTTTCCATCGGATACATTTAAAACAAGTTCTATTTTTTATACCGATGGAAAAAAGACCGATGGGGCCCACACACGATTGGTTTGTCCGATGAAAAAAGTCCATGGGTCTTTTTTCATTAGAAAAACCGATCGTGTGTACGCGGCATAAGAGAGGAATTATCCTTACTTTGGAGAGATTGCCTCTGAATACCTGTTGCATTTCAGAGCTAAAAGTAAAGGGAAATCTCACAAATGAGACACAAACAGGAAAAGAAGCTGGCGGGGTAATTAACCACTTCTGCTCCGGAAGATTTGATGGGCACAGTGGCTGCCTTTGATGGGCACAGTGGCTGCCTTTGATGGGCACAGTGGCTGCCTTTGATGGGCACAGTGGCTGCATTTGATGGGTTTTTTTTCCAGAATTTTTTATTTTGTTTGCACCCCCCCAAAAATTTTGGAGCACCAGCCACCAATGCCGCTAACGCTCGGGCAGCCCCAGTGAGAAAGTGGTTTTATTAATTTATGTAAACACCTTTATCCCAAAAGGAACAAAACTGTGCAATAAAATCTGGTAGTGCATCCAACACCCCTTCTCCCCCCCCCCCGATTAAAAATGCTGCTATCCAACGGTGTCTCTCTTGTTCCTTCATCCAGTGTGGGGGCTCTAATACAAGAGGTGTGTTACTGGTCAGATCACCAGGTGAAAACTGAGGGGAAAAAAGGCCTACAAAACAAAAAACGAATGTAGCCACAGCTTTTAATGATTAGTAAACTGCAACGTATTACATTTTTGGTTTTGGGTTTAATGCCTCTCTAAGGATACATATTTGAATAAAATGTATTTATTTAGACCAGAGTTTAGTGTCACTTAGAGCTGCACAAATAATTGATAAAAAAAAACAAAAAAAAACGCAATCTCAATTCAAAACCCCTCACGATCTTAATCCGACATTTCCACAATTGATGTAAGAAGTACATTATACAGTATATATTTTTTTAGGAGAGACTCTAGAGAATAATTTAAAAATTAATAAAAAAAAAATGAAAACAGTTAAGTTAGCCCAATTTTTTTGTATAATGTGAAAGATGATGTTACGCTGCGAGAATCGTGATCTTTATTCTAAGCAAAAAAAAATTGTGATTCTCATTTTATCCAGAATCGTGCAGCTCCAGTGTCACTTTAAACATTTACAATATAATCCCTTCTTTTTCTTCTTTTCAATCTGACAAGGGAATGAGCTGGACTACTTTGTAAATGGTGATCATTACCTGTCATGCCCGGTTATGCATTTTCAGGATGTAAAGTGCCCATTATAGTCAAATGGAATTGTTCAGTTACTTTCTATTGGCCTTAAAATTTTCTATAGACATTGATAGCAAACAATGGAATATTCATATAGATCCAATTATTCTGTTCGCGAGTGTAAATAACTATAGTCCCTTTTATTTACACAGCAAGGCTAGCAGAACAAAATGAACACTTTGGGTACAATGGATATTTCAACAGCCTGTACATATATATATAATGGCACGGGACAAGGTCATGCACACTATGATCATCTCATTGTTCTAGCTTACAAAATCATATTATTAAAAGTGTACAGAAAAGTCAAGTTACATTTTAATTATCTTTCTGTTTCAGTTTCACCTTAGAAGCAGATTTACACCCATACTGTTTGTGAAGTCATTCCCGCACAAATAGCTGTTGCTTTCAATCGTTTTAAATATTAAGACTACAAGATTCTGTAATTTAGATAATGTGATGATTTAGGTGGCATTTTTACTTTGCAGCATGTTTCTTTTTTGAAAAGTTTATTTTACAGTGATCGTGAATGGTACTGTAATGTAGTCAAAAAGCCTTTAATTAAAATCAGTTATTTTTGCTATAAAAGAGACCCTAGAGAATAAAATGGCGGTCATTGCAATTTATGCCACACGGTTTTATACGCCTCAATTTTTATTTTGCATAATATGAAAGATGATGTTACGCCGAGTTAATAGATACCTAACATGTCATGCTTTAAAATTGTGCGCGCTCGTGGAATGGCACCAAACTACAGTGCTTAAAAATGGAGTAAACTCCCATTTCTGACATCTCTCACACAGCTGGAGTCCGCAAACCCGGAAGGAAGACTGGGTGAAGATGGAAGCTCTCTCACCGGTGATAGTATGGTGCTGGAGGACTTTTTTTTTATACGTACATTTCACATAATCTGCTAGTGTCCAAATATAAAATCCCCATATACACTATCCAATACCCACCATTGATCCTGAGGAAGGCAAAACAAAACCCCAATAAAGCACAATCCAATTTACTCCAGCAGGGGAAAAAATTCCTTCCTGATCCCCCAGGAGGCAATCGGATATTCTCTGTATCAACTTTACCTATAAATGTTAGTATCCAGTTATATTATGTACATTTAGGAAAAAATCTAGGACTTTCTTAACCACTTGCCGACCGCCGATGTACGTCGACAACATGGCACGGGCAGGCACATGGGCGTACCTGTACGTCCCTTTAAATTTGCAGCCTAGTGGGCGCGCGCGCCTCGCGAGTGCGGCTGCGGGAACTCGATGTTCCCGAGAGTTCCGCGGTTGCGGTCGGCAAGGGCAAAACAGGGGAATGCCTTTGTAAACAAGGCATTCCCCTATTCTGCCTAGTGACAGGACACCGATGACCGTTCCCCGTGATCAGTGGCGTGTCACGTGTAGCCACGCCCCCTAACAGTAAGAATTACTCCCTAGAACTGACTTAACCCCTGCAGCGCCACCTAGTGGTTAACCCCTTCACTGCCAGTGTCATTTTTACAGTTATCAGTGCATTTTTATAGCACTGATCGCTGTAAAAATGACAATGGTCCCAAAATGGTGTCAAAAGTGTCCGATGTGTCCACCATAGTGTCGCAGTCACGAAAAAAAAAAATCGCTGATCGCCGCCATAACTAGTAAAAAAAATATATATTAATAAAAATGGCATAAAACAGTCCCCTATTTTGTAGAAGCTATCATTTTTGCGCAAACCAATCAATAAACGCTTATTGCGATTTTTTTACCATAAATATGTAGAAGAATACGTATCGGACTAAGCTGTGGAAAAATTATGTTTTTTTATATATTTTTGGGGATATTTATTATAGCAAAAAGTAAAAAATATGATTTTTTTTTTTTTAAATTTCACAATTTTTTTGTTTTTAGCGCAAAACAGTAAAAACTGCAGAGGTGATCAAATGCCACCAAAAGAAAGCTCTATTTGCGGGGAGAAAAAAGAATGTAAATTTTGTTTGGGAGCCACGTCGCACAATTGTCAGTTAAAGCGACGCAGTGCCGAATCGCAAAAAGTGGCCTGGTCTTTAATCACCAAAATGGTCCGGGGCTGAAGCAGTTAAAACAGTTAAAACAATCTACTGAGCTGGCCTCTTGAGGGAGTATATTCCAAATTTTTACAGCTCTTACTGTGAAGAAGCCTTTCTGTATTTGGAGGTTAAATCTCATTTCCTCCAGAGATAAGGCACTCTTTCTAATGGCACACCGCGATTTGGCCGCAATTGTACCGCAGTAAACTGTGCTGCAATGGCGGCAAATCGCAACGCGTGAAGCTCATGTTCATTTGTTATGATTGCAGTGCGATTCACCGCGCTTCAGTCACTGCGCGAATGGAGCCTAAAGAGTGCCCCCTTGTCCTCTGTGATGACCTTAAAGTGAATAACTCAACATCAAGTTCACTATGTGGACCCCTTATGTATTTATGCATGTTGATCATATCACCCTTAAAGCGGAGCACCATCTACAAAAAAAAAATTTTTTTTGAAAAGTTAGTACTACAAATACTGTAGCTGCTGACTTTTAATATAAGGACACTTACCTGTCCAGGGATCCCGCAATGTCGGCACCCCAAGCTGATTTGTCCATCAGCTTTGGGAACAGGTGCCGGCATTGCAAGTAAGGGAAACTGGCAGTGAAGCCGAAGGCTTCACAGCTGGTTTCCTACTGCACATGCGCAAGTCGCTCTGCGCTTTCTGAATGTTCCGGTTGTCTTCAGGGACACACACGGGTCCCAAAAGGCAGTGGGAGAGGGAGGAGGGGCCGAATATGTTGTAGATCGCCGTGCGGCGATTTTATCTGGCAGTGGGAACGGGTACCTATCATAAGCAGATACCCGCTCCCCCCAAAAAAGTGGCAAATGTGACACAGTGGAGGGAGCGAACAAGCGGAGCTTAACCTTTTTGGGTGGAGCTCCGCTTTAATCTCCTCTTCTGAAGAGAGAATAAATTCAGTTCATGAATAAGCAACTAATCTTAAAACACAGGTTAACTTTAACCACTTCCCGCACAAGGTACGGCATATGACGTCATGGACTTTGAGTGGGGATATCTGGAGGATGCCTGCAGCTACAGGCATCATCCAGATATCATATTTTTTTCAGCCGGCGATTCGGTGCACCGTAAGAACAATCATAGCGGCAGTTCAGCCGTTTGATTGTTCTTACAGGTGGTGGGAGTGGACCTTCTCACCCCCCTCCCGCGGCGCGGTCCTCCGGCGCTTCTCCGGGGTTGCCCGTATGATCGGCGAACAGGAGAAGGAATCAATCACCGCCGAAAGTTTACCAAGTTTACAAGATTTCTAGTGACCACATGGTCCCCAGTCATCTCTATGACCTTCAGAGGCCCAGGCGAACGGAAGTAAACAAGACCTCCTCTGTAACTCTAAACATGCAACCTGTAAAAAAAAATGAAAGCGTCACCTATGGAAATTTTTAAGTACCGAAGTTTGGCGCCATTCCACGAGTGTGCACAATTTTAAAGTGTGACAAGTTAGGTATCAATTTACTTGGCATATCACCTTTCACATTATACAAAAACATTGGGCTAACTTTACTGTTCTTTTATTTTTTTAATTCATGAAACAAGTTTGAAAAATCGCTGCGCAAATACCGTGTGAAATAAAAAGTTGCAACGACCGCCATTTTTTTCCCTAGGGACTCTGCTAAAAAAACAAACAAAAAAAAAACATATAAAATGTTTGGGGGTTCTGAGTAATTTTCTAGAAAAAAAAATGGTGATTTCTACATGTAGAAGCGAAGTGCCAGAACTGGCCCCGGATGGGAAGTTTTTTATTATTACGTTTTTTTTAATTTTACGTCAGTTGAATTGCTTTAACATGTATATCTCAAAGAACAGTGCACAGTTTGCCTTTAAGAAAAACACTCAAGGCAAATTCCTGCAGCAGATTTTGCCCACCTTATATGCCTTTCCCAGAAGGTAGCAACAGTGCAGACTTTGGCAGGAAACAGGTTAATATTCAATAAGCTAGCACAGGAAAAAAATAACAAAATCACTAAAACTAGTTAGTGGCAAGGCAACATCTAAAAGCAATAAACTCAAAATTAAGGGATAAATAATTTAAAGCACATCATGAAAAAGTATTAATAATTCATCAGATAAATAATTTACTAAATAATCAAATAAATAATGAAATACATAAATAAACCAGCAAATAAATAATTCTGCAATATAAAGGAAATTGTGAAGTAGTAAGCAAACGTTGACAGATGCATTCATTTTTAACTCCGTTCATCCCAGGGTTCACTTACTAAAAAAGAATGCGTTACCAAGCATTGTATAAATGTATATCCTTGCAGAATTCCGAGTGTTGGGAGTAAAAGGACTGCACAAGCTTTTATAACAGTTGTAGGAAGAAATAAATGAAGATACAGTAGACTATCACAGTGGTGGAAGTTGCACCTTAAATATAAATTGGATGCAGTAAACACATCATTAGCGGTTTGCAGTGTTACGCGGTGCCTTGTTTCCGTTTTCAACACTTAAAAGTTATTGCCACAGGTGGAGAGAAAAAAAAAAAAAAAAACTCCATCGCATTATTGGCTCGGTATTTAAGTCTTTTTATATGAAATAGTTCTAGTTGAAAGTCTGCTTTCAACTCTTCACTATGCTAATAATTATTCTAACAACCAAAATAACAATTGCTTTTTTTTTTTTTCCGTCTGCAGTCAGGCTAGTGGAAGACTCATCGAGTATTTTTGCGGAACGCGTGCTAGCAGACTGAGGCCTGTTTCTTGCATTTAATTTGACATCCAATCTGTGCAACCTGGCACCCATTCAGATGTAAGTAAAGAACTGGATAAGGACAAAATTAACATGTAACACGCGGTTAACTTTTAGTTAACAAGTATCACATGCCTTTTGGGACTGAAAAAAAAAAAAGACGACTTGCTTAGCTATGAGGTTTCTATTTGTTTTGGCTGAGCATCTCAACTTTGGGCAGGCTGCCTCGCTGCGTATTTGAAATGAGGTCGGTGAAGGCGATCTGTCAATGCCTTGGTGATCAGAGCTGGATAAGGCGTTATTGTCGCTAACACTTCGTAAATTGGATACAAACACTACCGTATATAAGCCGAGTTTTTCAGCACATTTTTTTGTGCTGAAAATGCCCCCATCGGTTTATACTCGAGTCACCTTTTTGCGCCTGATCTCCCGGACTTTGGGGACCCGTTACCGGCCGGCCGTACTTGGCACACATGTAGCCCCACTCTTCCTCTACAAGTGTGCAAAGTTTGTTGTCTGGGGGACCTACGGCCGGGGAGCACCGATTTTTAAAATCCGGGCACCCCTTCCATAGACTCCCATGTTACATGGTAATTTCTCCGGTGACTTTGGGGACCCGGTACTGGCCGGTTGGAGGTCCCCTGGACTCGAAACTTGACACACATATAGCCCCTTCCATAGACTCCCATGTTAAACTTCAGTCTAGTCATGGACACAGTGAGGCATGCACATGGACACAGTGAGGCATGCACATGGACACAGTGAGGCATGCACATGGACACAGTGAGGCATGCACATGGACACAGTGAGGCATGGACACAGTGAGGCACGCACATGGACACAGTGAGGCACGCACATGGACACAGTGAGGCACGCACATGGACACAGTGAGGCACGCACATGGACACAGTGAGGCACGCACATGGACACAGTGAGGCAAAGTGAGGCATGCAGATGGACACCCTAGACTTATACTCGAGTCAATACGTTTTCCCATTTTTTTGTGGTAAAATTAGGTGCCTCGGCTTATATTCGGGTCGGCTTATACTCGAGTATATACGGTATATTGCTCTGTACTTGATTCATAAAGTCGTCGTTTTTGCAACACGTTTTGCAAAAAGAATCCCCCGTCTACTTGAAAGCAAGATACTACTTTAAACACTTCAGCTTCGGGAAGATTTACCCCCCTTTCCTGACCAAGCCATATTTTGCTATACGGCACCGCGTTACTTTAACCATTTAAGGACCGCCGCCTGTACATTTACGTCGGCAGAGCGGCACAGACAGGCATAAGCACATACCTGTACGTCCCCTTTAAGTTGCCGCCGTGTGGTCGCGCGCTCGCGACCCTGCCGCTTTCTACGTGAGCCCAACCGTGGGTCCCACAGACTCGATCGCCGTGGGGATACCCGCAATCGTCTCACGGAGAGATAGAGCTGGGAGGTGCTTATGTAAACAAAGCATCTCCCCGCTCGGCCTAGTGACAATGACACAGATCTCCGCTCCGTGTAATCGGGAGCGGAGATAAGTGTCATGTCACACACAGCCCATCCCCTCTACAGCAAGAAGCACTCCCTAGGAAACACTTAACCCCTACAGCGCCACCTACAGGTTAACCTCTTCACTGTCAGTGTCATTTTCACAGTAATCAGTGCATTTTTATAGCACTGATTGCTGTAAAAAATGACAATGGTCCCAAAATGGTGTCAAAAGTGTCCGATGTGTCCGCCATAATGTCGCAGTCACAATAAATCGCGCCATTACTAGTAAAAAAAAAATATTAATAAAAATGCCATAAAACTATCCCCTATTTTGTAGACGCTATAACTTTTGCGCAAACCAATCAATAAACGCTTGCAATTTTTTTACCAAAAATATGTAGAAGAATACGTATCGGCCTAAACTGAGGAAAAAAAATGTTTTTTTATATCTTTTTTGGGGGATATTTATTATAGCAAAAAGTAAAAAATATTGCATTTTTTTAAAAATTGTCGCTCTATTTTTGTTTATAGCGCAAAAAATAAAAACCGCAGAGGTGATCAAATACCACCAAAAGAAAGCTCTATTTGTGGGAAAAGAAGGACATTAATTTTGTTTGAGAGCCACGTCGCATGACCGCGCAATTGTCAGTTAAAGCGACGCAGTGCCGAATCGCAAAAAGTGGCCTGGACTTTGACCAGCAAAATGGTCCGGGGCTGAAGCGGTTAACTGACAATTGCGCAGTCGTGCGACACTGTACCCCCAAATACAATTTTTGGCCATTTTTTCATACAAATAGGGCTTTCTTTTGGTGGTATTTGATCCCCTGTGCGTTTTTATTTTTTGCGCTTTAAACCAAAAACAGCCGACAATTTAAAAAAATATATATATATATTTTTTACTTTCTGCAATAAAACATATCCAATAATTATTTTTTTTTTTTATCAATTTAAGCCAATATGTATTCTGCTACATATTTTTGGTAAAAAAAATAAAAATAAAAAAATCCCAATAAGCGTATATTGATTGGTTTGCGCGAGGTTATAGCGTCTACAAACTATGGGAAATATTTCTGGAATTTTTATTTAGTTATTTTTACTAGTAATGGCATCGATCAGCGACATATATAATCGGGATATTGCGGCAGACAAATTGGACACGGACACTTTTTTGGGGACCGGTGACACCTATACAGTGATCAGTGCTAAAAACATACATTGTCACTGTACGAATGACACTGTCTGCAAAGGGGTTCACATCAGGAGCGATCAAAGTGGTAACTGTGTGCCTAGCCAGTGTTTTACTGTAATGTGGGAGGTGCTTTTACTAGGGGAAGGCATTGATCCATGTCCCTGCTTTGCAGAAACATAGGATCCATGCCTTCCTTACTGACAGAATGGCGATCTTCCTTGTATAAATAGGCAGATCGCCGTTCTGCCTATGCACCGAACGATCAGCGGGTGCCGGAGGACATTGGGTCCACGGTACCCGCTGTGAAGAATAACAGCGGGAGTGAGCCACCAGCGAGCGGCACACACTCGCGTCCGATACCCAGACGTGCAGGATCAAGTATATATACGCAGTGCGACCGCCCTGTAGCATTAAAACTGCTATAGGGCAGTCTGCAAGTGGTTAAACAAGGAGGGCCTGGAACCTCTAAATGTGGCCAATAACATATAAAGTTGGGTTTAGAGAGTCTTAAAAAAAGAAGTGCAGGTTTACAAAAAAAACAAACCTGCTAACTCACTTAGATGGGTGCAGCATCGATCCAAAGCTGCAGCTTGTCCCCCTACCGGCTCTACACTGAGAACTGAGCGATCAAAGACCGCTGATTGCTCAGCTTTAAAGTGTTACTAATTTCAGTTTTGCTGAGCTGCTCCCCGAGGGTTAAATACTCCGAAAGGACACTCCAGCTTTTATTGATAGAACACGAGAGTGTACCAGCTGATTATAATGAAACAGGCCCTCCTATTTATAATCAGTCATCAAAAGGACATGGTGAAACAAACAACTATTTCTTCAAAACAACAAAAGGTAAGAATCTGCTACAATGTACACTGATCACCCAGGAGGGGGCTGTTATTTTCTTAACAAAAAATGAAGTTACTCTTAAAATAAATGGGTGGGACTTAGTGTACTCCCAAAACGCCCCTGCCCATTGCAATGAATGGGCAGCTCTTTTGAAGCGCCAGAAAAGCGATTTTGAAGCCCTGCAACGCCGGCGTTTTTAACCCCTTTCATCGGTCACTAGTGGGGGGTTAAAATTGCCCCACTAGCGGCCGAAAAGCGTTGCTTAAACAGCGCTAAAGCGCCACTAAAACGAGCGGCGCTTTAGCGTTAACGCACGGGCGGCCCCAGTCGAAAAGAGGTTATAGGGTGACTGAGCTAATTGGAAGAACTTATAAGAGAACAGAATATTGAAAACCTTGGGCATTGCATCATAACAACAAATCAGGAACAAACCTATAAATTTCAGTTGAAATCTGTAAAGGTTTACTAGCTGGTTACTCTGGTTACTATAGGACAGCCTTTCTCAACCTTTTCAACACAGAGGAACCCTTGAAATAACTTTCCAGTTTCATGGAACCCCTGCTAAAAATGACTATATTTACAACTCATGGTGCGTTAGTATGTTGGTCAGTGGGAAGAATTCTCCTTAGACTTGTGATCATTGGCAAGAATTACCCCGTTAGAGATAGCTTAGAAGATTATTGGTGTCAGTGTGAACTCATCTGAGAGGCAGTAAAATGCTTATTGCTCAAGGAACCCCTAGCAACGTCTGGAGGAACCCTGGTTGAGAAACACTGCTATAGAACACCTCAAACACTTATTTTGTGACACATACGGATATACCTCTTCCTACCTACCTACCTAGATGAGATTCTTACTTTCTCCTCTGGGTGGGAAGGATTACCTAAAATTTGAGTGACAACATTTTTATTAAAATCAATGTATTAAGTTATTATTAAAGGGTAACTCCATTTTCGTGCTGGGAAAAAGATAGCAAAGAAAGAAAAAATAATATAGCGCATATAATTGCGACACTAATCATATTGTAATTGAATGTTATTAGAAAATTACTTTTCCTTTTCAATCTGCAGCTCTGTCATTTTCTGAGAATGAATTGCAATATGGCTACCTGGAGTTGATCTGTACACAAAGTGTGTACTGACCACTCCCCAGAAACATAATTTCTTGCTTGTGTGATTGGCTCACCAATTTTCCCAGAAGTCTGCACTAAGATACAAGTCAGATTTCAGGCTTCCCATGCAACAAAATTTCATTTCTGGAGAGATACTTTCAATAGGAACACATCTAAAGCGATGTAGGCCCAGCAGATTTCCTCATTAGTGCCCTGCAGCTGTCACACCTGACAGTTAATTATGAAACCACTCCCATTAGACCCACTCGGAACAGAGGCACAGACAAACACACAGAGATTTCTTCAGAATAAGAAAAGATAGGAATCTACAACAAAGCTTGTTATACTCCTTGCAATGTACATAGATCACCCAGAGGGGAATGTTTTTTTCTCAACAAAAGTGGAGATGCACTGAAATTTCAACGACCAAAAGATATCGGCCAACAATTGTGTTTTTGGCATTTTGCCGATAGAGAAAAAGTTGTTGATAATGGCGCCGAAAACGCACACGGTTTTGCTGCAATTTTACTGTGCTTATGGTGTGTTTTTCATAGGTCATGCGACTCAAAAACCACATCAAAAACATAACACAGGTTCGTTATTGATACATTCTTGCTGCATTTTCAATGCATTGCCACAGGGAGGTGCAGCAAGTAAGATTTTTAACACCACAACGGAAGTGCAACAGACCAGAGTGAAGACATAAATAGAATTTAAAGGGATGCGTTTTTCTTGCGCTAAAGGTGCAGATCATGGCAAAGAATAAATTCATATTCATTTAAATTAACTATAATAAATAAAAAGTCGAATATAATACAATTACAGTGCCTTGCAAAAGTATTCACCCCCCCCCCCTTGGCTTTTTACCCATTTTGTTACATTACAGCCTAAAAGTTCAATGTTTTTTTAATCTGAATTATATGTGATGGATCAGAACACAATAGTCTAAGTTGATGAAGTAAAATTAGAAAAAATATATACATAAAACGATTTTTCAGAAATAAAAAACTGATAATTGGCATGTGCGTATGTATTTACCCCGTTTGTTATGAAGCCCAAAAAAAGCTCTGGTGCAACCAATTACCTTCAAAAGTCACATAATTAGTGAAATGATGTCCACCTGTGTGCAATCTAAGTGTCACATGATCTGTCATTACATACACACACCTTTTTGAAAGGCCCCAGAGGCTGCAACACCTAAGCAAGAGGCACCACTAACCAAACACTGCCATGAAGACCAAGGAACTCTCCAAACAAGTAAGGGACAATGTTTTTGAATAGTACAAGTCAGGGTTAGGTTATAAAAAAATATCCAAATCATTGATGATCTCTAGGAGCACAATCAAATCTATCATAACAAAATGGAAAGAACATGGCACAACAGCAATCCTGCCAAGAGACAGCCACACAACAAAACTCACGGACCGGGCAAGGAGGGCATTAATCAGAGAGGCAGCACAGAGACCTAAGGTAACCCTGGATGAGCTGCAGAGTTCCACAGCACAGACTGGAGTATCTGTACATAGGACGACAATAAGCCGTATGCTCCATAGAGTTGGACTTTATGGCAGAGTGGCCAGAAGAAAGCCATTACTAAGCCATTACTTTCAGCAAAAAATAGGATTTTTATAACAGCTTACCTGTAAAATCCTTTTCTTGGAGTACATCACGGGACACAGAGCGGCATAGTCATTACTATGTGGGTTATATAGTTTACCTTCAGGTGCTGGCACTGGCAACTTCCAAACCGGAAGTACCCTCCCCTATATAAGCCCCTCCCATCCGGGAGCACCTCAGTTTTGTAGCAAAGCAATAAGTGTCCCCAAAAGAGGGGTGGGAGCTCTGTGTCCCGTGATGTACTCCAAGAAAAGGATTTTACAGGTAAGCTGTTATAAAAATCCTATTTTCTTTCTCGTACATCACGGGACACAGAGCGGCATAGTCATTACTATGTGGGATGTCCTAAAGCAATGCCCAATGAGGGGGGGGGGGATACACCATACATAAGCTGAGCGCTATCAGACATGAGGATCTTTTGCGGCCTGCAACACACTGCGCCCAAAGGCGACATCCTCCTGACTTCTAACGTCCACCTGGTAGAACCTAGTAAACGTGTGTACTGAAGACCATGTTGCGGCCTTACAGATTTGAGCCAGGGAGGCCTGGTGATGCACTGCCCATGAAGTTCCAACTGCTCTCGTGGAGTGCGCCCTAACTTTGAACGGAGGCGGTCTCCTTCTCAAGCCATAGGCTTGCATAATGACCTGTCGAATCCACTTGGCTAAAGTAGATTTTGACGCTGCCTGACCCTTTCTGGGGCCTTCCGGCAGAATAAACAAAGTATCCGTTCTGCGAATCTGAGCAGTGGCTTTTAGATAAGCTTTAACTGCTCTTACTACATCCAAAGAATGTAATAATTTTTCCTCTACTGAACTAGGTTTGGGGAAAAAAGAAGGAAGAACCACATCTTGGTTCAAATGAAACCTCGATACCACCTTAGGAAGAAAGGCTGGATGAGGACGTAACACTACTCTGTCCTTATGGATAACCAGATATGGCTTCCTACAGGACATAGCGGCTAATTCCGACACTCTTTTAGCCGAACAAATGGCTACTAGAAAAATCAATTTCCTGGTGAGAAGAACCAGGGAAATATGCTGTAATGGTTCAAATGGTTGTTTCTGTAGAACCGACAGAACCAGGTTTAAGTCCCATGGACATATGGGAATATAAACCGGAGGGCTAATACGCATCACTCCTTGTATAAAGGCTTTGACTAGTGAATGCGAAGCCAAGGGCCTCTGAAAAAATATTGACAAGGCCGAAATCTGACCCTTGATAGTACTCAAGGCAAGCTTCCTATCTACAGCCCACTGTAGGAAGTCCAGAATCCTACCTATTACGTACTTACGTGGATGCCATTTCTTGGCCTCACACCAGGCGATGTACGCCTTCCAGATTCTATAGTAGATCTGCCTGGATACCGGCTTCCTGGCATTGATCATGGTAGATACCACAGGATTAGAGAGACCTCTCTTTTTTAGAATGTGGGCTTCAATAGCCAGGCCGTCAAACCTAGGGCTGGTAAGGAAGGGTGGTATATCGGTCCTTGAGAAAGCAGGTCCGGACAATGTGGGAGGGTCCAAGGACTCCCCACAGACATTTTTACAATCTCCGCGTACCATGCTCTTCGGGGCCACGCTGGAGCCACCAGAATCACTGGTTTCTTTTCTACCCTGATTCTGCGGAGTAATCGAGGTAACAATTGTGGCGGTGGGAATACATATATCAGCTTGAACTGATCCCAAGGGAACACTAGGGCATCCGAGCCGCAAGCTAGGGGATCCCTTGTCCAAGAGACAAACCTGTCCACCTTTGCGTTGAATCTGGATGCTAGCAGATCTACATCCAGTGTTCCCCACCGCTGACATATTGTCCGGGAAACCTCGGGGTAAAGGGACCATTCCCCTGGGCATAATTGTTGGCGACTTAGAAAGTCCGCCTTCCAATTCTCCACTCCTGGAATGAATACTGCGGATATGGCTGGGACATATCTTTCTGCCCATTTCAGGATGCAATTTACTTCCCTCTGGGCTGCACGACTCCTGGTGCCACCCTGATGATTGATATATGCCACTGCCGTGGCATTGTCCGATTGAATTCTGACAGGGGACCCTTGGAGTTTGGATGTCCATGCTACTAGGGCATACCGGGCTGCTCGTATCTCTAAGAGATTGATGGGCAGGGCCTTTTCTGCATCCGACCATCTGCCCTGGAGAGACCATTGCTCCAGTACTGCTCCCCAGCCTATAAGGCTGGCATCTGTAGTGACCACCTTCCAAGAAATCGGACTGAAGGATTTCCCTTTTTCCAGATTCTGGGGAACCAACCACCAACGGAGGCTCTTGCGAACGGAAGGGGACAAGGACATTGGTAAGTCTAGGGCCTGAACTTTTTTGTTCCAGGCTGACAGTATAGCCCTTTGCAAATTCCTTGAATGGAATTGACCGTAGGGTACTGCTTCGAATGATGCCACCATTTTTCCCAGCAGCCTCATGCACAGGCGTATGGATGGCTGTCTTTTTGTACCCACTAGGTGGAGCAAATCTCTCAAAGACGACACCTTTTCTTGAGGCAAGAAAATTTTTCTCTGGTCTGAATCCAGCCTTAGCCCCAAGTATTCCAGACTTTTGACTGGTTTTAGGGCTGACTTGTCTCGGTTGATAATCCAACCGCGAGAATCCAGATACTCGATTGTCTCGTGAACAACCACTTCTAGTTTTTCCACTGAGTGGTCTATCAGCAACAAGTCGTCTAGATATGCCATTATCGTTACACCTCGTGTTCTTAAATTGGCCAATAATGGGGCCAGAATTTTTGTGAACACGCGTGGTGCTGTGGCCAGACCGAAGGGTAAGGCTCTGAACTGAAAATGGCGCCCTTCTACTGCAAAGCATAGAAATTTTTGGTGGACTGGAAAGATGGGAATGTGCAAATAAGCATCTTTGATGTCGATCGAGGCTAACCATTCCTCCCCTTGTAGGGCAGTGGCCACCGATCGGATCGACTCCATCCGGAAAGTCCTGATATGTAGGAATTTGTTTAGCCCTTTTAGATTTAATATGGGCCTCACGTCCCCGTTTGGCTTCGGGACTGTAAAGAGGTTTGAGTAAAACCCGAACCCCCATTCTTCTAGGGGGACCTCCATAATTACTGCTTGAAGCAATAGTTGTTCTAGTGCCAACAGGAGGGATCCTCTCTTCCGGGGATCCCTTGGCACGTTCGACCTTATAAAATGGGAAGGAGGGGAGTCTTTTAACTCCAATTTGTATCCCAGACTTACTGCGGAGAGCACCCATCTGTCTCTGATCGTGTCCCGCCAGGTCTCTGCGAACAACTGAAGTCTTCCCCCCACCCGATTGAGTGGGGGCAACCCTTCATGCATTTGACTTTGGGGGAGGTTTTGTACCTCGCCTGACCCAGGGCCTCTTGTTACCCTGCGATTGTCCCTGATTTTTACCCCCGGGATTTGACCGAGGAGGCCGTCGGAACTGTTTCACAGCCGATGTCCTAGGGACTGGAGAAGCAGGCCTCTTAAAAAAGGGACCTCTAACTCTGTTTTTAACCGGCAAGAGTGTACTTTTACCGCTGGAAATTTTCTGGATATATCTGTCCAGGTCTTCCCCGAATAAGCGTTCACCATGAAATGGGAAGCTGACCAGCAATTTTTTACAGGGGGCTTCAGCAGACCAGTTTTTGAGCCATAGAAGCCTGCGCATATGTACTACAGACAGCGTAAGGCGGGAGGCCTGATGGATTGAATCCTTTATAGCGTCAACCGCAAAGCATAAGGCCCTAGGTAGATCAGCTAGGGCAAGGGCCTGCTGATCTGGCAAGTCCCTTAAGACCTGTTTCAACTGATCCTTCACTGCTTGGCAGACCCCAATAGCTGCCACTGCTGGTTGTGTCACCAAGCCTGCTGTAGCAAAAGCAGATTTTAATAAGGACTCCAATTTTTTATCTATTGGGTCCTTGAACATTTGGACATTATCCACTGGACATGTCAGTGATTTATTCACACAAGAGATGGCTGCGTCCACTGTAGGGACCCTCCATTTTTTGATGAACTTATCCTCCATGAGATAGACCATCTGAAATCTCTTGGGAGGAGTAAATATTTTATCAGGATGTTCCCAATCCTGGTAAATGAGCCCTTCCAGTAAAGGATGGATTGGAAAGGAACAAACAGTCTGGGGAGCTTTTAGCGACCCCAACGAGGAGACAGAAGTGGATGATGGCTCCGCAAGGGGCATTTTAAATGCTGATCGGACCATGTTAGTCAGGGACTGAACCCATAATCTTTCAGCATGTGATGCTGAGAATGGCTCTTCCACTGTTGATTCCTCTACAACAGAATCAACCTCATCCTGATCCCCTTCAGGTAGGTCGATCCCTGTATGGGACTGTTGCTCTGCTAACAGGTACTCTGAGGGAGGAGACGGAGATCGGGCGCGCTTTCCCTCTGACAGGGAAGCAGCGATCAATGTTGACAATCTCTCTTCCAGCCCTCCCAGAGCTGAGGAAAAAACCTCCTCTGTTACATACACAGGAGCAGGTGAACTGAGGACAGCCACAGTACCAGGTACTCCTGAGGGTGCTCTACGGTCACTAATCTCTGATTCTTCAGGGGAGATTGGTGCAGCCGAAGCATGCCCAAGATCCTCAGAGCCCGATGGAGACCCCCTATGCTTCCTGGGATTTTTAGTCCCGGAGTTTTTAGACGGCATATTCCTAAGCCCAAAGCTGAGGTATTCCAGCCGAAATACACCACTTACTGACAATAGTCTAGCACAATTGCTGCTATAAAAACAGTTGGTGTCTACTAATGTGCCTGCATCAACCGCTTGCTGTATTCCTTTTTTAAATGTTGCCAGCTCTGTCTCTGCACTCCATAGCCAGCTCACAACACATAATTGTGCCTTTTAACATGCTGGGACGCCCGCACATGCGCAGAAGCGCTGCGGCGCGCACAGAGCGTCATCCCCCAAGCTCCGCCCCCTTTTCCAGCTCACCTCTATATATAGAGGCGCGTGCACGCGCACGCGGGCACGTGCGCCTTCGGCGCTCTTTTTTGAAAAAGGAAACTAGGGACAGGAGACAGGGCCCTTTTGCCGCAGGCCGGAGGATGGACGAGCATTGCAACATGGCAGAGGAAGCAGTTTCCCACAAGAGAACTCACCATCTGCCTGGACTTGACTCTGATGAAAAGAAAAAGTCCACATGACAAGAAACGTTCCACAGCGGCCTCTAGTGTATTAACACAGGTACCGCGGTCTGTCTATTTTTATATATTTTTTTCTTGACCACTATTAAAATTATTACATTTTTTAGTAGTTACAGGCATGCACAGATATTTAGCGGGAATACCGTTAGGTAACAGGCAGAAAGACATATTAGGCTTGGGGGTCCCCTAATAGAACCAAGTTCCTGGGGGGCCCCCACTTACCTTTTCCCCGCCGCAGGACTCTGTTTGGTCCACAGAAGCCCAAACTTCACCTCTCACGGCAGGCATTGTAATTAAACCTTCAGGGACCGGGTTCCCAAGGATTCCACTCCCCTGGACCTGTATAGCACCCTGCACAGAAAGCATCTTAGTCGTGGGTATGACCAGAGCTCTGGATCCCAGGGTCCAGCTCTCCTAAGAGAAGCATTACAGGCAAAACCTTGCTCTTCTCTGCAAGGCCCGGGTACCGACCGTTTAGCTATGAAGCTTTTTTGGTTGGATCCGGAATAGCTTACTGAGGCCCAAAAGAACCTGTACGCAAGCTCAGTGAAAAACACATGTTACTTCTTGGCCAACACCTTAGACACTGGCAAAAAAACTGAGGTGCTCCCGGATGGGAGGGGCTTATATAGGGGAGGGTACTTCCGGTTTGGAAGTTGCCAGTGCCAGCACCTGAAGGTAAACTATATAACCCACATAGTAATGACTATACCGCTCTGTGTCCCGTGATGTACGAGAAAGAAAACAAAATAGCACGGTTTTGAGTTTGCGAAAAGGCATGTGGGAGACTCCCCAAAATGTATGGAGGAAGGTGCTCTGGTCTGATGAGACTAAAATTGAACTTTTTGGCCATCAAAGAAAACTCTATGTCTGGCACAAACCTAACACATCACATTACCCAAAGAACACCATCCCCACAGAGAAACATGGTGGTGGCAGCATCATGCTGTGGGGATGTTTTTCAACAGTCGGGACTGGGAAACTGGTCAGAGTTGAGGGAAAGATGGATGGTGCTAAATACAGGGATATTCTTGAGCAAAACCTGTACCACTCTATGTGTGATTTGAGGCTAGGACGGAGGTTCACCTTCCAGCAGGACAATGACCACAAACACACTGCTAAAGCAACACTTGAGTGGTTTAAGGGGAAACATGTAAATGTGTTGGAATGGCCTAGTCAAAGCCCAAAACTCAATCCAATAGAAAATCTGTGGTCAGACTTAAAGATTGCTGTTCACAAGCGCAAACCATCCAACTTGAAGGAGCTTGAACAGTTTTGCAAGGAGAAATGGGCAAAAATCCCAGTGGTAAGATGTGTCAAGCTCATAGAGACTTATCCAAAGCGTCTTGGAGCTGTGATAGCTGCAAAAGGTGGCTCTACAAAGTATTGACTTGGGGGGGGGGGGGGGGGGTGAATAGTTATGCACATTGACTTTTTCTGTTATTTTGTCCAATTTGTTGTTTGCTTCACAATAAAAAATAAAAATAAAAATCTTCAAAGTTGTGGGCATGTTCTTTAAATTAAAGGGGTTGTAAAGGTTCGTTTTTTATTTTCTAAATAGGTTCCTTTTAAAGCGGAGCTCTGCCTGAAAAAAAAAATATTAAAAGCCAGCAGCTACAGCAGCTGCTGACTTTTAATATTTGGACACTTACCTGTCCTGGAGTCCAGCGACGTCCGCAGCAGAGGAGGAGCGATCGCTCGTCACTCTGCTGCCCCCTCCGCCATCCTCGCTGAGGGAACCAGGAAGCGAAGCCTTGCGGCTTCACTGCCCGGTTCCCTATGGCGCATGCGCGAGTCGCGCTGCGCCGTTCTGATTGGTGCTCCTGTGTTCTGGGAGCCGAGTGTCTCCCAGAACACTACGGGAAGTCTGCGGGAAGTGACGTCACTCCCGCAGATTCCCGGAGAGAGGACTCCCGGAAGTGGGTGAAAATACCTGTCTTAGACAGGTATCTTCACCCCCCTCCCCCCTGAAAGGTGTCAATTGTGACACGGGAGGGGGGGAGGGTTCCGATGAGCGGAAGTTCCACTTTAGGGTGGAGCTCCGCTTTAAGCTCGTGCATTGTTGGTTCACTCACCTTTTCCTTTGATTTACCTTCTAAATGTTTTCTTTCTTTGTTTTCTTTGTCTGAATTTCTCACTTCCTGTTCCTCCTCAGTAAGCTGTTCAGTAAGCTGTTCTGGCTGACTAAACACCACTCGGATGATGGTGTGAGGTTTACTGAGGAGAAACAGGAAGTGAGAAATTCAGACAAAGAAAAAAAACATTTAGAAGGTAAATCAAAGGAAAAGGTAAGTGAACCAACAATGCACTAGCTTAAAGGAACCTATTTAGAAAATAAAAAACAAACGTTTACAACCCCTTTAAATGATGCAAATCCTCAAACAATCCATGTTAATTCCAAGTTGTGAGGCAACAAAACACGAAAAATGCCAAGGGAGGTGAATACTTTTGCAAGGCACTGTATATATAAAAATATTTATATTTTTTTAAAACGGTCATTTTCAATTCCGGTTTTGGCCAAGTGCATCCTGAATTTTCGGTTTTGGTACCAGCACCAACATTTTCTTTTCGGTGCACCTTTAATACAATCATAATGCAACCCCAGCACTGCAACAGATTCTAGGAGTACAAACAAAAAAAAATCCGGAAAACATTTTGCAATATTATTCAAGTCATGGCTTTGTTTTATTAAAGAATAAAGCTTTTTGAAATCAATAGGTAATAAAGTATGACTACGGTGTAATTTACTCTTATCAATAGCTTCAAGTCAACAAATTGATGCAGAAAGCAGAATCTTATCTGCATCATGTATATTGTATTAGGACTGTTTCTAAATCAAGAAAAATGCAAACTGGCAAAACAAAACTTTGATCTCTTAATCTGATGAACAAAATTCTAAATAATAATAAAGCACAATAATAAACATAAATGACACAATAGTGCTATACTCCAGCACAGAAAACTGGCTGATTAGTTTGTACATTTTGCACATAAAAAAATAAATAAAAAATAAATAAATGGTTCTTACCAGCATTAAGATAATGACAAACAATTATCACTGGTGGTTATTTTCTGTCGTAATTATGCCCTCTAATTTTGTGTTAATTGTTCTGCCCAGTTTTACATTAAAACCTGCGACCCCTGCATCATCGGTATTGTGCCTGCTTGCTTTTGAACTGTGAATATTAATAAATACAAACAGCAAGTACTGGAAAATTATATCCACCAAGATTCAGAGGATGAAGATCCTGTAAAAGTGGAAATCTCACCAACATGTTTTTTATTTTTTATTTAGTTTGCGTGGGAAGGGCGACCCACTTTGGAGAGATTTATTTACACTTCCTGTTGTATTGGTGGGTCAAGACATGATGGAAATCTCCCACACACTAAAAGAAAGTCAGATGGTGCCATACAACAGGATAGAAGATGGTCAGGCTTAAGTTGAGAGTCAAGGCAGACCGTTTCTGACAGAGCATGTGGTAAAGCAATAGTGAAGTCAGGGTCACGCCAAAGTTCAGTTCTAGGAAGTTCACCAGCTGACCATCAAAGAAATAAAGAACAAGAATTGGAGGTAAAGGTCATAGCAACTGACAGGGCACACAAAGTTCACCCAAAGTCAGGTTGGTCATAGTCAACAACAGGCGAAGAGAAAACAGACTTATGCCCCGTACACACGATAGGAATTTCCGATGAAAAAAGTCCGTCTGAGTTTTTTCATCGGAAATTTTCAAATAGACCGACCGTGTGTGGGCCCCATCGGAGAAATTCCAACGAATTCCATCGGAAATTTTCAAATAGAACATGTTCTATTTTATTCCGATGAAATTCCGATAGAAGTTTGATCTGAAAAAGGTCCGATCGTGTGTACGGGACATGAGAGAATCACACCCTTAAATCTACCTGTACTCTACAATGGTCAACCAGACTCATGAGTCTGGCGTTGTTTTAAAAATGCCAATTGACTAGCCACTAAGCAACAAAGCACATGCGCTCACCTGGGTTATGTAGAATGTAAATGCATGAGCAGTGAAACACATATGAGGCATCAGGTCAAACAATCAGGCAGGAGCAAAGGCAGCAGATTGAGAAGGCAAGGGGCCACAAATGATATTACAGAGGGATATCAAGCAGGTAGCAACTGCCTAACAGATGCTTGACCTATAGCTACAAACCCAATGGAGGACCGCATCCCAGGTGATTGACTAACCTGAGAGCAACCACCAGAATATCAACCAGACCAGAGAGCAACAGGCAATTCTTTATATCGGAGCGGCAAATGATCACTCATAGCCAATTAGGTGTCTTTAGTGACTGAAAATGTTCCAGTCTCTGGTTTTTAGATGTACAGTGAACTTTTTTTTAAATCCCATTCTTTGTAATGATCAAGCTTGTTATACATTTTTGGTGCGGGTCATTGCCCATGTCCACGCAAGTTCAAATCTCATTAGGTACTAACAGTTACAAGGCCAGTTTCACTTTGGGGTTGTTTTACTAAAGGAAAATAGGCTGTTCTGTTTTCAAATAAATTTTCAGTAGATTTTAAAGGCTTGTTTGTTTTTTAAATAACAAACATGTTATACTTACCTGCTTTGTGCAGTGGTTTTGCACAGAACAGCCCTGAGCCTCAACTTCTCGGTGCCCTTGCCGGCTCTCCTGGCCCCTCCCTCCTGCCGTGTGCCCCCAGAGCAAGCAACTGTGATGGGCAGTAGCGGGAGCCAATGGCTAACACTGCGGTTTCAGCCAATGAGGAGAGAGAGAGACCCGGGAGAGGTGAGGCTCTCATGCACATCGCTGGATCGGGATGGGGCTCAGGTAAGTTTTAAGGGGGTTGGGAGGGGGGCTGTTGCGCACAGGTTCTTTACTTTCATGCATAGAATGCACGAAGGTAAAAAAAAACTTGAGCCTTTACAACTTCTTTAAATTTACAAGGGAATTTAACCTTAGCTTAGTGAATGGAGTAAAGCTCTGCTGACTTCTATCATCCAATCATTTGCAAGACAAAATATGTTCCTTGCATGTAAATGTAGGAATTTAAACCACTTTCCACCTGCGCTATAGCCGAATGACGGCTACAGCGCAAGCTTCCAGTGCCGGGAGGGTGTCAATAGACGTCCTCCCGTGATCGTGGGGTAAAGGGCAAATCACAGCAGGCCCTTTTACCACATGATAGGCTGTCAGCCAATGACAGCTGATCACGGAAATAAACAGAAGCCGGTTATCTGCTTTTTTTCTCCTCACAGTCAGCGTGAGGAGAGAAGCAGAAAGCCGGTAACCGGCTCTGTCCCTGCCTCGGTGCCCGCCAGTGCTGCTAATCAGTGCCACCCATCAGTACTGCCCCATATCAGTGCCACATATCAGTGCCGCCTCTTCAGTGCCGCCTCTTCAGTGAAGGTGAAAAATTACCTGTTTGCAAAATTTTATAACAAACTATGAAATGGGTTTTTTTTTTTCTTCTAAATTTTCGATCTTTTTTTTTTTTGCAAAAAATAAGAAACCCAGTAGTGATTAACCACTTGTCGACCGCCGCACACCGATTTATGTCGACAGAATAGCAGGGGCAGGCAAATGGGCGTACCTGTACGTCTCTTTGAATTTGCCCCTAGCTCACGCGCCGCCGACGGAGCGTGCGGGCACCTGCAACATGACAGAGATCTACTGCTCCCTGTCATTGGGAGCAGTGATCTCTGTCATGTTGTAGTGAGACCATCCCCCCTACAGTTAGAACACATCCCTAGGACACACTTAACCCCTTGATCGCCCCCAAGTGTTTAACCCCTTCCCTGCCAGTGTCATTTATTCAGTAATCAGTGGCTATTTGTAGCTCTGATCGCTGTATAAAATGACAATGGTCCCAAAATAGTGTCAAAAGTGTCCTCCATTACTAAAAAAATAAATAAAAATTATAATAAAAATGCCATAAATCTATCCCCTATTTTGTAGACGCCATTACTTTTTTTCAAACCAATCAATGTACACTTTTTACCAGAAATATGTGGAATACATATCGGTCTAAACTGTCGCTCTTTTTTGTTTATAGCGCAAAAAATAAAAACCGCAGAGATGATCAAATACTACCAAAAGAAAGCTCTATTTGTAGGAAAAAAAGGACGTCAATTTTGTTTGGGTACAACGGCACACGACGTGCATTTGTGAGCTAAAGTGATGCAGTACAGAATCGCAAAAAATGCTTTAGTCAGGAAGGGGGTAAATCCTTCCGGGGTTGAAGTGGTTAGATTACCACCAAAAGAAAGCTCTATTTTTGTAAAAAAAAAAAAATAGGATTTTTGTACTCACCGTAAAATCTTTTTCTCTAAAGTCCATGGACGGACACAGCTCCTCTGGTCATAACCCCTCACGCTGCACTCGGCAGCTCAGTTCGTCAAAAAGCAGTACAAACTCAAACAGGAGGGGTGGGTGCTGTGTCCGTCCATGGACTTCAGAGAAAAGGATTTTACGGTGAGTACAAAAATCCTATTTTCTCTTTCGTCCATGGACGGACACAGCTCATTTAGTCTTGACAAGTGGGACGTCCCCAAGCAGTGTCAAAAAAACGAGGGATGGGAACAGCAAACAAACTTCACCCCAACACAACCAAAGCTCCTCAATGGAGGAGTTGCAACCTTAAACAGCCGCCTGCAAAACCTTGTAGCCGAAGCAAGCATCCGCAGATGCATGCACGTCAACCTCGTAAAATTTAGTGAAGGTGTGAACGGACGACCAGGTTGCCGCCTTACATACCTCTGAGACAGACACTTGATATCGAAAAGCCCAGGAGGCACCAATCGCCCTGGTCGAATGCGCCGTGACAGGAAAGGGAGGCGCCCGCCCTTTAAGGGCATAAGCCTGAATCACAATCTGTCTGATTCACCGAGAAATGGTGGCCGACAAGACCACCAGGCCTTTCTTTGGACCAGTCACCGACACAAACAGTGAGTCTGACCTCCGAAACGGAGCTGTAGCAGACAGATACATCCGCAGAGCACGTACCACGTCTAAGAAATGTAACGCAACCTCTTTGCCGAGGACACAAGGATGGAAGTACAATTTCCTCATTCAGATGAAAAGCCGAAACAAAGCCTTCGAGGAAACGAAGGCTGCGGGCGTAGCACCGCTTTATCCTTATGGAGGATCAAGTAGGGGGACTTGCAAGACAAGACAAGACCGCCAACTCAGAAACCCTTCTGACAGATGTAATGGCTACCAGAAAGGCAACTTTCTGAGAGAGTGTCAAAAGAGGAATCTCTCTGATGTTCTCAAAGGGAGGTTTCTGAAGTACCGAGAGCACCAGATTCAAATCCCACGGAGGTAGTGGCGGTCGAACCAGAGGAGCCACATGTCGGACCCCTTGCACAAACATACTCACCAGTGAACGCGCCGCCAGGGGTCCTTGAAAGAAAACAGCCATGGCTGAAATCTGCCCCTTAATGGTGCTTAAGGCAAGTTTGATCCACTCCACGCTGTAGAAACAGCAGGATCCTGGAAACCGAATATGCCCGTGGATGCCACTCCATCTCCTCACACATAGAGATGTATGCCTTCCACGTGCGATGGTAGATCTTCCAAGAAGATGACTTCCGTGTCCTCAGCATAGTGGAAATTACTGAATCCGACAGGCCTCGGTCCCTTAGTACCTGGCTTTCAATAGCCATGCAGTTAAAGCCAGTGACTGTAAAGCAGGATGAAGTATTGGACCTTGCGACAGAAGGTCCTCCCGCATCGGCAGTCGCCAAGGGGCATCTGCCACCAGGCGTACCACGGGGCCCCACGGGGCCACCAAAGCGTCCGTCGAGTCCGCCCAGGGATTTTTGACCTGGCCACAAACCTCAATACCTTCCGATTGAGTCGAGAAGCCAGGAGATCCACGTCTGGCATGCCCCATTTTAGGCAAAGGAGTTGAAACACGTCCGGGTGTAGCGACCAATCTCCTTGGTCCAGCATCTGACGACTTAGGTAGTCCGCCTGCCAGTTTTCTACGCCTGGAATGTATACGGCCGATAGATAAGAACAAGGTTCCTGTTTCACAGCCAGGCTGAGTCTGAGTCAGAGCTTTCCCCAGAAGATGTTTTTTACCCCCCATGTGCCCGCACACCGCTTCCACCCTGACAACAAATGATTCCAGGACCGCCGACAAAGCGTCCACAGGTACCGCAGGGGCACCGGTTGCTACCACCGGAATGTCTGGGGAAGAAACGCCAGCTTCTGACGCCATGCTGACCCACACACTTGACAGCCACTCAGGGAACAAGTCAGGGTACAAGAAAAGGCCCACCCTCCTAGCTGCCCAGACCGAGGGGTATTCCCAGAGGACTCACCGCCCTGACCCAGGCACTGCTTCAGCGCTGCCGTCCGCTCTAAACTCCTGCACAGTGTGTGCCTAAGGTGTCTCTGAGGTGATCTGCCGTTCGCGCTGTTCAGAATGACAAACCAGCGCTAGAGGTCCAGCCAATGTAAAAATCCCCACAAAGATGGCCGCCGGTTACCTCAAGAAAAAAGAGTGCGAGCTACAAGAAAATGCCCGACCGCTGTATTAGCTATAGAAATAGCGTGGCTACATGAAAATGGCCGCAAGCTGTATTAGCATTATAAACAGCGCAGCTTTCTGAGGTAAAAATAAAAGGCCGCAAAAACACTGGGCCTCTGAGCAGAGGCCCCCCCACAAGGCAGACCACCCACACTAGAGCGGACCTGGACACACCGCGCAGCACCCAGCCAGGACCCGGAGCCCACCTCAGGGACCCCCCGGTGAGGTACACAGCAGGCCCAGCAAAGCATGGGGAGAAGGGATGGACGGGGAGAGAAGAAAGGGAGGACTAGAGACCCCCTAATCGACCACCCCAGGAATGCCCAGCTCTTCCATCCTGCCAAGACAGGAGAAACCTTACTTAAGCATCCCTGCGAGGACTGCTGGATGCATTCCTGACAGACCCATCACCGAGCAGTACGGAGTGGCTGTCGGCCACGGCCCACTGTGACTGGACAACAGTAGCCCGGTCAAATGTGGGCCCCGGAGTATATAGCTCACCGGCCACCTCTGGTATCAAACGGGGTATGTCATGGCCGACCCAGCGCGTAGCTAAAGGCCTGCTCACGCTCAATGGCAGGACTGGGGAGACTAGAAGGATCTATATTATCCAGCCTGTCACCCAGCCGGCAGTTGATAGTAGATCTCAGAATCCAAAATTCTCCAGGACCAATGGGCCCCTAGGGAGCCAGGTCCTTCTCCTACACTAGGCAGTAAAAAACTGAGCTGCTGAGTGCAGGGTGAGGGGGTTATGACCAGAGGGATCGGTATAATTACAGCTTTGGTATAATTACATGTTTTTGTATATCTAACATGTCTGCCTAGTCCCCTCCTAATAGACAGAACATAACCCACTTTTCAAGACTAAAGGAGCTGTGTCCATCCATGGACGAAAGAGAAATAACAATTTTGTTTGGTTACAGTGTTGCATGACCGTGCAATTGTCAAAGTGTTACAGCACTGAAAGCTAAAACCTGGCCTAGGCAGAAAGGGGGTATAAGTGCCCAGTAATAAAGTGGTTAAACACATTTAATAAGCTAAGAAAAAATTCCCTTGCAAAGTGAACAGCCTATTTGCCTTTAGTAAAGGAACCCCTTTGAGACCTGCTTCATTCAAGTCATACTGTTACTGCAAAACTGAGCATCGCACAGCAACATGTGTCTAAAGCAACAGTTGAAAATCAGTAATGTATATTATTACGAAAGTGTTAACTAGTGTTACTAGATTTTTATTTGAAGAATAGTGGTACAGAAGGGTGATATATTTCTGATTAATGGCTGTACAGTACGGTATTTTATATAAATAAATGAACAACTGTTCCCAACATGCAAGTGTTACAATATGCTAAATATTAAGTAAAAAGCCCTTAAATCAAATCATTGCAATTTATTGCAATTTAAAGTCTCTTTGTGATGGCAAGCGCTCGGTCAAAATAGTAAAGTTAAACCAAGGGACTAGCAGAGTACACATTATGATACAGCAATACAAGCAAATAAGATAATAAATTCTCCTTTACAACACAGCACACATACATCAAAGCTGCAGTTTAGTTTAAGGGGTATTTTCTTTGAAGTGTAACTGTACTGAGCTGTAAGGTTCTAAAATATTTTTAGAAGTTAAAGTGGTTATAAAGTCAAATGTATTAATTACTTTGTTTCTCTCCGTTTTAGGTCCCTGATCAGTACAGTGTGTGTGTGTTTTCCTAAGATTATAATGCTAAATACCTTCTTTGCAGAGCCCTGCTGTGCTGTCATGTGACCTTCCTCCTCTTTCCTTCTGATGTAAGTGGGAGGGGCTGAGATTCCCCTCTGGCGAATGCAAGTTGACAGAGAGAGGTCACTTGTCTGCACAGCAGGGCTCTGCAAAGAAGGTATTTAGCATTATAATTTTAGGAAAACACACACTGTACTGAACAGGGACCTAAAACAGAGAGGATTAAAGTAATTAAACACATGTTTCTTTACAGAGAGGAGAGGAGAGGGGAGGGGTGGAGAGGAGATCGGCTCTCACACAGACTACGGAACTGACAGTATATAAATGTGAAGACAGCATATATAGATGTAAAACTTATGTAGGGAAATTTGGTTCATCCCTGTGGTTCATCTGAGGCTGTTAACTTCACTGGGTGTATGGAGGGTTTACATCCACTTTAAAGTCCACTTGTGAAATCTTGCAAATTATGTAAATCCATGTCCCAAGCCACCTTTAAAGCCCAACTGCGGGCAAATTTATTTTTCCCCATGCAGTAGAGCTGTGCCTGCACTGCATGATTTAACTGCTTGTTTTGTCTAGGGGTAAATACAGAGCTTATACTCACCTAATCCTTCGATCCTTTGGAAAGTGTCACTAGGTCTAGCAGCGGTGGACTGTTCCAGACGTCTTCATGTCCGGAGCCGGTCTTTGGGAGTGATGACATCAGGAACAAATCACTGCACAAGACCGCTAGCTTGTGAGGGGTGGCTGTCAGGAGCTGCAAGGATCGATCTTGCACAGGGAAAATTGAAGGATTAGTATATCTCGGCTCTCCAATCCCCACATGTAAGGTATTGCCTTGAACGTCAGAGAGAGAGCATAATCATTTTAGCACCAGGCCTCCTCTAACTCTAAACAGGTACCCTGTAAAGGCTTTTAAAGTGTCGTCTATGGAGATTTTTTAAATACCGTAGTGCGTCACCATTCCACGAGCGTGCGCGATTTTAAAGCGTGACATGTTAGGTATCCATTTACGCAGCGTAACACCATCTTTTTTATATTTTACAAAAAAAAAAAATTGGGCATTATATTGTGTTTGTATGCATTAAAATTCAAATGCATTTCTTCCAACAAATTTGTGTTCGAAAAACTGCTGTACAAATACCATGGTCTTCAAGTGGTTAAGTATTAAAAGTGCCGAGTTAAATAAAAACAAAAAGGCAAGAAAAACGATTAAAAACAACAAAAAAGCTAAGCTGCTGCCACTGACAAAGTCTGGTGTTGATCTTTAATTAAACTGTACATTTCTCTTAGCTGTTGAAAGCAATTTTGAAGTTAGAAAATTACAGACCAAATAGAACCTGGTCATAATTTGTCATTAGCTTGATTCTTAATAAAATATTAAGACGTGGGTGCAGCAACTGTAGGTTTATATTATTGGGGCTCAGATACACACTTAAGATCCTTATTAAAGCATCAAACAAGCTACTTGACATGTGTGCAAGACATTTGAAAACCAAATCTATTTCAATGGTGTCTTGCTTTCCGATTTACCCCCAGGAAGAAATATTGAATGAAACACCAAAGTCTAAAACGCCTTAAAGATATCACCATTTCAAAAACAAATCACTCATAATCAGTATAATCAGTAATTATAATCACTTGCAATTACCGAATCCGGTAGAAGGCTCATTTTCAAAACGGCATTGAAAATTCAAAAACATCAGGTGAAAAACTTATCAGCCATCATTTAGTCACCTCATCCTGCAGGTAAAGGATCAAAAAGATGAGGCAATCAGCAAAAGTGGAGAGGAGACTACAGATTCAGAGGGTCGGGAGCATCTCCTGGAAGAGCAATGTCATAAATTGAAAAAGGGGTCTGCTTGAAAATTCCACCTTAGATACATGCCTTCCATCTCTTATTTTAAGAACATTTATATTTATAAAAAAAAAAAAAAGGCAACAAAATCCAATTAACAATATATTTTGTACATTGGCTGTACAAGTTTTACATCTGTTAGGGAGATTTCTACTCATCAAGCCATAGTGAAGGGTAGTCACAAAGTCAGGAAGCAAAGGGAGATGTCTTCAACAGGGATACAGACAGAAGAAAAATTCTCAGGCCTCGTATACACGACCAGTTTTCTCGACAAGAAAACTGCTGGGAGAGCTTTTTGCCGTGAAAACCTGCTCTCTATTTTCTCGTCGTGATTCCCGTCGGACTATTTCCCGTCGTGAAAACCGGTCGTGTGTATGCTTGTCCGAGGGGAAAAAAAACTGCGCATGCTCAGAATCATGAGACGGGAGCGCTCCTTCTGGTAAAACTAGGGTTCGTAATGGAGCTATCACATTCGTCACGCTGTAACGGACTGAAAAGCACGAGGCTGAAAAGCGCGAATCGTCTCTCACCAAACTTTTACTAACACGAGATCAGCAAAAGCAAGCCCAAAGGGTGGTGCCACTGGAATGGAACTTCCCCTTTATAGTGCCGTTGTACGTGTTGTATGTCACCGCGCTTTAGAATGATGGGATTTTGAATGTCAGTCTGTACGCATGACAAGCTTGGCAGAATCCCGTCATGTTTGGCAGGAATCCCGCCGGGAAAACCAACGTTTTTTTTTCCCCCCGACGGGAATCCCGGTCGTGTGTACAGGGCTTAATAGTTTTAAACCCTTACTACTCTACCCATGTATTATTCCTAATTTACATGTTTCTCTGTTTTGATGACATTTTTATTTCCCATATCACATCCTTTCTCAGATTAAATGGCAATGGTGAGGGTATGCCCTCAGTATTAGCACTTAAAGTGGGACATTCTATAAAGAGATATTTTTTAGAAAGTACATTACAACAAATTAAATCGTTATTATGGGGGAAGGCTGTAACTTTACTTCATCCACTTTGTAGATCTCTGTCAATTTCAAAGTAGAGTTTGGTTAGAAGGTCGTGTTTGACAGTTATTTACTTTGCCGTCGTGATGTAAAAAAATAAAAAAATAAATCACAAGAAGTAGATGTTGGGACTGATAACAAAAAGGAGGGAAATATGGAACAAGGGCAAGATAGAGTTGATCCCTTTACCATCCAGAGTTAGTGTTTTAATTGCCATTGGATATTTTGAACATGTATTCTGACTGGTGGCTCAGGACAAAGAGATCCAGCTTTCATAATTCCTCTGCAGTTTCTTTTAGTTCATGCAGTACTTTGAAATAAGAGCTAAATTATCCCATAAACACTGTGGGCCTTATGTATTAAAGAGATGGATCATCCAACCTAGGCTGCTGATGTCATGGACACATATATGAACTATTCAACTACACTACACTTATGTGGGCACTCCTGCACAGCTTCTACATGGTAGCCAGTGGCAGCTGGTGATAAATATTTTGGGGGGGTGGCAAACTAATGCCACCCCACCCTTCATGGGGGGAGACAGACAGGAAGGCGGCGATCGCTGCAAGCACAGCGGGAGACGGGCGGCGGACGGGAAGGTGATCGTCGTAAGTACCCCCTATCGTTAGACAAACAAGGAAGCGGCGGAGATCAAACGCCACCCCCACCCCTCCGAGGGAGACAGACTTTACCTTAGAAGGCAGAGGGAAGGAAGAGCTGGGCCATTGCTTCTCCTCCTGGCTGAACAGGAAGTGTGTCCCAAGACCCAACTGGGGCATTGCCGCCACACCGATTAAAAAAAAAAAAAAAAAACGCCCCTCCTTTGACATTGGCTACCGCCATACTGTTAGCTATATAAGAACTGTCACACACCGGAGCTATGAGACGTGGCCATGCAGTGATGTAACTCCGAGACCCCGTCCCCTTGTGATGTCATGGACCCGGGCATGATGGGTCCGTGACATTACAAGGGGGTGGGGTCTCCGTTTTATGTCACCACGTGACAAAGTTATATAAGAATTGTCAATAGTAAATAATATAGGAATACTGCGCTAATGTGAGAACTGAAGACACTGCTAATTAAAGCCTGGCTGCGACACAAACAAAAACATGTGAAACCATGTCCAACAGAAATTTAAATAAAAAGTAAGTCGCGCGCAATGTGTAAAATAAGGCAAACAAGTGGCAAAGAAGAACACATGAAAAAAGTGAGTGACTAAACAATAAAAGGAGTGACAAAAACACTGAGTATATACATAGACATTCGTAGACTGAATGGCTAATGGTATTAAGTGTCCATGCTGATTGACAATACCATAAATAACACTGGTGTAGGTAACAACTATAAATCATACATTAATTGAATAAACAGATGTAAATCTCATAAGTGCACCACGGCTGGCCAATTAGGAGCATGAATAAAAATAATAGTCACTAAAACTTGTGTAAGTGTAAAAACACTAGAAAATATTACCTCTTCCAGCATCAACACAGTTAACTACAAAAAGCTCTCAAATGTGTTGATGCTGGAAGTGGTGTGTGCCATGTAACAGGGCCGTGCTCCTGTGCTGCAGTTGCTGCCTGACGATTCTATCCTTCCACGGATGGAGTAGCAGTATCAGAGTTAGAGGAGGCTTCTGGACATCAGAGCTGTAACACCTAAAGGATCATCCCAAGACCCCGCAGAGGGTTGTATCTGCAGGCGCTGTGACCTTGCCATAGTGGAGGTCCACCTCTTTCAGTAAGGTACCCATCTTATCCTCACGTTCATCACGGGGAGACAACTTACCTACGCCATCTGTGGACCTATTCTTGCCACTTCTCTTCTCAACATTTTCCTCCACTCCTCTTTCATTTTCACCTAACACTTTTGGAGTCTGAACTTTTTTTTATTAGAAATGGACTTCATTTTTTCACTTTATTCACAGTAATATTTTCAAGTGTTTTTACACTTACACAAGTTTTAGTGACTATTATTTTTATTCATGCTCCCAATTGTCCAGCCGTGGTACACTTATGAGATTTACATCTGTTTATTCAATTAATATTGTATGATTTATAGTTGTTACCCACACCAGTGTTATTTATGGTATTGTCAATCAGCATGGACACTTAATACCATTAGCAATTCAGTCCACGAATGTCTATGTATATACTCAGTGTTTTTGTCACTCCTTTTATTGTTTAGAAACTCACTTCTTTGCCACTTGTTTAGGGACCTTATTTTACATATTGAGCACGACTTACTTTTTATTTAAATATAAGAATTGTCACACACTGAAGAGAACAGAATGGCGGGAGCCAGCGTTTTCTTTTAATCGGGTCGGCGGTGGCAGAGGAAGACATTGTGCGTGATGTTGGATCTACATTGGGGGACATTATTAACTTTTAATAAAGGACTTGTCAAAAACTGTCTTATGTTTTTATTACACTACACTGTTTTTTTTGTTGGGGGTGAATAGTTAGGGGTACCCCATGTTACAACCAAGAACGTAAATGTATTTTATTGGGATTTTCTGCGACATAACAAAAAGTGGCACATAATTGTGAAGTGGAAGGAAAATTAAACATGGTTTTTAATATTTTTTACAAATAAATACGTGAAAAGTGTTGCGTGCATTTGTATTCAGCCCCCCCCCCCCCCATGAGTCAATACTTTGTAGAACCACCTTTCGCTGCAATTACAACTGCAAGTCTTTTTGGGTATGTCTCTACCAGCTTTGCACATCTAGAAAGTGGCATTTTTGTCCATTCTTCTTTGCAAAATAGCTCAAGCTCTGTCAGATTGGATGGAGAGCATCTGTGAACAGTGATTTTCAGGTCTTGCCACAGATCCTCAATTGGATTTAGGTCTGGACTTTGACTGGGCCATTCTAACACATGAATATGCTTTAATCTAAGGCCTCTTTCACACTGAGGTGCTTCTAAACTGCCAGTAAAAACACTGAGCGCTTTTCAGGCGCTTTTGAAGAGCCTTCCATTAATTTCAATGGAGAGGGGAGTTTTTTCACCGCCCTGCCAGCACACTGCCCCCGTGTGAAAGCATTCATTGATTTTAATGGAAATAGGTTTTCGGGAGCTTTTTAGGAGCTGTTTTTAGCGTGAAAAGCGCTTCAGTGTGAAAGTGATCTAAACCATTCCATTGTAGCTCTGGCTGTATGTTTAGGGTCGTTGTCCTGCTGGAAGGTAAACCTCTGCCCCAGTCTCAAGACTTTTGCAGACTCTAACAAGTTTTCCTCTAAGATTGCCCTGTATTGGGCTCCATCCATCTTCCCATCAACTGTCCCTGCTGAAGAAAAACATTCCCGCAACATGATGCTGCACCATGTTTCACAGTGGGGATGGTGTGTTCAGGGTGATGTGCAGTGTTAGTTTTCTGCCACACATAGCGTTTTGTTTATAGGTCAAAAAGTTAAATTTTGGTCTTATCTGACCAGAGCACCTTCTTCCACAGGTTTGCCGTGTCCTTCACATGGCTTCTCTCCAACTGCAAATGGGACTTCTTATGGCTTTCTTTCAACAATGGCTTTCTTTTTGCCACTCTTCCATAAAGGCCAGATTTGTGGAGTGCATGACTAATAGTTGTCCTGTGGACAGATTCTCCCACCTGAGGTGTGGATCTCTGCAGCTCCTTCAGAGTTACCATAGGACTCTTGGCTGCTTCTCTGATGAATGCTCTCCTTGCCCGCCCTGTCAGTTTAGGTGGATGGACATGTCGGCAGTTGTGCCATACTCTTTCCATTTTTGGATTACGGATTGAACAGTTCTCCGTGAGATGTTCAAAGCTTGGGATGTTTTTGTATAACCTAACCTTCCTGTAATGACACCCCGAGTATGAAAGGGGTTAAAGTCGTTTAGGACATTCCATTCCCGAACATAAAGGCAGCTACCAGACTGCAATCAGCCGAAGAAACCCATACGAATAATTCTCCCCCAAATACGAGACAAAGCTCCGTCTTGAGGGTCAAGCAGGAATATTAATCTTCATTGAGGAATACAGTCTTATATACAGAAAAAGAGGAGGTTCCTACAACCTGCTCATATTACTCTAGCAATACACCTGTGACCAGAAACTAATTAACATTAGCTCATTAACTAATCCCTTTTGGTAGCCTAAATGACTCAGAGACGTGACCTTTAGGCTAGACTTACCATCTGGTAGCTCAGAAGACACAATCAACATTATCACAAATCAGCACAGAACTCCTTCACACAATAGCAGAGTTAATTACCACAAACAACAATGGGGATCTAATGACTCTACATTGAACTTCCTGGAATACCCATATAAGGAGTTATACTTCCTGGGCATAGCCCTCACAGTGTTACAGGGATAACATCTTCATATTTCTTGAGAGATATTGTTAATGAATATTACTGTCCCATTTGAAGTAATTCAATCATATTCTTAATGTCCATTTTTTTTTTTTGCTCACATTGTGCCACAATAGACACAGGGTGATTTAGACATAAGAGGTGCATGGGGAGCTGAAACAAGGGTACCCCATACTTTCCAAGGGATTCTGGGTTCCACGGGCCCTCCCATTACATCTCCTTTAAACTTCCCCACAACTTTATCCCTGGCCTGTCTGGTGTGTTTTTGGCCTTCATGATGCGGTTTGTTCACTAAGGTTCTCTAACAAACCTCTGAGGGCTTCACAGAACAGCTGTCTTTAAACTGAGATTAAATTACACACAGACGGACTCTAGTTACTAATTAAGTGACTTCTGAAGGCAATTGGTTCCACTAGATTTTAGTTAGGGGTATCAGAGTAAAGGGTGCTGAATACAAATGCACGCTACACTTTTTACATTTTTTTTTTTTTTTTAAATGTTTAAAAACATTTAACATTTTCCTTCCACTTTATGTGCCACTTTGTGTTGGTCTATCATATAAAATCCCAATAAAATACATATTACGTTTTTGGTTGTAACATGACAAAATGTGGAACATTTCAAGGGGTATGAATAATTTTTCAAGGCACTGTACCTCTGGATAGTTGCTAAGGAGTACAACAAGTTTGCTCACTTTTAATAAATAATTAAAAAATGTGTGACAACACTATTAAAAAGCCCAATCTAAAGTAAGGGAAGAGAGGGGCTGCTAGGGTTTTTCACGGTTTCCTGTAAAGAGGGGAACCAATCATCTCTCAGGTCGCTGCCCTACAAGATGAATGGACAAAATGGAAACCTTTGCAATCGTTACAATACACAAGCAACAAATGGGGCGCTATGGGTGCTGCTAAAAGAAGGCCATCACAGGAGGTGTGTGGAGGTAGATTTGTAAACCGAATATTGATGGACTATCACAATACACTGTTCCTAAACTTATATATATATATATATATATATATATATATATATATAAAATGTATAGGTAGATAGACATCTATCTCTATAGATATACAGGGGGTCTCCGACCTACGAACGGGTTAGGGACTTTCCCCTTGTTTGTAAGCCGGAAATGTTCGTAAGTCAGGCCCCGCATGCGCAGAATGGCAATTACGGACATTTCCAATGTTTTCCGATGTTCCGTCGAATGACCGCACATGCGCAGAACGGCAATTACGGACATTTCCGGCATTTTCCGATGTTTTCCGAGGCTCCTTCTGGCCGCCCATGCGCAGAACGGCAGATGGTCCCCGCAGCGCCCCGTTCGTAAGTCGGGGACCCCCTGTATGTTTATACATTTTATCTGAGAGGTTCAATTTTAGAAGGCGCAGTGCTATGTACATATACAAGGTATAGAGCACCGGGTTAGCTGTGCTCACTTTGTAATAAAAGTATTTAAAAATACATTAATTAAAAAAAAAAAAAAAAAAAATGTTTGTGGCTGGAACTCCGCTTTAAAGTTGTCCCATTGGTTTATCCCCCTATTATTTTAAAACCATATCATTAATAAAATATAGCGCTATTACATTCTGAATGATGATATTTTATGCCATTCATTAGGGGAAAAAATCCAATAACGTTACAGAAATGCAGTTAGCATTTAACAACTATAATGGCACAGCTATTCTAGTGTTAATAGACAGAAAGCTGATGAAATAGAGAAAAAAAATGAAATAAAAGAGGAAGTGGAAACATGAAGTATGTCAGCTGCCTTGAGCACATCACATGTTCACTAAAATACCAACGGGGATAAACCATATGAGACATAAAAGGAATCCTATGTTCTATTTTATTATCTTAGTATTTTATTACATAGTACTATATACGTAGTGACCCAAAAATGAATACAAATACACAATAATGCAGCAAGCATTAAACAGCTAAGAGCTGGTCACTTCTCATCATGAGGAGATCATTATGTATGATGAAGTACAGCACTTCTATGGAAGGCTGTTATCTCCTAATGTCCATTCTCCTGTAAGATGGAGGCAACCAGCAGACTCGTGTTTTCTAAGAGAATTCAGCATTTCAAAGCAGAATGAAGCCCATAGGTTGAATTGATCTCTGTAGTTCAGTATTGTATGTAATCATTTTTTTTTTTAAACTTGCCTGAAGGACCTCTTCACACCAGATGTGTTGGACCATACTGAGCAGCTTATTCCAATGCAGTCCCAAAGCTTAGGCAGGGCAATCTGCCTTGTGTTCTATTTGTTCAGCTCAGTTTCCCTGGGAAAAAAAAAAGGAGTAGAACATGCACTACGGCTATTTTCACACTGAGACGGTTTTCAGGTGTTATATCGCTAGAAATAGCTTCTAAAAAACGCATGAAAACCGCCTCCCATCCATTTCAGTGTGACTTTTCACACTGGGGTGGTGCGCTTGCAGGACGTTATGAAAGGTCCTGCAAGCCTATAAAACGGCGAGCGCTTTTGCGGTGCTTTTCAAGTGCTTTTAAGGCGCTTTTGAGGAGTTAGCGGTGCATTTTTTTGAAGGTCACATGACTCAAAAATCTACTGGAAGAACCATTTTGAGGCACTTTTGAAGAGATTTTGAAGTGCTTTTCAGGCGCTTCCCATTCATTTCAATGGAGAGGGGCACTTTTGAGGCAATTTTTTTAGCTCTCCAAACATGCTCCAAAGCTGCTGTTTGCAGGAGTTTTTTCACCTGTCCGCCAGCACACCGCTCCAGTGTGAAAGCATGCATTGATTTTAATGGGAAGCAGTTTTTGTGAGCTTTTCAGGCGCCTTTTTTTTTTTTACGCAAAAGCGCTTGAAAAACTCCTCAGTGTGAAAGGGGTCTAAGGCCCCTTCATGAAGCGGAATCCACTTGCTTAGTGGGGGATCTCTCCGCTGATCCCCACTCAGCAGGTATATGACAGGTCTGTGTCCGCTCCACTATGCAGAGTCTTCTCTATGGGGCAATCAGGTGGACACAGACCGCCTGTCCATTTCCATCCAAGACGCCAGACGGATGTGGAATAGGAACACCATCCATCTGTTTTTGGTAGACAGGATCGGATCTGATGGCGGCAGGTGTCCACCGCTCCATAGAAGAGACTGGAGGGTCCGAACAGGTCCGCCTGAAAGACTGACAGGCAGACCTGGTCAGATCGCCCATGTGAAAGGGGCCTAAGGCCGGCCATAGACAAATCGCACTTTCAATCCGTCTATGGGCAGGCCCGGTTGTACTGAAGTCGATCCAGTGCAACCAGCCTGTCAGGATTTTTTGTGCATTCACTGCCAGCGGCTATAGTGATCATTGTATTCTGAGCTGGGAAACCTTTCACTATCAGAACACAATATCGCTGCAATAAGTATTCCCTCATCAAAACTGATTGTGTTAATGGGGGAATCAAGCAATTTTCTTTCCTCCAACCCATGATTGAAGCAAAGAACATTTTATAATGTATGGTCTGCTTACGTGTGCATATCACTGCCCCCTTCCTGGTCCTCACATAGACAGCTGCCTGCACAAGCCTTAGTGCCGGTTCACACAGGGGCAACCGGTCAGGTGACTTAGCCGCCTGATAAGTCGCATTCCATGCATTGCAATAAAAACATTCTAATAGGAGCGACTCAATTCGCTCCAACTTAGAAAAAGGTTCCTGTACTGCTTTGGGGGCGACTTCAGAGCGGTTTGCATTGACTTCTATACAGAGGTCGTTTTGCAAGCCACCCTGAAGTCGCGCTGTATGGGGCGGCTTCAGAGTCGGGCGGGAACTTCCTGAAGATAGCCCACTGATTGGCAGAAACGCGTCTAAGTATTACTGAGTCACCACGACACACTTCCGCCCAAACAAACACAGGGAATCAAGCAGCACCGCGATAGTGGTAATTACCACCATTGTGGGCCTATTTTCCCCCAAAAATCACCTGCTATAGACACCGGGTACCAGGATGTTCAGGCACCCCAAGACTCCATTCACACAGGGGCAACACGACTTCCAGCGCGACTTCGGTAGGCAACTTGGACACGACTTGAGTATGAATCACAGCGCGACATGAAGCTACAAGGCAACTTGAAGTTGCTTCCAGGACAGGAGACATTCCAGTGGCCAATAAAACAAGAATCAGCTCTGTGGGAGGGAGGGGTTTGCCTGAGAAATTTATGTTCTCTTCCTGGAAAGTTGCTCCTGTTAAGACAGGGGATCCGACTTCTGAGCGACTTCCATTGCAATCAATGGGTACATGTCGCCTAGCAGTTGCCTAGAAGTCGGATTGAAGTAGTACAGGAACCTTTTTTGAAGTCGGAGAGACTTCAGTAGTGTGCATTAAGACGGCTCCATTCACTTACATTGATTTTCTCATGCAGCGCGACTTGAGGCGACTAGGGGCGACCTGGGGCGATTTGAAGTCGGATCCAAAGTTGCCCCTGTGTGAATGGGCTCTAACATGAGAGTGTTATCTTTCACTTTTTAATGTTTTTAATAAACGGTTTGGAATCATATTTTGCACAATGAGGATTCTTTTGGTTTGTTTATCTGTATGAGAAACTGCACTGCATGAGGCGCCAGCAGCGGATCTCTACAGGGGCTTCCCCACATGTTTAAAAGGACCATACTGGCGATAGTTGATCAACTCCAGGGGGTGAGTTTACATCTATGTGGGGCACCCAAGTCTGAGCACATTGAAGCACGTTTATATATTATCTTTGGGCACAAGCACTTTATATCACTATACAATTGGGACTGTTCTCTATTTGTATATATCATTTATATTGGACCGAGCGCAGTGGACTGTTTTTTACTATTCCTAAGCCATTTTGACAATTTTTCTACTGCAGCTGGACTGGTATTGTGCTGATTACGTTTTATATCAATTGGCGCTTGGTTTTTCTATTGACTTTGAAGCCGCCCCTGTGTGAACCCGGCACTAACATTTAACTGTGTGGACCAGTGTCAATGGGCCCCGACAAACTTCCCAGTGTGTTGGACGCCTGTGTGCCAGGTAAGTATGACAGGCTGTTGTCGGAAAATCCAACCGTTTGTATGCTCCATCGGACAATTGTTGTGGGATAGCATGCTTTAAAACTTTCTGACAACAAATATGTGTTGTCAGATTATCCGATCGTGTGTACACAAGTCCTTCGGACAAAACTCCAAAGAACAAACACGCATGCTTAGAAGCAATGCTAACCATAACACAACATTAGCAGAAGTTGCCCAAAGGGTGGCGCTAAATAGCTGAAAAACTACGTAGTTTCGTGTTTGTTGGCTGACAATTCTTTGCCGTTTGTATGTAATACAAGTTCATGGCCAACGCCCTTCAGACAAAAGTCCTACACTTTGTCCGCAGAAAATCCGATTGTGTGTACCAGGCTTAACGCCCTTCCTTTACAAGAGATTTTAGTTTGGACTTTCTTTTTTTCAGGGACACAGTCTCTTTAACAAGTGAAGAGTAGGAGCAGAACTGAGCATAGAAGTATGGGACAGGTACAGGGGTGAAGTAAGTCTGCAATGGCATAAATACAACTCTCAATTCAGATTTCTGTGAACACCCTTATACCTGGATAGCAGGCCGAAGGTGTGTCCTGACTATGCTGTCTGGCAGGGATGACTGGATCACAGGATTGGCTAAACAAAGTTACAAATTCACTTACAGGTAAGACAATTCACACACACAGAAATTGTGATTTCAGACAGTTACTTTCATCACTAAGTCTGACCACTGAAATTATTACATGAGTTTTCTAAATTATTGCACAAAGAATTATTTATGTATAGCTAGCAGCATACTGACAATTAAAATGTACCGGTAATAACTTTTGTCTCATTTGAAATGCCACATACACCAAATGCACTTAAACAGCATCCATATCTCACCACTCATAGGGTGGAGTTTCATGATGACATGGTCATACCCTATCCAATCGATATACAACTGTCCAACAATAGGATTATTCCTGATTGGTAGGTAACAGTTAGACCCCTTTCATGCTGGAGGCGTTTTAGCGCCCAAAAATAACGCCTGAAAAACGTCTTTCAGTGCTCCCCAGTGTGAAAGCCAGAGTGCTTTCACGCTGTGGCGCTGCGTTGGCAGGATGTTAACAAAAAGTCCTGCAAGCAGCATCTTTGGGGCGTTGGAGGAGCGGTGTGTACACCGCTCCACCAACGCCCCTGCCCATTGAAATGAATGGGCACATCTGCCGAAGTGCCTGCAAATCGGTTAAAAGCACCCTGCTGATGCGGCAGGTGGCTCAGTGTGAAAGAGCTCTTAAAACATATATTTTTTTTTTAAAACATTAAAGCTGAATTTTAGCTAAAAAAATTAAAATAAAATACCTACAGCTTTAGTCACATCACCACTTGCCTGTGATAAAGGATTTCATGTATTGTGCAGGCAACTGGACCCTGGAAAAATCTTCACTGCTGTCCTCTTCTTGTCTCTTAACTTTCAGTGCAGCTTTTTGCCTTCAGGCAGAACAGCAGTACAGATGGGCCGACAGAGACACACCCCCTCCTGTATTGAGAAAAGTTATTTTACTGATTACACTGCCTGTTACATGATCGTGAATAGGAAGAGAATCCTGTGACTGATCAGACACTCCCCCATTCACAGACTGTATTACATTTATTGAAAGAACTTTTCTCAGTGGTGGAGGAAGGAGGAGGCGTGTCCACGTCAGGTCAACTGTACTGCTGTTCTGCCTGAAGATCTGGAGATGCTAACCATTGCAGCGCCAGAAGTTGAGAGAAAGAGAATGGGCATCCCTGCAGTAAAAACATCCTTTATTACAGGTAAGTGATGTGACTAAAACTGTATTTTTTCCTTTTTAGCTAAACTACAGCTTTAAAGGCCCTGTTCACACCTTTGCATTTTAATGTGTGCGTTGTAAAGCAAAACAATGCATGTTGGATAAGAATCAATGTTATAAAAATTAGGCATTTACCATATATACTCGAGTATACGCCGAGTTTTTCAGCACATTTTTTTGTGCTGAAAATGCCCCCCTCGGCTTATACTCGAGTCTGTGTCTGACTTCAACTTTGTGCGCCTGATCCCGGCCACCGGGCACCCCTTCCATAGACTCCAATGTTAAACTGCAATTTCTCCAGTGATTTTAGGGACCCGGTACCGGCCGGCCCTAGGTCCCCTGGATCCCAAACTTGGCATACCTGTAGCCCCACTCTTCATCTACAAGTGTGCAAAGTTTGTTGTCCAGGGGACCTACGGCCGGGGAGCACTGATTTTTCAAAGCCGAGCACCACTTCCATAGACTCCCATGTTAAAGGTCAGTCTAGTCACACAGCGCCGGAGATCAGGTAGGGAGATTGGGCACAGTGACAGTGAAGCATGGGCACAGTGACAGTGAGGCATGGGCACAGAGAGGCATGCACAAGGACACAGTGAGGCAAAGTGAGGCATGCAGATGGACACCCTAGGCTTATACTCGAGTCAATACGTTTTCCCATTTTTCTGTGGTAAAATTAGGTGCCTTGGCGTATATTCGTGTCGACTTATACTCGAGTATATACGGTACATGTCTCAATGATTTTTCATGCACTGTGATACTCAATAGAACAATGAAAATGCGTGATAATGTGCCAAAACACATGTTAAAAAACATAGGGAAAAGCAAGGAGGTTACAGACATTCCAACTAAGTACATTACATGTTCTAAACTGCCCTGTTGATAGAGTTAACTGTTACAGTTTCAATAATGTATCAAACTATACTTAGCGGCTGCGTCCGCAAACCTATGAAGCTTGTATTACGTTTGAAAACCCCCCAAAAAAATATTAATAATAAAAAAATAAAACAAAAACAAGGAGGTTACCTTAGCTTTACTGCTTAGTATAGAAGTTCATAGACTCCGGTGCTCTAGTCAGTGCATTCAACTCCCATAGATGAGTAATCCTAATCAGAAAGGGTGGCAACTCGGCGTGCTCTTGAATAAAAGTACTTTATTTACTTAGATAGGTACAGGTATAGGTACATGGTAAATGCTGACGTGTTTCAGCTATAGAGCCTTCAAAGATGAAGGCTCTATAGCCAAAACGCGTCAGCATTTACCCTGTACCTATGTAGAAAATAAAGTACATTTATTCAAGAGCACACCGATGCAGATATGGGGCATCTGTAGATAAAAACAAACTGTGAAGCTCCGACTAAAATTTAACAAAACCCTTGCTATAGGTGTAGGCCATTTACATACCTTATGAAACCTGACTGGAATACTCCCAGTACGTTGCTAAGTACTGCCAGGACATTGCAAAATGAGGCCTAGTCATCACTGCTCACCTCCACCATCACAGGAGTGAGCTCTCAAATGCGGAGCTCAGAAGCTACAGCACCAGGGAAGAGAAAGAGTATGTGAGGGGGTTTGAATCAGAGAAAGAGCTCACTCCTGTGGTAGTGGAGGTGAGCAGTGACGACTAGGCCTCACATAGTAACGTCCTGGGAGTACTTAGCAATGTACTGGGAATATTCCAGTCAGGCTTCATAAGGTATGTAAATGGCCTATGCCTATAGCAAGGGTATTATTCATCTTTAGTCAGAGCTGCATAGTTTGTTTTAATCTACAAACATCCCTTACCTGCATAGGCAGGTTCTTTGTAAAAGTATACTATCCTTTTAAGCATCAACCCTGAGCGCAAGAGGTTACTGTTCCGATACAACCTCTAGAGGAATCCTGGTTAAGAAAGGCTGACCTAAGGCTTAATTTACACGTGCAGCCAAAAAGTGGTAAAACCAAGCAGTTGAGCCATGGTTTTACCACTCTTCCGACACTGACGTGCAGCCGCACAGGTTGCACTTGGCGGTGGTTACTACCAATAAATGTAACCCATGCAAGTCTATGGGGCTGTGCCACAACTGCCAAACTAGGTCAATGATGTCATGAGCATCCCAGTCACCTTGTAACGAGTGGCTATTGGGTGAGGAGTATCCCCGCTATGGCTGACTGGGCATTGATCTGGTGGGCATGCCCACTTGATTTTGGGTTTGGTTCAAAGCTAAGTTGGGAACAAGCCTGTGTTCATCCCTGATCATGTCCTGGGCCAGAGGGGTATAGTCCTGGTGACGTCGCCTCAGCTTTTCCACGCCCCCCCCCCCCCCCCTTTTCTGACAATACAGAGTGGAGTGTACGGTCAGCCAGCTGATCAGACTGACGGCGATATTCACTCTGCATGTGACGCAGCAAGGCTTAGATGCAATGAGCTATGAAGGATAAACACGGTGACGTGACCTAATACAGTTAAAAAAATTTTTTTTTACAACATTTTTACAACATTACTGATCTTTAAATGAACTGGTTGGGGAGATTACCATTTCTGATCGCTGTAACAGCTGTCATTTGTAGAGCAGATCAGAAGATGCCAGGCAGGGTGTGGCTGGTTGCCATGGGTAACACAGCCCCTCTTCTATTCTACAGAGGGGGGATCAGTGGTCACAGGCAGTGTATAGAGTGGGGGGGGATCAGTGATCAGACAGTATATAGAGGGGGATCAGTGATCAGACAGTATATAGAGGGGGATCAGTGATCAGACAGTATATAGAGGGGGATCAGTGATCACAGACGGTGTATAGAGGGGGGATCAGTGATCACAGACAGTATATAGAGGGGGATCAGTGATCAGACAGTATATAGAGGGGGATCAGTGATCAGACAGTATATAGAGGGGGATCAGTGATCAGACAGTATATAGAGGGGGATCAGTGATCACAGACGGTATATAGAAGGGGGATCAGTGATCACAGACAGTATATAGAAGGGGGATCAGTGATCACAGACAGTATATAGAAGGGGGATCAGTGATCACAGACAGTATATAGAAGGGGGATCAGTGATCACAGACAGTATATAGAAGGGGGATCAGTGATCACAGACAGTATATAGAAGGGGGATCAGTGATCACAGACAGTATATAGAGGGGGGATCAGTGATCACAGACAGTATATAGAGGGGGGATCAGTGATCACAGACGGTGTATAGAGGGGGGATCAGTGATCACAGACGGTGTATAGAGGGGGGGTCAGTGATCACAGACAGTATATAGAGGGGGGATCAGTGATCACAGACAGTATATAGAGGGGGGATCAGTGATCACAGACGGTGTATAGAGGGGGGATCAGTGATCACAGACGGTGTATAGAGGGGGGGTCAGTGATCACAGACAGTATATAGGAGGGGGGATCAGTGATCACAGACAGTATATAGAGGGGGATCAGTGATCACAGACAGTATATAGAGGGGGGATCAGTGATCACAGACAGTATATAGAGGGGGGATCAGTGATCACAGACAGTATATAGAGGTGGATCAGTGATCACAGACAGTATATAGAGGGGGGATCAGTGATCACAGACAGTATATAGAGGGGGGATCAGTGATCACAGACGGTGTATAGAGGGGGGATCAGTAATCACAGACAGTATATAGAGGGGGGTCAGTGATCACAGACAGTATATAGAAGGGGGATCAGTGATCACAGACAGTATATAGAAGGGGGATCAGTGATCACAGACAGTATATAGAAGGGGGATCAGTGATCACAGACAGTATATAGAAGGGGGATCAGTGATCACAGACAGTATATAGAAGGGGGATCAGTGCTCACAGACAGTGTATAGAGAGGGGATCAGTGATCACAGACAGTGTATAGAGGGGGGGATCAGTGATCACAGACAGTGTATAGAGGGGGGGATCAGTGATCACAGACAGTGTATAGAGGGGGGGATCAGTGATCACAGACAGTGTATAGAGGGGGGGATCAGTGATCACAGACAGTGTATAGAGGGGGGGATCAGTGATCACAGACAGTGTATAGAGGGGGGGATCAGTGATCACAGACAGTGTATAGAGGGGGGGGGATCAGTGATCACAGACAGTGTATAGAGGGGGGGATCAGTGATTAGACAGTATATAGAGGGGGGATCAGTGGTCACAGACAGTATATAGAGGGGGATCAGTGATCACAGACAGTATATAGAGGGGGGATCAGTGATCACAGACAGTATATAGAGGGGGATCAGTGATCACAGACAGTATATAGAGGGGGATCAGTGATCACAGACAGTATATAGGAGGGGGGATCAGTGATCACAGACAGTATATAGGAGGGGGGGATCAGTGATCACAGACAGTGTATAGAGGGGGGGATCAGTGGTCACAGACAGTATATAGAGGGGGATCAGTGGTCACAGACAGTATATAGAGGGGGGATCAGTGATCACAGACAGTATATAGAGGGGGAATCAGTGATCACAGACAGTATATAGAGGGGGATCAGTGATCACAGACAGTGTATAGAGGGGGGGATCAGTGATCACAGACAGTGTATAGAGGGGGGGATCAGTGGTCACAGACAGTATATAGAGGGGGGATCAGTGGTCACAGACAGTATATAGAGGGGGGATCAGTGATCACAGACAGTATATGGAGGGGGGGGATCAGTGATCACAGTGTATAGAGTGCCCAGGGAAGTGGAGTCACACGTACTGATCATATGACTGAGAAGGAATTACTCCTATAGACCACCTCCTATAGACAACAGCAGTGCCGCACTATACACACATCTATGGACATCTACATGTATAGGAGGACACAGGAGCTAGATGTTGATCAGCTGACATCTTGCACAGAGCCCAGTCCTAGGCATCCCTCCATCCTGTACACACAGCATACCCAGGCAGCTGCCAGAAATCCTCACTGCTCGACACTGACACTTCTAACAAGCAGCCATCGTTCATTAAACCATTCTACAAATCCGGGTGATAAAAGAGGAAAAGCACTGTACCTAACTGGAGGCAGCCATGACAGGGAAACACTGGGAAATGCAGCAAACTACAACTCCCGGCAGCCTATGCGAGGGATACTACAGGAGCCGACAGGGGACAACCACAAGGCGTTCTCGCTGTGGCGATTCAGGAAGTGAGATGGGGAGAGAAGGAAAAAAAACTGTTATACATTGTTACCAGTCCACAGACCTTCCACCGAGCATTGCAATCTGTTACCACTCAGTGTGCACATTAGAAATGATTTGGAGTGGAGTGATTTGGGGAACATTGATTTTGCCTTGAAATTTTCTATTGCAGTGCATCATATCTTGGTGTGATTCGGGGAGTAGTACAATGTGTGTGTCTTATGTTTTGCTGAAGAAGTGGAGTGAGAAGATCGTTGCTATGTTTATAAAATGTAATAATCGTGCCATCGGGCCCAGCCTCTTCCCAGATGGCAGGCTTCACACCACCCGAAAACACAGGGCTTTATTCAGTGTTAACGCAGGGGGTCTGTCTATTGTTGCCAGCTGCAGGGGATCCATTTTACTGCTTTTCTTTTCATTAACCTCTTCAATACCGGACACTTTCACCCCCAATTTTCAGTTTTCAGTGCTGTCACGGTTTGAATGACAATTGCGTGGTCATGTAACACTGTACCCAAATGACATTTTTATAAAAAAAATTCACACAAATAGAGCTTTTGGTGGCATTTAACCACTTGCCGACCTGCTGCCGTCATTATACTGCGACAGGTCGGCACGATCCCGTGAGCCGTCGTAGCTGTATGTCGGCTCCGTTAAGCGGGATAGCAGGCGTGCACGCGCTGAACTGCGGGGGTGCCGATGCTCGTGACCAGTAAACACACACATCCATGTTCTGTGAGGAGAGGAGATGCAGATCGTAAGTTCCTAATAGCTAGGATTCTGGGACCACGATCTTTCATCTCCTATAGTGAGTCCCCTCCTCCCACAGGTAGAACACTAGGGAACACAGTTAACCCCTTGATCGCCCCCTGGTGTTAACCCCTTCCCTGCCAGTGACATTTTTACTGTAATCAGTGCATTTTAATAGCACTGATTGCCGGTATAAATGCCAATGGTCCCAAAAATGTGTCAAAAGTGTCCGATGTGTCCGCCATAATGTCACAGTCCTGATAAAAATCGCAGATCTCTGTCATTACGAGTAAAAAAATTATAATAATATAAATGCCATAAATCTATCCCCTATTTTGTAGACGCTACAAAAGCCCCCGGAAGGGACTGCTCAATGACCAGGCCATTTTTTGCGATACGGCACTGCTTCGATTTAACTGACAATTGTGCGGTCGTGCGAAGCTGTACCCAAACAAAATTGACGTCATTTTTTCCCCCACAAATAGAGCGTTCTTTTGGTGGTATTTGATCATCTCTGCGATTTTTATTTTTTGCGCTATAAACAAAAGAGTGACAATTTTGAAAAAAACACAATATTTTGTACTTTTCGCTATAATAAATATCCCTTTTTTTTTAAAAAAAGGAAATTTTTTCCTCAGTTTAGGCCGATATGTATTCTACATATTTTTGGTTAAAAAAAAATCGCAATAAGCGTATATTGATTGGTTTGCGCAAAAGTTATAGCGTCTACAAATAGGGAGTAGTTTTATGGCATTTTTATTATTATTTTTTTTACTAGTATTGGTGGCGATCTGCAATTTTTATTGAGACTGCAATATTGCGGCAGACAAATTGGACACTTTTGACACATTTTTGGGACCATTCACATTTATACAGCGATTAGTGCTATAAAAATGCGCTGATTACTGTATAAATGTCTCTGGCAGGGAAGGGGTTAACACGAGGGGGCGATCAAGGGGTTCACTGTGTTCCCTCACTGTGTTCTAACTGTAGAGGGGATGGGACTTACTAGGGGAAGAGAGAGATCGGTGTTCATACTTTGTATGAACACACGATCAGTCTCTTCTCCCCTGATGAGTGGGTGCTAGATGAGTGGGTGTAGCTGAGCCTAAGGCCCCATGCACACGAGACGCTGTTATTTGCTGTTGAACGCGCGTTCAGAGGCAGCTGGACGCTTTTTTCAACTGCTCCTGAACCCATTCAATGTTATCCTATGTGTCCATGCACACACTCTCGTTTTTTGGCGTTTACAAGCAGTTGCGTTTAACCTCGTTTTTCCAGAAGCAAAAAAATGGGTTCAGACGCAAAAGTTTTCCACGTTTCAGACGCTAAACGCTGCTAAACGCGGTACCGGCGTTTTGCCGCGTTTGCGTTTATAAGCGTTTTTAAAGGTGACCTATTTTTTAACATTAGAAATCTCAAAAATGATGGCAAATGATGAAAAACTATTAAAAAATATAAAAGAAAACTGCAATTGCTTGCATTGCATTGTGGACAATCCACAACTTGTGGCAGGTAACGTGGCAAGTGGACAATTAACAACTTGTGTCAGGTGACGTGGCAAGTGGACAATCCACAGCTTGTGGCCAGGTGACGTGGCAGGTGACGTGGCCAGGTGACGTGGCAGGTAACGTGGCCAGGTGACGTGGCAGGTGATGTGGCAAGTGGACAATTCACAACTTGTGGCAGGTGACGTGGCACGTGATGTGGCCAGGTGACGTGGAAAGTGGACAATCCACAACTTGTGGCAGGTGACGTGGCTAGATGACGTGGCAGGTAATGTGGGCAGGTAACATGGCTAGGTGACGTGGCAGGTGACGTGGCAAGTGGACAATTCACAACTTGTGGCAGGTGACGTGGCCAGGTGACGTGGCACGTGATGTGGCCAGGTGACATGGCAAGTGGACAATCCACAACTTGTGGCAGGTGACGTGGCCAGGTGACGTGGCAGGTGACGTGGCAAGTGGACAATCCACAACTTGTGGCAGGTGACGTGGCCAGCTGACGTGGCAGGTAACGTGGCCAGGTGACGTGGCAGGTAACATGGCCAGGTGATGTGGCCAGGTAACGTGGCAAGTGGACAATCCACAACTTGTGGCAGGTGACGTGGCCAGGTGACGTGGCAGGTGACGTGGCAAGTGGACAATCCACAACTTGTGGCAGATGATGTGGCAAGTGATACGCTAAATACAAGTACACTGCTGCTCTCTCAGCTGCTGCTACTCACTCTGGTCTCACAAACTAGCTGAAATGGTTAAAATTTACTCTTTTTTGAGCTTAGGGAGGGTCTATGATGAAACGCTTATAAACGCAAACGCGGTTAAACGCGCGTTTATAAACGCCGGTTTCAGCGTTTAAAAATGTGTGTTCAGCAGAGTTTGCACCTGCGTCTCGTGTGCATGGGGCCTAAGAGGCATTGCCACCCTTGGTGGTACAAAAAAATGGTTACTGCCCCCACCTGTAACTGGTCACTGCAGCAAGGAGCATTGGAAAGGCAAACACATAAAAATAACAAAGACATTTCCACGCTCAACTTACCGACCAGCCTGCGACCAATCGAATTGACCTGTTGAGCAGCATGTGTCAAAGACAGGGGTTTAGTTGCACACATTTACAAATACATGCGTAAGCCACAGAGCCACGGCAAGGCACCCCATTTTCTGTGGACCCTCTTGGTGGTGGATGAGTGTATGTAGGTGGGGCCAGGGGGTAGTACCATTATGCTGGGCGTGGGGGAGTGAGAGCAGATGAAACTTGGGGGGAAGTTCCACTGGCCACACTCAGCCCGTACCCAGGGTGGTAGCGTCCCCTCTTGGTGGTAGATGAGTGTATGTAGGTGGGGCCAGGGGGTAGTACCATTATGCTGGGCATGGGGGAGTGAGGGCAGATGAAACTTGGGGGGGAAGTTCCACTGGCCACACTCTCCACATACCGAGGGTGGTAGCGTCCCCTCTTGGTGGTAGATGAGTGCATATAGGTGGGGCAGGGGGTATTACCAGTACGCTGGGCATGGGGGAGTGAGGGCAGATGAAACTTGGGGGGAAGTTCCACTGGCCACACTCACCCCCTACCCAGGGAGGTAGCGTCCCCTCTTGGTGGTAGATGAGTGGGTGTATTGGGTTGTGAGGCAGTTGATCCAGAGGAAGGCGAAAAACCCCAGCGAAACATGATCCAATGTGCTCCAGCTGGGGAAAAAATTCCTTCCTGATCCCCGAGAGGCAATCGAATATTTCCTGGATCGGCCCTGTGTGGGGGGGGGGGGTGGGCAATTGGAGCCCCACCCTCAGTGGTAGGTGAGTGTAGATGTGGGTGTCAGTGTGTGGAGAGCAGAGAAGGAGGGACCATCCCCCACACAGAGCTCCAGAGGGAGGAGCCATTGTCCGGACAACAGGCGGATCACGGCGTGTCTGTGTAATCTGCCACCTCTGCTCAGGCTTTACAGCCTGTCATAATGTCACCCACCGAGATGTTATCGTGGGGATCTATCATTGAGTCTCTGTAAATGCAGAGAGTAGGTTCAGGGCTTGACAGCCCTTTATAATGTCACCCACCGAGATGTTATTGTGGGGATCTATCATTGAGACTGTGAATCCAGGGAGTAATTTCAGGGCTTTACAGCCCGTCATATTGTCATTCACGGAGATGGAATTGTAGGGATCTCCCTGGAATTACAGTTAATGGTAGACTTCACAAACTGTATTGTCATGCAAATTATGTTGTCTCCTTGGCTCCTATATGGCACTCCATTTTTCACTCATAAAAGTGAACCCATTGAAGTACATCTGATGCTCTGCTGGAATTGGTGGCTTCAGGGCTTCAGAGTCCGTCATAAGGTCAGCCACTGAGATGAAATCATTGGTATCAATTGCTGGACCCTACAAAGAAAAAACATTGATCAGTTTTATTCGTCAATATGTAAAAAGCCCTGGGATGTCATGAAGATACATGATAGTGTAAAGTAACATCAGTCTACATTCCCAAAAGTGTCAAGAAAGAGCATATCTGCCCCAAACAGACATTTTTGCTTCAGTCATTATAGTACACTAATATTATCCATTGAGCAATATCAAACATATTTAATAGCTAAACTTCTCACTAATGTAGTTCCTTATATCAATTGGCCCCCGTTCACACCGGTGCAACTTGTCATGCGATTTGACGTTTCCAAATTCCATGATAAGTCGCACCACATTGTCCGCAATGGAACCGTTCATATTGCCGTGACTTATGTCGCAACGATTATGAAAAAGATTCCTGCACTACTTTTTACAGGCTTCATTGCGACTTGCATAGATTTCTGTTAATTGAAGTCGCAAACCTCAGTGAAATTGGCAGCGCAAATTGCACTGATGTGTGGCTTTGAAATTGCTCTTCAGTAGTGGGATTTCAAAGCCGCACCGGTGTGAACCAGGGCTAAAGGGCATAATAATGTAGCCCTCTTCTCTATAACACTACAGATTCTGCTTAGAATTGTATACTTACTGGTTCCATCCCAAATGGTGGTGGTAGCTTTCCAGTCTCTAACTCTGACCAATCAACTGTGCTGAAAAATGGATGGTTGCAAAGGTTTCTTGTCAGCTGTTCACGCATCACTTGATCTTTGCATAAGAGCTGTAAAAAAAATATATATATATATAAGTTTAAGGGCATAAACAAATGACCAATTTCATATGGTCCTTTTATTTAATAATGTTTTATCCTCAGTACTATGTCTTTCAATTCATATATTGTTCCACATCAACTTGTGTGAAGTATCTGCTAATAGGCCACTAAAATGTTTTGGAACAACCATTTCTCATTTTTATAATTGTGATTTCTGGACAGGGATTATGTAATGTTTTATGTCCAGGCAATATCCAAAGATCTAGCTATAAATGGGAATTTGGTTACTGTATAGAGTGACAGCTTTGTAAAGTGCACCTATAGGTTGTTCTGTCTAATGTGTACGATTTCCTCTCTTCTCCCCACTATAAATAGAAAAGTACTTACTCTCTCAATGAGGTCTCGTAGTTCAGGATCTATGTTCTCTGGGTAAACTGGTGTATCCATACACACTCTTGCGTGCACCGTCTCGTATTCCTCACTGTCAGGAAATGGCTGTGAGCCCACTGCCATCTCGTAGATTATACATCCAAGTGAGAAATAGTCAGCTATTTTGTTGTAGGGTTCACATCGATGAACCTCTGGGGCCATGTATGGTGGAGTGCCGACACCATCGGTGACCGTTCTGGATCCGAACATGCCTGCCTCCGCTATGCCAAAGTCAGCTACTTTAACATGGCCGGCGCTATCCAAGAGTACATTGTCTGGTTTTATGTCTCTATGCACAACGCCCCTGGAATGTAGATGTTGAATTCCACACAATATTTCCGCTGCAAGGAATCTGATATGGAAAAAAAATAAATAAGGTTTAACATCGTAACATGTCAACAGTTCTAGAAGCCAACAAAACAAATTGTTTTTATGGTATACTAAATGAATATAATGGTGAGAAGAGGTTTTCAGTGACTGGACCAAGTTTTAGTCTCTATTGAAACTAAAATAATTGGTTCAGAGATTGTCAATATGGAAGGACACACAGTATCCAAGAAAATATGTATGTCCTGATTCATCTTCCAATTCCTATCATCACTGGTATCCCTCTCAACCTAAACATACTTATAATAAGCAACTCTTACCTTGTGATGGCCACATCTAATGGGGCTTTGGCTTTAATCAGTGAACTGAGTTCTCCTCCACTTAAATACTCCATGACAAAAAAAATGTAATCCTGTAGAAGAGAGAAGAGAAAAAAAAGTTTAAATTCATACAGACATCATTTGTACCCTGGATTCTCACTCTGATTGATTTGTTTCCTTTGCTAAGATGAAATGGTCTTCATGCCATTATTCCTAGTTAGCAAGGTAATAGGTGTGAGGATCTGGGTGGATAATAGGACTTGGCATTTGGTAAGCAGGTGGTGAAAGGTGAAGATACTTACTTCTGTCTGGAACGTGGCAAAGCAATGAGTGAGAAAGCGGTTATCCTTGCACATCTCTAGCACTTGGCGCTCGATTTGGACGCAGCTGGGATCTTCCTCAATTAGGACCCGTTTCTTCACCATCTTGACTGCCAGAAGCTGATCAATGGAAGGATGAGATGCCAACATTACCTATAGAAGAGAAAAGGTTGTTAGATAATTCATAAAGATAGAGAGCCCTAGCTTCCCCCTGATGCATAATACTTCAGATATCATCTCCACTTTTCCTTTCTCTGTCCTGTTTATGGATCTGACTCTTAAGGTTGTGATTTACAAAAAGTGGAGAAACTACAGTGCAAATCCATTTTTCAACACAGAGAATAAGGGACTAACATGGATTCTCAGATCAGGTGTATGAAATGGAACTGGGAAACTAGTAGTTTCTGCAGGCGGCATATCCATTTTTCCCATTGTCATAAATTGGTTTGAATATTATAGGCTCAATTTACAAAGCTAAAACAACAGGATTTAGGGACCTTTTTTTAAAAAAGTGACAGCTATTTTTAGCTATGTGCGATGAGCTTTGAAAAATACTGTCACATAGATGAAAAACAATCTTTTCCTTTGTGTAGCTTTATGAATTAGGCCTGGTTACCAGGCTTTATTCACAAAGCTTTCATACAAGCCTAAGGCACTCTATTATTTCCAGCCATGAAACTATCATTTTCAGGTATCATTGGACTGAGTTGAAAATAGCTGTCAAATATTTTTTTGAAACAAGGATCCTCATCCTGGTGTGTTAACATTGTGAATTGAGTCTTATGTATTGTGCAATGATCCCAATGAAACATTTCAGATCCTTATAAAGATTAACAGTTATAACAATAAAAAATATCATCAGAAAGGTCTCCTATCTCCTGTACTTTGTATGGATCAGTTAGGGGATTGTGTATCGGGTAACTTACCTTTCCATAAGTCCCTTCTCCAAGCATACGATGGAAGGTGAAGCTCTCAGGAGTCAAAGCATGTGGTGTTGTCCGCATGGATCTTGCAGGTTGGATGTCACTTTTACCTGGAGAGAGAAAGAAATCAGATTACCCCTGTGTACAGGTCATATATTGGCAGTAACACTTATACACCATCAAAGAGTAGAGAGCTGAGAAAATCAGAAACTGGAGTGTGAAAAGTATTAAACAGTCAATGCATTCAAAGGGAATATTTGTTGGGGGTGAATACTAGTGAGCTTAATTTCCTGCTGTCATTATGGTTTCCAGAAATCTCTAACTATACGCTCCCCCATCTGTATTACTCCCCACTATCCCCCTCTTCATTTCTGGTATTTCCTATTCACCCCTCCTCTGGTATACCCTATTTACTCCTCTTCCTATAATCTTAGCAATGCTGGTCCTCATGTTATAGGAAGTTCATCCTCAACCCTCTATGTGCAAGTAGTGTAACAATAATAAATATATATTATAAAATCCTTACCTGCTGAACCTGATGATGATTTGGTTGTCTTTTGGCGTCTTTGACAGCCAAAAGTGGGACAGAGTCTTCTCAGGAACTTCTTGAAGCCCCGCTTCAATGCTTTAAATTTACCAGCTTGTTTGGGTTTAAAAAGGTCTTCTTGGATGTTACTGGCACAGGTCTGTATGTCCTCTGTATCAATATCCCAGCTTTCTTCAGGTATGAAGTCCATGTCCCATCTTTGCTCTGAATTGGGTTCCCAAGTGACAATGTGCTGTTCTTTCTCCGATTTGGGTTCCCAATCCTCTTCTGTGTTAGAGTCCCATTTCCAAGCTGTTTCAGGGTTCCACTGTTTAGGTGATTCAGGAACCCATGTCTCAGCTGTTTCAAGGTCCCAATTTTCTTCAATTGGCTCCTCTTGGGTGGTATAAAGAGGAGCCTGAAATTCTGCTGGGATTTCATTCTCCTCGGTGTCAAGGTCCCAATTTTCTTCCATTGGCTCCTGTTGGGTGGTATATAGAGGAGCCTGAAAGTCCTCTGGGAGTTCATTCTCCCAATTCTCCTTGGTATTAAGGTCCCAATTTTCTTCAATTGGTTCCTGTTGGGTGATATACAGAGGAGCCTGAAAGTCCTCTGGGAGTTTATCCTCCCAAACCTCCTCTGTATCAAGGTCCCAATTTTCTTCCATTGGCTCCTGTTGGGTGGTATTCACAGAAGCATGAAAGTCCTCTGGGAGTTCATCCTCCCAATTCTCCTCGGTGTCAAGGTCCCAATTTTCTTCCATTGGCTCCTGTTGGGTGGTATTCACAGAAGCATGAAAGTCCTCTGGGAGTTCATCCTCCCAATTCTCCTCATTGGGCTCCTCTTGGATTTTAGTCAGAGAAGCCTCACAGTCATCTGGAAATGTATCCTCATTTTCTTCCTCATTATCAAGGTTGCAATTTTTCCTAGCAGGCTTCTCTTTGGTGTTCAGAGAAGCCTTAGATATGCTATGTAAACAGCCCATTTCCTAAATAAAGAAATTTGCTGCAGACACTCAGAAAACGCTTCCACTCAGGTCAGTGGTAAACAACCTTGTGAGCTCAGGCTGCTGTTGATTCAAATCCTTTCTGCTTCTCCGTGATGTCACTAAGTGGGCGGAGACTTTTCCAGGCAGGTTAGGCTCCGCCCCCTAAGCTAACTGCCACGGCTGTGCAGGAAGCTGGCTGTGCTGTCTATGGAGGTGTCTGGATGACAATTCTGGATAAACCAGATGAGACATCTTATTGCAGGCAAGAAATGTCAGAGAAATGTATTTCCTCTGTGTCTTTATTTCCATGTCTGGGGCTCAGCTTTGTATTTTGGGTGACATATGGTGGCCAGTAGGATTGCTGGACAGCTACTGAGTGTCTTTTTTTGGTTGGTTCTATGTAATAACTTTCACCTCTTCCTGTATTAAATCAGTTTTATCTCTAATTAATCTGGAATCCCTTTAATTTCCACTAAACGTCCACTTTTTTAGTTTATCATATGAAGAGTAGTCATGGTAAGCATTGCTTGTTACCCATAGCAGCCGCCCAGCTCCCAGCTGTCTGTACAGCCCAGGTGTTTACACAAGTACAGAAGCAGACTGGTTGCTATGACAACAAGGTTGTTGTACCTTTGTCAAAAATGTAACATATCAGGCTGCATATTCCCCACCCAGGTGTCATAGACAAGTGTTGTGTCGCCGATAGCAACCAATTAGAGGTTCAGTTTACTCAAGTGCAGTGTGATAGAAATGAATGGTGTTTGATTTTATGGGGGGAGGGGGCTGGGACCCGGATTTATTGGTTTCTATTACTCCTCAGTCACTGACCGGGGACTAGTATGGACATTTGGGGTTCTGACTCCACTTGTTGGTAACTCTGATTAAAATATATTTTACGGTCTTCTTTACACCTCAGGGGCAGTAAAAAAAATAAAAAGGCCACTGATCTTTGTTTTTACTGCCCCTTTAACCTAACATGGCGGCCAGAGGGGGATGGTAGAGAAGCAGAGCAAAAGCTATACCACGGGTATACCACCGCTAAGCACAACCCATTCAGATGAACAGGGCTGCACTGCTACTGCCCTGCAACTGTAAAGGGTTAACATAGGTGTCACTGGGGCAACCGATTGCCTATGAGCTTCGTATCAAATGCCTCCACAGATCACTTTTTAGAGGCGCAGCAATGACAGCCACAAATATAAACAACCCCGGAAGGAAACCTGTCATTTAGACCCCATTCACCCTGAGAGGGACCACCGTTAGCACTAAAGCACCGCTCATTTTAGCGGCGCTATTTGGCCGCTAGCGGGACGTTTGAACCCCTAAAAAATACTTTAAAACTCCTATTTTGGACATTTTCAAAGCGCTTTTCAGGTTCTTTGAATGCGCTGCACCTTCATTCCAATGGGAGCACTAAATACAGCTCTCCCAACCTGCCTCAAAGATGCTGCTTGCCAGGGCCATCTTACTGAGCAGGCACCCCTGGGCACTGCCCAGGGGCCCCAGGTTCACTCGGGGCCCCATCAGAGCCACGCAAAAAGAAGTAGCAGTGGGGCAAGGGAGTCGGGCTAAGCGGGCACAGGCAGTCCGGCAGCCATTGGCATCTTCGGATCCGCCTGCCAGCTGGGCTGTCACCGCCTCCCTGAGTGACTGTCTGTAATGAAGCACCGAATGTTAGTGGCTTCGCCTCCATCCGCCGCCCAGCCTGGACTCCGTGGCTGGGAGCGGGTCAGTTGCACAGTGAACTGTGCTGTCTTTGGCTGTGCCGATCCTGTCACTCAATGTCTCACTCGCACTATTCCTGTGAGTCCGACATTGAGAGAGACGGGATTCGGTCTGAACATCCTCAGGGGTGCTGAGTGAGAAGGGCTCTTGTAAAGTAGCCAATCCCTGCGGTCTCTGCCCTAGCAGCCCCACCCCCTGATGTGCACAGATACTCACACGGCGTGGTGCTAGATACTGTAGGTGTGTGTTCAGCTGCTGCATGCTTGGAGGATTGGAAATTGGTGAGTCCACAGTCCAAATGGTTGTATGTTGTGGCTGACTGTGTTAGCAATTGTTTTACAATGCTTGTACCAACAATGAAATTTCATGCAAGTGCAATTCAAAAGATATCCCTATTTAATTTTATTCTAAGTTTGAAACCCCACCCTGAACTTGACAAATGCATATGTATGTCCCTCACCTCTCCTATTCTGAGTCTCTCACTGCAAAACACTGCCACTTCACTGAAAAGCAATACACACGAATATTGCTTTTCAGAGGTGTTTGACAGGTGGTGTTGCCTCCTCACCACCTATTTTAACCCCCTAAATGCTGCATCACCGCCATCACAATCGTGTGTGTTGCACACGATTGTCGGGAAGTTGCAGCACGGACCCTTTTATTTGATTGGGTTGCATTTGGTGTGTGGTAGGGCCCGCCAAATGCAACTGGGGATATAATTCTTGCTGCAGTCATGAAGTAAAGCACTGTGGCTGCAGCATGTGTACTACCCCATGTGCTGCCTTGTCTGCTTAGGCCCCTTTCACACTTGTGCGACCTGAAAGTCACGCGATTTTGCCGTGACTTGAAGCAATACCTGTGTCTATGGACCTCAAGTCACATCAAAGTCGGACCAAAGTAGTGCAGGGACTACTTTGAAGTCGCTGCGACCTAAAGTCGCACAGATATGAATGGTACTCATTGGAAATCATGGGATACGACTTGTCATGCGACTTTGCAGCCCCAAGTTACAGGACAAGTCGCATAAGTGTGAAAGGGGCCTAAGGGTTTATTCATGCAACATGCTGTTTGTATAAAAAAAAACTTTATTGAAATGAAAAAAGCTCAATTGGCTGCAGTGCTGTGAACTAGACATACCAGAGAAAAGGCATTTTGCTTTGTCATGAGGTGGGACTGTGCTGGAATAGCAACCCAACACAGTCCCACCACATCTGGTGTGAGTATGCCTTAACCACTTGCCACCCACCCTCAGGAGACAGGTTCCCCGGACACACGGACATGCTGTGACCCGCCTGTAGTCCAGACTATGTCTCCTCCCTCTGGAGCTCTGTGGTGGAAATGCATCCTCTTCTCTGCTCTCCGCACACTGACGCTCTACCTTCCTCCGCTCTACTATTTACCAGCTCAAGCCACGCCCACTCCTGACATCATTGTCTAACGGCTCCAGCTGTTGCGCATGTCAGATAGAACTAAGTCACGTGTCATGTCCACGTGATGTCAGCGTGGAAGATGTTCCCTCCTCCCCGCTTTTCCCTTCTCCCAATTGGCTATTTACTGGGCTCAGGCCACGCCCACCCATCCTCTGGTCCTGCCCACTCCCACCTGAGCCGTTTTTCTGTCCAGAAGCACTGCCCATCATTGAAAAATCCGCCCCCTTCATGTAAAAATCCGCCCCTCACCTACATGAATGTGCCTCATCAGCGCGAGGCACAATCTGACTTACAAATTTCTTCAGTCGCCTATTGTGTGCAGGCGCTGTCTAGCCGACACAACAGCTGAGCGTAAACTCAGCTGTTGTGCTGTTACGTACGGCGTATGCGCAGTTCGTCTCGGGCACTATTCGATAACGGGCACTTCTCGACAGAACTCCTAGAAGAATACCTGGGACAGAACACTTCTCGACAGAACAGGTGACACCGGAAAGAGAACCTACTAATAGGGTTGCCACCTGTCCGGGATTCACCCGGACAGTTCGGGTTTGGAATCATGTGTCCGGGTTTCCAACTGCCCGAAACCCGGACACATTATTCAGACTGGACTATGGCCTCCCAGCAGGGTTCCTGGCTCCAGCTGTCTAAGCTGAGAGTGTCTGTTACACTCTCTTTCACACTCTCCATAGCCAGCGCTAACAAGCCCCCCCACTCGATTTTCTCCTCTTCCCCCCACCCACCCCTCTGTGTCTGCTCACACTTCAATCCCTGGCGCTGTACCTCAGAAAAGGAAAGTGGGGGCCAGAAATTTGAAGTCCAGCAGCCTCAGATACATCTGGATGAGAGGTGCTGACTGCCAAGGGGTGAGTGAGCTCACCATCCATCCCAGTCTGTGAATGTCTCCCCCCTTCTCTCTCCTACCTCTGAGTGAGTACACTAAGGTAAATCAGGGTTCTCAGAGTTCCCCTTTACACCAGAGGCCACAGTGTTCCCCCTTACAGTAGAGTCCTCTCCGTGCATCAGAGTTCTTAGTGTTTACCCTTAAATCAGGGTTCCCAGAGCATCCCTTATGTTAGCGTCCCCAGAGTTCTCCCTTACATCAGAGTCCCCCCTTACAGTGTAAGGGAACTCTGCAGATTCAGATGTAAAAGGGGAACTCTGCAGATTCAGATGTAAAAGGGGAACTCTGCGGATTCAGATGTAAAAGAGGAACTCTGCGGATTCAGATGTAAAAGAGGAACTCTGCGGATTCAGATGTAAAAGGGGAACTCTGTGGACTCTGATGTAAAGGGGAACTCTGCAGATTCAGATATAAAAGGGGAAAAAAGAAAAAAGAAAAACAATGCGCCTACTAAGTGCAGTATGTTAGTAATTTATTATTAAAAAAGTTAAAATAACAGCCAAATGGCTACTCACAAGATAAAAGTGGAGTACAGGCATAGATGTGTTCCTCTCTGTGAATTGTCTGCGGGGGGCATGAGTCAGTCCGTGCATCTGTGATCTCCCAGTTGTGGAATGCTGCCAAGATGTAGAAGTGCACTGTGTTGATGCTGCAGCAATGGGGAGATTGCTGTGAAGCGATGGATGTAAGGCACTGTCGCTCTGTGACAGTGTGAACGTACAGTTCCCCGTAGTGTGCGGCGTGCGGTTCACGCTGGAGCGCAGTCGGCTTCGGCGACCGGACGTGACGTCAATGGCAGACGATGGATGATGACGCGTTTCAATGCTTCCGCATTTTCCTCGGATAGAACTGGACAGAAAATGATCAGGGGTTATGTTCAATCAGTTCCGTCTTTTACAACTGAAATGCAGCAGCAGCACAGGCAGACAGGAGATCGTTGTGGAGTGTGAGCTCCTGGGGTCAGTGTCCGGGAACTGTGCGGATTATCGGAGCCTCCACGCTGGGAAGTGACCTCCTCCTCCTCCTATATTTCAGTTGTAAAAGACGGAACTGATTGAACATAACCCCTGATCATTTTCTGTCCAGTTCTATCCGAGGAAAATGCGGAAGCATTGAAACGCGTCATCATCCATCGTCTGCCATTGACGTCACGTCCGGTCGCCGAAGCCGACTGCGCTCCAGCGTGAACCGCACGCCGCACACTACGGGGAACTGTACGTTCACACTGTCACAGAGCGACAGTGCCTTACATCCATCGCTTCACAGCAATCTCCCCATTGCTGCAGCATCAACACAGTGCACTTCTACACCTTGGCAGCATTCCACAACTGGGAGATCACAGATGCACGGACTGACTCATGCCCCCCGCAGACAATTCACAGAGAGGAACACATCTATGCCTGTACTCCACTTTTATCTTGTGAGTAGCCATTTGGCTGTTATTTTAACTTTTTTAATAATAAATTACTAACATACTGCACTTAGTAGGCGCATTGTTTTTCTTTTTTCTACTGTATACAGAGTTCTCTCCGCTCTACAATTGCTGCCAACAGTGCATATGTTCTAAAGGACTTGAATTTTAGTATTCTCATCATATGGACTTCCTAATATAGAGATTTATTTCATTGATTTTTATCTTATTCACCAGTTAGGTTTTTGTTTCTTTTTCTTGCGCCGTCATTTGTATTGTAATTTAGATATAAAAGGGGAACTCTGCGGATTCAGATATAAAAGGGGAACTCTGCAGATTCAGATATAAAAGGGGAACTCTACTGATTCAGATATAAAAGCGGAACTCTGCGGATTCAGATATAAAAGGGGAACTCTGTTGTGGACTGATGTAAAGGGGGACTCTTGTGATTAACTTTAAATGATTAGAAATGTTATTTAATTGCAAAATATATATATAGTGTATACTATAAAAAAATTGCTGTGCGCTGCTAAAGTGTTCGGGTTTGACTTGAAGAAAAGGTGGCAACCCTAGCTAACGTTAACGCACATTTAGACGTTTTTACACACATCAAGTGTTTTTTCTACTAAAACTCTGCTGCTTCTGGACGCACTGCCAGTGGGGGTTTATTTTCTGCCTCTATGTGTGCATAGATATATAGGCTAACAGCGTTTAGAGGCCTCATACACACGATTGGATTTCCATCGGACAAATCCGTGGATTTTTGTCCGAAGGGCGTTGGCCGTTAACTTGTTCTGCATACAGACGGCAGAACTTTTTCAGCCAACATACACAAAACTACGTAGTTTTTCTGCTCTTTAGCACCACCCTTTGGGCAACTTCTGCTAATGTTTTCTTATGGTTAGCATTGGTTCGGAGCATGCTTGTTTGTACTTTGGATTCTAGTACGCACGATCGGATAATTCGACGAAACACATTTGTTGTCGGACAGTTTGAGAGCATGCACAGCCAACATTTGTTGTTGGAAATTCCGACAACAATTGTCCGATGGAGCATACAGACGGTCGGATTATCCGACAAAACACATCCATCGGGCAATTGTTGTCGGAATATCCGATTGTGTGTACGGGCCTTTAGAGTGATTGTAAAGGACACATTTTTATTTAAAAAAACAAAACAAAAAACAAACATGTCATACTTATCTGCTCTGTACAATGGTTTTGTACACAGCAGCCCCAAACCTCCTCCCCCTTGCTGAGTGCCCCCCATAGCAAGCTGCCTTCTGTGGGGGCACTTGTACATGCTCGCTCCTGAGCCGGCTCTCTGCGTCCATAAGACACAGAGAGCTTGGCTAAGCCCTGCCCTCAGCTCCCGCCTCGCTTCCTGTGATCAGGGCCGCTGATAAGACAGTACAGCCAGCCCTCATGTACTGGGCCCAGACCTCATCAGTTCAAAAAGGGGGCCCTAGCACAAGCCAAGCAGGAGGGCCAGCAGTACGGCCAGCAGTACTGCCTTATTGCTGACACTTTTGCGCAGTGCTTCTGGCTTCTACTTTTCTTTTCTTCCTCCGGCTGCACTGCAGGAGAATTTGGTTCTAGTATCTGCGCCCCCTTCTCCCTGCTGTCCACGGAAACCGAAAGACAAAAACAAAGACGTCTTGGACACCACCCACCATTCTTGGACAGACCATTACCCCAAGCACCAAAGTCAAAAGTCTCGGAGTCATCTTTGACTCGGAGATGTCGATGGATGCACAAATAGGATCAGTAGTCAGCGGATCGCACCATCTCCTCCGCCTGCTACGGAGACTCATCCCCTTCATCCCGGAAGAGGACACAGCAGTAGTAGTTGGAACAATCATCAACTCCTGACTCGACTACGCAAACTACATAGGACTACCTAAATATCAGATTTCGCGCCTACAAGTCGTCCAGAACACGGCAGCCAGAGTCGTAACAGTGGAAAAACCTTGGGAATTCATCACCCCTTCACTGAGGACCCTGCATTGGCTAACCGTAAAGGATCGGATCACATTCAAGACCCTCTGTCTCACCCACAAGTGCACACAAAGAAACGCTCCTCAATATTTATTTGAGAAGATAAAACACTACATCCCCAATCGCATTCTCCGATCAACCAACCAAAACCTCCTCCACATCCCCAAGTCCCGCTACAATTCAAAGAAGATTTGCAGTCCAAGGACCACGGTCTATAGAACGCTCTACCCACGGACATTCGTATGGAAGAAAACCATCAGGCTTTCAGGAAAAAACTCAAGACCCACCTCTTCTGAAGAATCAGGACGTCACTGGATGCAAAGCGCCTTGAGGCGATTTGGTTTGCATTTGTAGCGCTATACAAGTTATTCACTCACTCACTGGGACCCCTGTGTGCCCCTTTCCCCTGCAGTGCTGTCCTTTTCCTCCTCTCTAGCTGGCAGCTGCTGAGGGCACACAGGCAGGTTATTTCAGGATGGTGAGTGGGGGGCTCACCGTCCTGAATGAACACATCACCCTGAATAAACACAGTTGGGTTTATTTACTAAAGCTGAAGAGTGCAAAATCAGACATAGCATAGAAACCAATCAGCTTCCAAGTTTTATTGCCAAAGCTTAATTGAACAAGCTGAGGTTAGACGCTGATTGGCTACCATGCTCAGCTGCACCAGATTTTAAGTGCACCAGCTTTAGTAAATCTACCCCAGTGAGCGATCAGTATCGAGATCACTCACTGTAGAGGTGCAGATATTGCCTCCATGTCACTATGAATTGTCTCCATGTCACTTGAATGGGCATTGTTCGAAAGGGGTTACATTTCTGCCATGGCTGCAAAGCATCATGGACGTTGCATTTTAACAAAAATATAATTGGATATTTTCAGAGGAGGGGGGCCCTGTGATTTCTATTAGCAACCTTGGCTGTGATTGACAAAAGAGGGAGCCAATGGCTCCTGCTGCTGCATCTCAGCTAATCACTAGGGAGAGAGCCTTGGGTTATGTGCACATCGCTTGATTGAGATCAGGCTAAAGTAAGTATTGGGGGGCTTAGGGAGGAGCTGCACACTGAATGCGTGAAGGTAAAACACCTTCAGCCTTTACGGCCATTTTAAAAACATCCAATGTACTGTTCAACCCTCACCCGAAGTAGCCCTCCTGTCTATGCTCCCTGGACCCTTCAAAAGTGTAAAGAAAGATTTTTTACAACAATTCCTAGCCACAGCTAGGGTAGTGAACCCCCGTTACTGGAGATCAACAAACATGCCTTCCCTGAGGGAATAGGCAATAGAGGTGGACCATGTAAGAGACCAGGAACGCCTGTTTGCTCAGGAAGCTGGAAAGGAAGAGCACTTTTCCCTCACCTGGACTTCATGGTCCATGTTCCGTTACACCTCGGAGTTCGCATCCGGGGCAGAGGATGAACCCAAGGTCACACCCTAAGAGCATGGATGGAGGGTACTCTCTACTTGGTCCCTGTATCGTTTATCCTTCAGTTCTTTCCTCCTTATGCACCCCCCCCACCAAGAGCCTCCTGTCTTCTCAGTAGGCAAAGTAAAACATTTTTTTTTTTTTACCATGATAGTGTGTGATCTCTCCGGCATATTTTTTCTCAAGAGTAATAGTCCTTCAGAGTATTTCACGATGCTTCAATTATCTTGTGGTATATGTTAATTTATATAGGTATCCATGACGTTGATGTAGGTGCATTGCACCCTTTCTTATGTCCTAGCCTCTCTGTTATATATATTCGTCTGAATTTCTCAGACCAGTTTATCTGAACCTGTTGTGATACCAGGGAGACCTTATCCTTCATATATATTAGACCTAAGGGTCTGGTATTGATATTGGGGGGGGGCATGCTGTTTGTTTTCCTAATTTTGGCATGGAGTTCCCCTTCAAATCTATACCAGACCCAAAGGGCCTGGTATGGATTTTGGGGGTGGACCCCACGCCCTTTCTTTTCCTAATTCTGTCATGGGGTTCCCCTTAAATTCCATACCAGGCCCAAGGGGGATTGGGACACTGTAAGAGCTGTCTCATTGAGAGCTACTGCCGTCACTAATTGTCACACAGTCACTTTTTCCCCGATTTCTTTTTTTAATTAACATTCTTTTTTTTTACAATTAAATTAAAGCTTTCAGGGGGGGCCTTAACAACCTATTGACTGTGCGCTCGGGGGCGAACATCCCGCTAAGTGCCCAGAAAGTTCGGGTGTTAGGCGAGTACCTGAATGGGCAATGTTCAGGCCAAAATTATGCTTGGTCCATCCCTAGTGCTGCCTGAAAACTGTAACCCCTCACAGTTACTCTTGCTTGGCGCAGGAACGGGCCTTCTGTTAAAAATAACTTAAAAAAAAATGAAATTACATGCACCTGGGGGGGATTTTTATAACTTTTCATTATAGAGTGTGGGATGGGAATATGGTGCTTGGGTGCAATATTTTCGTGTTTTACTATAGTTTTTTTATTTTAATAAAGAAAATAATTCATACAGTGCCACGAGACTCGCGCATGCGCAGTAAGAAACAGGCAGTGAAGCCGCAAGGCTCCACTGCCTGTTTCCCTTAGTGAGGATGGCGGCGCCGGGACCTGGCACGATCGAGGGATCGCCCTCGGAGGGCCGACATCGCGGGCGCCTAGGACAGGTAAGTGTCCTTATTAAAAGTCAGCAGCTACAGTGTTTGTAGCTGCTGACTTTTAAAAATAAAAAATTGTGGGTGGAACCCCGCTTTAACAACTTCAGCCCCGGAAGAATTGGCTGCTCAATGACCAGGCCATTTTTTGCAATTAGGCACTGCGTCGCTTTAACTGACAATTGAACGGTCGTGCGACGCTGTACCCAAACAAAATTGACGTCCTTTTTTTCCCACAAATAGAGATTTCTTTTGGTGGTATTTGATCATCTCTGCAATTTTTTTTTTGCGCTCTAAACAAAATACGAGCGACAATTTTGAAAAAAAACACAATATGTTTTTGCTATAATAAATATCCCCCAATTTTTTAAAAAAAGGCTTTTTTTTTTTAGTTTAGGATGATATATATTCTTCTACATATTTTTGGTAATAAAAATCGCAATAAGTGTATATTGATTGGTTTGCACAAAAGTTATAGCATCTACAAAAGAGGCAATAGATTTATAGCACTTTTATTATTATTATTTTTTTACTAGTAATGGCGGCGATCTGAGATTTTTATCGGGACTGCGACATTATGGCAGACACATCGAACACTTTTGACACATTTTTGGGACCGTTAGCATTTTTACAGCGATCAGTGCTATAAAAATGCACTGATTACTGTAAAAATGTCACTGGCAGGGAAGGGGTTAACACTAGGGGGCGATCAAGGGGTTAATTGTGTTCCCTTGTGTGTTTCTAACAGTAGGGGGAGGAACTGACCTAGAGGAAATGACAGATCGTAATTCCTAGCTATTAGGAACTTACGATTTGTCTCTCCTCACAGAACAGAACAGGGATGTGTGTGGTTACACACACACATCCCTGTTCTGCCTCTCGTGCCCGCAAACGCTCGCGGCCGGCCATCATCGGCACCCCCGCAATGCAGCGGGCTATCCCGCTTAAATGGACTGACGTACAGCTAAGACGGTTCGCCGGGACTTGCTGACCTACCACTGTATAATGGCGGCGGCTGGTCGGCAAGTGGTTAAACTCCATAACAAACCCAATGGCCTGGTATGGATTGGGTGGGGACCCCCACGCCTTTTTTTTAAACATTTTTGTATCAGCAATTTAAATGTAATTTTTTTCCTTTATAAATGTCAGTTTTGCTGCAGAAGGTTCTATACATGGTACAGATGCACCACTTTACAGACAGACTAAGGGGACCCCTATGCACTATATTTAACAGATTTTTTAATTTTTAGTGTTTCACTTTAAGCATTATTAAAATCATTGCTCATTTAAAAACTATCTTTTTTAAAAGTTTGACCCCTGATCTCTCAATAAAGAGGATCTGTCATGCTTATTTCTATTACAATGCATGTTTACATTCTTTGTAATAGGAATAAAAGTGATTAAAAACTATATAATAAAGGGACAGTGTAAAAATAACAATACAAATTTAAAATAACTCTCAAGCCCTGTACACACGATCGGATAACCTATGGATTTTCGTCCGATGGATTTGACCATCGGAAATCCGATGAAACTGTTTTTCATCAGTCTTGGCCACACACCATCAGTTTATAAACCGACGGCAACAAAACGACGGCACGTACAAAACGTACGACGCGCTATAAAAGGGCCGAACAAATCTAAAGGCGCCACCCCTTGGGCTGCTTTTGCTGATTTCGTGTTACTGCGTGTTAGTAAAAGTTTGGTGAGAGCCGATTCGCGCTTTTCAGTCTCCGTGCTTTGCAGATCGTTTCCTGGTGTTCAGTTTGTGCTTGTGGGTTTGTATTTGTGATTCAGTGCGTGCAGTTAGGTCGTTACTGCCTTGCAGTGCCTTCTTGGCCGTTCGTTTCCTGTTTTTCAGGTCGTTCTTCTCAGGCCTTGCTGTTACACGGTGCGTTCTGTTTGAGTGCGTTCTGACCAGCCGACCGGTTTAAAACCATGTTTGAAGTGCGTTCTCGTTCTCGAGCTCGTGCTGGCTTTGGGCTTGGTGTTGCAGTTAACACTGTAACCCGAGTTCAGTCTGTGAACAGGGTGAGGAGGAGTTCATGGACTAAGAATTGGTTGCTCCAGCGGGACCAATTCTCTCATATGCCTCTGCTGCGGGAAATCCATGAGAATAATCCTGATGATTTCAGGAATTATCTCAGGATGACGGACCCCGTATTTCACCGTCTGTTGGATTTGCTGTCCCCCTATATCACGAGGCAGGACACTGTGATGCGCCAGGCCATCACTGCCGAGCAGAGGCTTATTGCCACGTTGAGATACCTGGCGACTGGGAGAAGCTTGCAGGACCTCAAGTTCTCAACAGGCATCTCCCCCCAGGCTCTCGGGATCATTATCCCTGAGACGTGTTCGGACATCATTCAGGTCCTGCAGAAGGACTATATGAAGGTAATTTTGCTCCTTTAACCTCACATTATATGTTTTGATTGTTTTTGAATCTTCTTATTTTTTCCCTCCTAACCCAAATTTGCCTGTTTGTAATATCCTGGTAATGTCCCCATTTTCCCCATGCATTTTTTGCCCTGTAAAGGCCTTTTTGGGCCCTCCATGCCTGTTTCCCTTCACTAACCTCTCCAGCATGCTATCGTGGGCGCAAACCCAGCTAGCCTTCTATTTTCCTTTTCCTTTTTGTGGGGTCATTGCCCGCGTAGTTTGACAACCCTCCCTCCCCCCCCTAAAGATGTTACCAATTTTTTAGTTCTCAATCAAGCTCAGCAGAGTGGTCAAGCCTTTTTTTGGATCCCCCACAATCACCTTAGGCCCCCCCTTAGTTTATTTTATAATGTCCACTCAGCGGGGGTGAGGCATCTGCTAAGTGGGCCTTTGTTTATTGGTAGGAAATACTCCCCTAAATAATAATGTTAGAATGATGTTGGTCAACAATGTTTTTGTGTGTAATCTGCTTGCACTGTAAACATAAACCGTACTAATGTCTTCTTTTTGTTTTGACTCCACAGTTCCCTAGCACACCACAGGAATGGCTGACTGTGGCCTCCCAATTTGCCCAGCGGTGGGATTTCCCCAACTGCGGAGGGGCAATTGATGGGAAGCACGTCCACATAGTGCCGCCACCCCCCGTTTGGGGTCATACTATTTTAACTATAAAGGTTTTAATAGCATAGTGTTAATGGCGGTGGTGTCGGCACGGTACGAGTTCCTGTATGTGGACGTGTGGAAGAACGGCCGGATGTCCGATGGCGGAGTATTCGCTGAGACGGAGTTCGCTCACCGTCTGCAGGCTGGGGGTCTTGCACTGCCTCCAGATGCAGAGAACGTGGAAGGGCTACCGTTCGTTTTCATCGCGGATGAAGCTTTTGGACTAGGACCACACCTCATGCGGCCGTTTCCCCAATGCACCCTCACCCCGGAGAGGAGGGTTTTTAATTACCGGCTGGCCAGAGCCCGGAGAGTTGTGGAGAATGCCTTCGGGATAATGGCCAGCCGGTTCCGCCTGTTCCAGACAGCTATCAATTTGGCGGATTATAAACTGAACAACATTGTGTACTGCTGCTGCTTGTTGCACAATTTTTTAAGAAAATACTCCACAAATTATGTGTCATCAGTTGGGTCTGAGGCCGGTCCCTCTGAACTGATAAATCTGACCGGCCTCAGCACTGCCCGTACTGGCTTGGCCCCCCAAAGTGCCCGTGAAGTACGTCAGAAATACGTAGAATACTTCACGGGTAGGGGGGCCATCGCAATGCCAGACCACATCTGAACTTTGATGTTACCTTTTTTAAATAAACAAAAATATTTGATTTACTACAAACTTGTGTTGTCATTCTTTGATTTGTGGTTTATGTGTCTCCCAGGTTCTAGTAGTGCCAAGTGTATTTCTCCTTATTAGTAAATAGCCTCCAATCTCAGAGGTAAAAACACTAATTTTGCATCTTCAGAACTGCTATTGAGCATAGAAACAACAAGGCACACCTTTTTTCGACTTCCCCAATGTTTTTATTGATTGCAACTCAGTTTTGGTTTTTTTTCGAAAGATTTTTTTGGGGTGTTTTGTGTTGCTTTTTTGGCAGAAACATGCATGGGTCAAAAGCCACATTTTTTTCCATTAAAAAGTAATAAAATAACACAGTGAAAAATACAAACAGGAGATGGGGTGATGTTACCCCTGATCCATCCCAAATGTGAAGAAACACACTTTCTTTTTGGGGCTCAAATGGGTATCTTCAACATGATCCCATGGCTAGGGTAAACATGTGCTATCTGCTATCATGGGGGATCAATGGACATGCTTTGGGGGTAAAAACCCTTCCTCTCCCCTACTTGAGGAGGGAGGAAGAGGTTGCACCCCCAAAACAGGGACATAGATATCCTGTGACGGCAGATAGCAGATGTTGAGTCTTCAGTGTGTGCATCTTCACATTTGGGCTGGTGGAAATCCCATAGAAAAATTCCAACACATAACAAAACACACAAAAAGGGGGGGGTCACACTATTCTCCCCAAAATATCTATCATGTTTTTATATTTTTGCTCAATCACAATCATTCTCTTTCTCATAATGTCCATTTCGCTACTGCATTCCATGATTTCCTGAATGATTATTTTGGCGCTGGCCCTCGAGAATGGAGGATTTGGACTTCCTGACACACCCCCACGTTCAGTCCCTAAAAAGAAAAAAATATTTTAAAACTATGCAGGCCTACATCTGTATTTACCTTGAAGTTGTGGTGACAGACACTGACCTGTTGTGCTGATAAGCTCCACCTCTCCTTCCTCCACCTCTCCTTCCTCCACCTCTCCTTCCTCCACCTCCACTTTCTCCCCCTCCGCTTCCTGAACCTGCTTTGTCTGCTTTGGGATCTTCAGGGAGTTTCTGTGGTGTTGGGTTCCTCGTCTCATGAGCATGGTGTCCTCCCACTCTCCTCTCCCCTATGGGAATAGAAAAAAAAATGTATCCTTTTAGCCCACAGACTTTTTAGGCCTGAAAATGGATTCTCAATGTTTTAAAGTGGGGTCCAATTGATATTTGGCCCTGAGTTTCAAGATGAACATATGAGATCTTGCAAACTCAACAAAGCAACATGTTATTTTGGAGGACACTCACAAATTCACTTGGATAAACACCAAGGTATCCACTGGACCACCTGTGTGTGACACCGTTAAGAAATTTGGTCATGTGGCCCAGAGTATAGTATCTTGATGAAGAACAAAAAAGAGTACACAACTGCTGGAGTGTCATCTCCTTTACCCAGAATACAGTTTATTCTTTCATTCACATTCTAAATTTCCTTACAACACATCATCTAGCCAACAATGTGTAGATAAACATTGTTGAAGTAAAATGAGGCATGCCCACATGTAGTTTACGTGGATATGTGCCAAACATGTTTGGGGGAAGAGCAGCAATTTTTGGTTCAACACATTTAGCAAATAAGTGGACTCTCCACTTAACAGAAAAGTTGAGATTTTAAAATGTGAAACCAGTCAAGCCAAGCACATGGTGCAAAACATGGAAGAATACATATTACAATGTGAAAGAACACAGTAAAATAAACTTACTTTTTTCAATGCTTTTTATAAGCTTCCTATACTGCTCCGGCTCCCTGAGCTTCAGGTCTGACCACCTTTTACGGAGTTGTTCCTTGGATCTCCTGACCCCATATTTTTTATAGAGAGTCTTCGCCACTTTGTCCATAATTTGTGACTTCCGGAGATTAGGGGTGTCGTATGGGCCATGCTTGCCGTCGTAATCCTTCCTCCGCAGAATGTCCACCATCTCTGCCATCTCAGAAAAATACATATTAGTCGCCTTGTATCTTTTTTGACTGGATCGGGACGTTTCCGCCTCCGGGCTTTCCTCGTCTGTAATTTCTAGGAAAGAAGCCACCTGTGTCTGCGACATGTCGCCGTCTCACACTGTGCGCCGATCATTAAGGGGCGGGGAAATCCTGAAAAAGTCCATCATGGGCGGGCGACGAGGGCGGAGTTACACGCATGCGCAGGGTATAAAAAGGGGAAAGAAGTTATTAGGGATGCGCGGAGTAAGGACGACCGGAAGTGAACCAACGAAGTGAACTAAGGTAAGAAGGGAACTCGGGCCTGCAGTGGCCTATAATGGTTCATGATTGTAAAGGGCAATATTGTGATAAGTTGAGGAGAATCAATTCTGATCCTTTACTTTTTTTTCTTTTGTTTTTTACTTGTTGTTCAAAAAAGATGCAGAAACTACGAGAGCCGGAGGTGATGCTGATTTTTATAGAAAAATATAAGGAACAGCGCAACCTGTGGGAACTGAAACACCCTGCGTACCACAAGAGTGATGTACGTCGGGCAACTATTACCAAGTTAGCAGAGGATATGAAGCCATGGATCCCAGATGCAGACTACACTATGATCAATAATAAAATCAACAACCTGCGTAATTCCTATAAAAAAAAATACAAGGAAGTGCACCAGTCAAAGAGATCAGGAGCAGCAGCCGACGATGTAGTAAAGCCCAAGCTGTGGTACTACAGACATCTTCAATTTCTGGATGACCAGATCGAGGCCAGGGAATCTATTTCCAGCCTTCCCTCAACCCTTCCTTCCACCCTTCCCTCCAGCGTTCCTTCCACCCTTCCCTCCACCCCTGCAGAGGCGGAGGAGGAGCCTCCCGAGCTAGAAGAGCCAGATCTTCACATCTTCAGCCCGGTATAGTATTTTTGATCATAATTATTGTCCACTAAGTAATATTGTGTTGAACTGTTTGGATTAGCCATAAATGATATCACCCCCCCCCCCCCCAAAAAAAAAAAAAAAAAACAGGAAAGAGATCAAAATTGTGTGTGATAGATTCCCCAAATAATCCAATTTTTCATTTTCTTTTAAAAACAGGAAGAGGCAAGCCAGGAGGAAGAGGGTCAGGAGTGTGGCAGGCAGGAGGAGGCAGGGCCAAGTGGGACTCAGCAGGTCCCCAGGCCTAGTGGCAGCACCGTCTCCCAAGTGGCTCCCCTCCACGTCAGACCGCCAAAACAACGGCGGATGACACAAGTGGAGGAGGAGTCACTAAAGATGATTCAGGAGGCTGCTGCCATTATGAGGGCCCCCCTCAACCCTACAGAGGGCTTTAGCACCTATGTTGCGGATAAATTGCTCAGAATGGAGGCAGGACAACTGGCCCTTTGTGAGCACCTCATATATATGGCCGTACACATGGGGGCGAGGGGGCTGCTGACTGAGGCCACCCATATCTCGCAGCAGGCCAATCCCTCTCCTCCTTCTCCTCCTCCTCCTGCCACATCACCAGCCACAGTGGCCCAGCCTGCAAGGGTGCGTGGACGGGGCCGTGGAGAGAATGCTGCAGGGAGGCGTGGAAGGAAGGCTACAGGGAAGAGCAGGAGGTGATTCCCTGGCCTCGAGCTGCTCATCCAGAAATTGAAGGTTGATGGAGTACCACAGCTTGGGATGATGTATGTCTTTGGCTGCTGCTCCTGATTTCATGCTGTTGTTGATTTTATTATTGATCATAGTCAGGTCTGCATTTGGGATCTAATGACTTTATATTCTCTGCTAATTTCTGAATAGTTGCCCTTCGGTTTTTGTTTGTTTTTTGTCCGAAATAAAGGGAAATTTGATTTCAGCCAACATACATGCCTGATGTGTTTTTTTTGGAAGTAGCAATAAGATTTCATAAATACAATGTGTAATTAATAACTAGGGACACCAACCTCCATGAGTAAAAAATAAAAATAATATGTTGTTCTGAGAAATTGACACACCAAAAAATGCACAACAAATTTAAAGACAAAAACAAAAAAAAAGGTGTAATTTGTGAGGTCGGCCTTGAAGAATTAAACTAATTATTCTGAAGATCACAAGAAAGAAGAAAGACATACGTTTGTCAGAACTCATGAGAAAGTTCTGCTGCCAAAATGACATTTTAAAGACCGTTCTAAAGCAACAAAGCATGCGCTGCATTAAACGAAGCAATAACTTGCAGAATGACGAATGTGCTCTCTCCATTAGGAACGCTAGTTTTACCAGAACGAGCGCTCCCGTATCCTAATTCAGTCTGAGCATGCGTGGGTATTTTAACCGATGGACTTGCCCATAGATGATCGTAAATTCCCATCGTTTTTTTATCCATCGGAAAAATTTAAAACAAGTTCTATTTTTTCCATCGGATGGAAAAAAGACCGATGGGTACCATACACGATCGGTTTGTCTGATGAAAACCATCCATCGGACGGTTTTCATCAGTTAAACCGATCGTGTGTACGGGGCTTCACACGCAGAAGCGATCGCATATATAAGCCGTGCCTGCATATGTAAACTGTGTCCAACCCACACATGTGAGGTATCGCTGTAATCGTTGGCACGAGAGCAATAATTCTAGCACTAGACCTCCTCTGTAACTGTAAACAGCTAACCTGTAAAAAAAATTAAAGCATCGCCTATGGAGATTTGTCAGTACCGTAGTTTGTCGCCATTTTACGAATGTGCGCAATTTTAAAGCATGAAATGTTAGGTATCTATTTACTCAGCGTAACATAATTTTTAACATTCTAGAAAATAATTGGGCTAACTTTACTGTTATGTTTTATTTAAATTCATTAAAAAATGTACTTTATCAAAAAAAAATTGCGTTGAAAGACCACTGCGCAAATACAGTGTGACCTAAAATGTTGCAACAATTGCCATTTTATTCTTTAGTGTCTCTGCTAAAAAAATACATAATGTTTGGGGGTTCTAAGTGATTTTCTAGCAAAAAATACTAATTTAAACTTGTAAACATAAAAGTTCCAGAAAAAGCCTGGTCAGCAAGTGGTTTTGTTAAATTTACTAGTGTATCTAACACTGCTCTCTACCTAGATTGACAATGCTGTTGTCCAAGGGTGTCTTCGTTGCTTCTCCATCCAGAGTGGAGACTCTATTGCCGCTTGCATACACGCGGTCACACAAAAGTTCTCTGAACTTTCGACCATCAAGAACGCGGTGACGTACAACACTACGACGAGCCGAGAAAATTAAGTTCAATGCTTCCGAGCATGCGTCTAATTGTTACAGACGATCGGAATTTCCGATTGGAATTTTTTCCGTCGGAAAATTTGAGAACCTGCTCTCAATCTTTTGTGGGTGGAAAATTCCGAAAGCAAATGTCCGATGCAGCATACATTTCCGACCAAAAGCTCACATCAGACTTTTCTTGTCGGAATTTCGGATCGTATTACCGTGTGTTAGACGTGTGTTACTGTCTGGATCACCAGGTGAAAAAAAAGGAAAAAATAAAACGAATGTAGCCACAACATTTAAAAATTGGTAAGCTGCAACACATCAACTTTCTGTTCTTGGGTTTAATACAGCTTTAAAGCAGATTGCTGTGCTTTATAAATGTACTGTGTTTTTTTTTTTTTTAATGCAGCAGTAAGGCTTTACGACTGCTTATGTGAATTACATTGAAATGCTTTCAGTACTTTCACTTGAGTACCAGTTTGTAATACTCCTTCTTTACTTGGTTATTTTTCAGTTTTTAGTGCTGTGATACTTTGACTTACAATTACTGTACTTAGTGATGCAACATTGTACCCAAAGCAAATTTATAGTATGTTTTGTGGGACATTAGAGAATGTTCTAGATATAGTGAGTGGAGGTTAGGAGAAGCTACTTGCCATATTTATGAGGGCCTCAGCCAACCCCCAGTAAAAGGCTGGCAGGGGGCAAGCCACCTCATTAATAGGCATGAGTCATGCCAGCAGATGAGTCGGATGGAAGAGGAAGTTTAAGCTGGGTTCTAAAGGCAGAAAAATTCTATGCATTAGGATAAAAAACCTTCTGTGTGCAGCAGCCCCCTTCAGCCCCCCTAATACTTACCTGAGCCCCATCTTGATCCAGCAATGTTGCAGGAGAGCCCCAGCTATCCAGGACTCTCCCTCCTGATTGGCTCAGACACAGCAGTGGGCACCATTGGCTCCCGCTGCTGTCAGTCAAAGTCAATGAGGAGAAAGGGGTTGCAGGGCCGAGCCGCAGCCTGTGTTTGAACGAACACACAGAGCAGTGGCTTGGCTTGGGTACCCCCATAGTAAGCTGTTTGCTGTGGGGGCACTCAGCAGAAGGGAGGGGCCTAGGATCGCCCACGAGGGACCGGGGAAGAGGAAGATCTGGGCTGCTCTGTGCATGTTTGTTATTTTTAAACAAAAAAACAAACAAAAAAACAAGACTTTACTATCATTTTAAGGTGGTTTTAGAAATGGGGAGGCTTTAAAAGTAAAGGCTTATGTTTTGGAGGCTTTGATGTCAGGGGGGCTTTAGGGTCAAGTGCTTTAGTTTTGTAAACTTTACCAGCTGTGCGTTTTAGTTTCGGGGGCTGTAAATTAGGACGTATTAGGCTAAGGGGCTTTAGTTTAGATGGTTTGTTACATATCCTCAATCACATAGCATAACCTAAAAACAATACTTAAAAATTGTTTCTGGACCCTCTAGCAAGGAAAAATCCATCATATTTCACTTTGCTTATGAGGAGGGCCATGCAGCTAAGTTTGTCATAATAAACCCTGTCTGTACTTTTCACATAGATCTTAATTATCTATTGAAATTAGATTTGAACACTGTCTGTCCCAACAAAGGGTTAAAAGTTTAGAGGCTGGGCATTGTATGTTAGTAAGGACAGACTTAGGACAGACACACTCTGACATTGTTCAAAAAACCTTGCAGTGAGATATGACACCTACTTCTGAAAAACATAAAAAGTAAGAAATATATATATATATATATATATATATATATATATATATATATATATATATATTTTAATTTAGGCATGCTGTGTGAATGAGAACACATACTGTAATAAACATACAGTATAGTGGGGTTTTCTAAAATTTGACTGCAAAAGTGGAAATATGCTTTAAAAGTGAAGGCTTTAGTTTAGAGGGCTGCAAATTAAGGGGCATTGAGGTTAGGGGGTTTAGTTAACCTCCCTGGCGGTATGATTATGTCAGATTTTTGATGCTGAAAGCGGTACCATTATTTTGCATGGAAATTTGGCGTTTTAAATTGTAGGCCTGTAATTCTTAGAAATAACTCACTTAAATCTGTCCAAACAAGAGTCTAGTAGACATCCCGGGTATGATAAAGTTTGAAACACAAAATCATTAATTATAATATAATAAATAACTATAAATAATTATAACAAATAATAATATAATAATAATATAAATTATTCAATAATGTAATCAAATCAAAAACACTGAAATTTTCTCAGTTGCAGAATTGTCGCTGTCATTACTTTCAGTGTCTGATGATGAATTTCTCCACAAATCACTATCGCTCAATTCTGCAAGTGATTCTAATATATTATCGCTGTTTTCTTGCTGGTCTAAAAGCACTTTCGATGTAAAGGGACACTTTTTGGTTGCTATGGACAATCTCCAGTTTTCAGGCAGAAAGAACAGTATTTATGATATAAAACTGCATGCAGGGCACTGGACAAACCACTAGGGACAAAGGGGATGTGTGATTATTTGATACAGTATTGTAAGCTGTAAGATTACAGTATACTGTATGTATACTGTGTGTTTCGCTTTTTGAATTTGACGCTGAACTCTGTCCCAACGCTCGCAGGGAACGGAGCTCGGCACTGTGAATCAAGCCAGACCTGGCGGTTCGCAGTTCACAGTGGAAAGACATCGCAGGATCCAGGGGACAAGGTAAGTAACCTCTACATGGATCCTGTGAGGCAATCCTGAGTGTGGCCACACTCGGGAATACCGCCAGGGAGGTTAAAGGGTTACTAAACCCTTGTTTTTTTAAATAACAAACATGTCATACTTACCTCCTCTGTGCAGTTGGTTTTGCACATTGGCCCCGATTCTCCTCTTCTGGGGTCCCTCAGCGGCGCTGGTGGCTCCTCCTCTTGAGTGCCCCTTCGGAGAATCGCTCTCATTTGGGACAGCCGTGCGGGTGTGCTCCCGAGTCCTTCTGCTGCATCTTTTGACACAGACAGCAGTACTCGGCCCCGCCCCCAGTGCCTACGTCATTGGATTTAATTGACAGCAGCGGGAAACAATTCTATAAATCATTCCAATCAGGACACGAGACACCGGCCGGAGCTAGTGTGCTCATTCCCATCGTAGGAATTAGGGGGCTCAGGTAAGTAAAAGGTGGGCTCAAGGGGGCTGCTGTATGACAGGAGATTTTTCCCCTTAATGCATAGAATGCATTAAAGGAAAAACCTCAAGGGCTTACAACCCCTTTGGGGCCATGGACTTTAGTTTAGGGGATATATAAAGTTTGGTTTAGGAGCTTTTAAAGGATGAGGACTAAAATTAGGAGGTTTTAAGGGTTCTGGCTTTAAAGGTCTGGGACTTAAAGCGGAGGTTCCGCGGCAAATCTTTTTTTTTTTTTAGCTTGCATGCAAAGTATTTGTAGATCACCAATTTGTACTCACGTGTTTGGTGATTTTTAACCTCCCCTGTCTTTTTTCTGGCAAAAAATGCACTTTTAAAATCAGCCGTCAGAATTTTCCATTTTGCTTGTGGGCATTGTGAAGCCCACAAGCACTGACTTCCTGGTAGCGGTGGACGGTGTTCTGCAGAAAAAGTTCCCCGGCGGATAAGGTTCCCCCCCTGTACTGCGCATGCGCGGCACGAACCTCAACGGAGTTTCCGAAAGTAGCCGAACATGTAGAGCTGCGAGTTAGCTCTACACGGCGCCTGCGCAATGACTAGGAGCCATGTAGAGCTGACTGCGCAGGCGCCGTGTAGAGCCGACTCGCAGCTCTACATGTTCGGCTACTTTCGGAATCTCCGCTGAGGTTCGTGCCGCGCATGCGCAGTACAGGGGGGGGGGAACCTTATCCGCCGGGGAACTTTTTCTGCAGGACATGTCACATCTGGGCGAACTCCCAGATTACATTGCGGGAGAACAGAAACGCCTACTCCCGCGGGAGTGAGTACCCGGAAGCCGGAATTTAGATGACAATATTACGGTATGTACAGAAAAATAAAATAAAATAAGTGGCTACTGTACATGTTTGTAGTGTAAGGAGTGTGGTCATATATGGATGTTATTTTGGGTGGAACTCCGCTTTAAAGCAGTATTAAACCAAAAAGCAAACATTATATTGCATCTTACCAATTCTTAGACATGATGGTCACATTCGTTTTCTTTTTATTGCTTTCTTTCCTTTATTTTCACCTGGTAATCTGGGCAGTAAGTCTGTTATTTTCAATCGAACAAGCTGTCCTGCAGATGTTGCAGGTACAAGGTTGAGACAAGCCATTTATTACTGACAAAGGTGCTTACATTGATCATATTTTATTTATTTATGTAAAGACCTTTATCCCAAAAGGAAAAATACTATTTGCTGTAGCTGCTTATGCATATAAAGTGTTAGCTGGAGTTCCGCTTCAGTTTGATAGTGTATCTAAATCTGTTAGTCCATCTAACACTCCCCTCCCCCAAGATTAACAATGCTGCTGTCCCAAGGTGCCCCTGTGCTCCTTCATCCAGAGTGGAGGCAATCTAATACAGGAGGTATGTTATTGGCTGGATCACCAGGTGAAAAAATAGAAAATTATTTGTAAGTTGCATTATATTAAATTTTTGGTTTCGGATATAATACTGCTTTAAATTTAAGAGGCTTTAGCATTGAGGATTTTTCTTTGTGTGGTTTTAGTTTAGGAGGCTTTAATGGCCTGGGCTTTACTTTGTGGGCATTAAGGGTTGGGGGCTTTAGTTCAGTGGGGCTGTAGTTTGAAGTGTGTTTCCAGACAAACTTAGGAAAAGAATAGGACCCCTGTCAGGTCTTTACTGCTTTCTGGGGTTTTGATAGAGATTTCCCCTAAATTGATGTCACAATGGCAATGATTTAACCAAATCGGAAGTGAGGAAAAATCTGAGATGAGAACACAGACAGTAATAAAAAGCTGACATAGGTTACCTTTATAGTTTTCTCCTACTCTGCTGAAAATTTTTCCTGTTTTTGTTCCTGTTTTTGTCCCTGTTTAAATATTTCCCTAATTTCTTGTCTGGTAAAGTCATTGTCATAGTGACAGTAAGTAGGAAGACATATCTCTAAGGAAGCAGTAAGAGCCTGGCAACAAAACATTTTGTCTACAAATACCCATGTAGAGGCATAAGGGTTGCGTTCAAGCACAACCTTGCTTTTTTCTACCTGTTCATGTGGATATTGGGGCTTCCATGCAATTCCTTTTGCCTAGTTTCACACCAGAGTTCTCCAATAGAACATTCTGTGGAAATGGAACAGTTCCCCTCTTTTCTAAGGAAGACCATTTCCCCCTCTCCTAAGACCAAGCTATGATGGCTCTGGTCACCCATGGTCTCTCAGGATCAGCCCTTTTTGCTGGAAGATTCTTACCATGGACGCAAGCCTCTTTGCTTGGTAGTCCTTGGCCCCTTAGTTATACAGGATTGTAACTTTGTTGAGGTGGATCACTAGAAATATATTGCAATCTGCCAACCAACATCTTGAAAATCAGGGCATCTTCTGCTTTGGACAGCCCATCTTCAGTATCATTCTAATAATGCCGCGGTTTACATAAATCATCAAAAGGGAGACCAGGAGTCCATCACATGAAAAGAGGTGGCTCACATCTGTAGTACATTTTATGTGTATATGTGTGTATATATATATATATATATATATATATATTGTGAGGGGGTTAGCTCGGCAGCGGGTGTGTGTGACCCCCGAGATGGGCTCCCCACACAAAAACAGGCCCAGCAAACGGAGGTTGTGGTTTTCAAAATCAAAAAGGTGCGGTTTATTTTCTATTTACAGTGACAAAACACAGCAAAGCAAAAGAAACATAAACAAAATAAATCCTGGTCAACTTGACCTCTGACTAAACATACAGGTTTCCTAACTAACAACTGGGATCAGCCTAGTGCTGTCCTAGTCCCTAAGTCCCTGGTTTTAAATGTCCAAGCAAATAGCCACACAGGCTTTGTCTCACCGCACAGGGGTTCACTCTCCCTAGACAGTCCACACAGGTCTGGTTCCAGGTATGAGCTAACATCTAATGAAGCTGGGAGTTCTTATAGAGGCCTAAATGAGCTGACAAGGTTCAGCTGGTCTCCTCATCTCTGTCTGCACGACGCCCCACACTCTCCCTAGAGGTATGAGTCATCCATGAGCCCACTAGCCTTATACAACTCTCCACCTAGTTGTATAAGTCGGCGTAAAGCCTGAATCTGGGCGAAATATATCTACCCCCCTGGATGCAACCAGGTGACTTTACCTTCCTGCTGTCACAATATATATATATAAGGCGGCACAGTGGTGTAGTGGGTAGGTTGCCTAGCAGTAAAAAGGGTCGCTGGTTCGAAATCCAACCACAACACTACCTGCCTGGAGTTTGCATATTCTCCCTGTACCTCCCACACTCAAAAGACATGCTGGTAGGTTAATTGGCTTCTGTCTAAATTGGCCCCCAGTATTGGCCCTAGTATATGAATGTGAGTTAGGGACTTTAGATTGTAAGCTCCTTGAGGGTAGGGAGTGGGACTGATGTGAATGTGCAATGTATATGTAAAGCGCTGCGTAAAGTGACGGCGCTATATAAGTACTTTAAATAATAATAATAAATAATAATAATAATAATATCACCCAGGAGGACAAAAGCATATCCAAGGACAAATAATGATTAATTAGGTTTGCCTCTGGTAGGGAACCCTGGACGTGGACATTGTTGTGGCCTGCCACAATTGTAGGGTTCAGAGGCTCATAGCCCAGTCTAGAGACCTTCTACTGACAAAGTTGACACTCTGATTGAGATGAACTCTGTATTCATTGACAAACATGTTCACTCCTCTCAAGTTGATTTTGTGCCTCCTGAAACAAATAGAATTAGAATGGATCTCCACCATTCTGGTGGCCACTGGCCAAAAATGTTCTGTTATTCATGGGCAAAATACCTTGTAGTAGATACCTTCTGGCTTCTGCAGCACCATCTCTCTCAGGGACTGATTCTTATTAATAGCTGCTTTTCATTCTCTAACTTTAATGGAATGGATATGGAATTACAGAGTATGATAAAATTGGGCTTGGCTAAAACAGTCCTGTGTGGAACCTATCCACCATGCCTCAGGCTCCTAAGCCCACCTCTTGTTGCATTTACTAAATTGCTCGGAAGGCCTTCTTCCAATGGTGTGCTGTCTAGTGGGTATAATCCTAGGATCTCTCCATTTGTCAGGGTTGTTACATACAGTAACTTGACCATAATCTTGTATTATCAATGGACACATCTCTCTTCCGTCCATCATTTTCTAATGGCTGTTGGTATCTCACTCTCTGATAATTACCTTTTATGTCACCTTTCCTGGTGCTTTACAAGGACAGGGTGGGTCTTTGGACCTCAACTTTCCTTTCTTTCCAAGGCAGTGTCTTCCTTTCACATTAATGAGCATGTCTGCCTTCCTCCAAAAGAGATTAATTTTCACTCCCTGGACATGGTGAGGTGCAGTCGGGATATTTCTTATTAAGGGGAGAAGAAATATGTTAGATAGCATACTCACCTTTGCCCCTGGTTCTGCCCACAGTGCCTAGGCACTGTTATCCTCATTCCGGCAAGGTCTGCAAAGAATATAGATTGCTCCAAATCTCCCGAGAAGATGCTCTCAGCACTGTGCTGAAACAACCTCTAGTGAAATATGGGTTACTCAGCATTCCACAGGACCTCTTTGGACAATGATGATGACACCCACTGGACCTCAGAAGCCAGAGAAAAGGTGAATATAATTTTTCTTCCTACATGTGTTTTTTTAATATACTGTATACATGGGCGTCCGCTGAACTTTTTTCAGGGGGGAGCATCATTTTAAGGTCATCCATGCTCGGTCCCTTTTTGACAATGTCATGAAGGGGAGGGGCTTAGTCATTATCACATAAAGCACAGGCATGCAAAGGTTTGAGAAACCTGATGCAACTATCAAGCAACTAGCAACTTTGAATAACAATATCATATAAAATGGAGTTCCCCCGCAAGGAAATGACAACCCCCAGGATCAGTGCCAGTTTCTGAAATAACAATCCCCAGCTTTGCTGTCAATTTCCGCACTAAAAATCGCCAGCATTGGTGTCAGTAGCAACAATAATAACCCCCCACATCGGTTGAGATTTCTAGAATAAAAACTTCAGCATCTGTACCAGACAGTGTACATAATAACGACCCTCAGCACTGATGTCAGTTTCCGTACTAAAAACTCCCAGCATTTGGTGTCATTTTCTGCAATAATTTCCCCCTGCATAGATGGGAGGATATCAGGTTAGACACTTCCTAATGGCTCAGTCTCTAGGAACAGTAATGGATAATGGCCAACAGGCCCTCTTACCAGACCTGATGAAACCGCAACAGTGATCCCTCTGGCTGGACGTATGCTCACACTGGGTTGCCAGGGGTGACTCTAGTCAGTAGTGTAGCATGCCTGTACCCTGGCAGTGGCTCGGTCTTTCTCCCTCTCTGGTGGTGCGGGTACAGCGTGCCTCCCTCTCTGATGGTGTGGGTACAGTGTGGCTCCCTCTCTGGTGGTGCGGGTACAGGGTGGCTCCCTCTCTGGTGGTGCGGGTACAGCGGGGCTCGCTCTCTGGTGGTGCGGGTACAGCGGGGCTCCCTCTCTGGTGGTGCGGGTACAGCGGGGCTCCCTCTCTGGTGGTGCGGTTACAGCGTGGCTCCCTCTCTGGTGGTGCGGGTACAGCGTGGCTTCCTCTCTGGTGGTGCAGGTACAGCATGGCTCCCTCTCTGGTGGTGTGGGTACAGCGTGGCTCCCTCTCTGGTGGTGCGGTTACAGCATGGCTCCCTCTCTGGTGGTGCGGGTACAGCATGGCTCCCTCTCTGGTGGTGCAGGTACAGCATGGCTCCCTCTCTGGTGGTACGGTTACAGCGTGGCTCCCTCTCTGATGGTGCGGGTACAGCGTGGCTCCCTCTCTGGTGGTGCGGGCACAGCGTGGCTCCCTCTCTGGTGGTGCGGGTACAGCGTGGCTCCCTCTCTGATGGTGCGGGTACAGGGTGGCTCTCTGGTTGTGCGGGTACAGCGTGGCTCTCTGGTGGTGCGGGTACAGCGTGGCTCCCTCTCTGGCTTCCCCCAGCACAGTATTCTCTTTTCTCCTCTTGTAACACCCCCCCCCCAGCAGAGTGCTTGCATGCTGGGGGCTGTAGCATGGTGTCTGTGGACACGCTGGGGCCGCCACTCTTCAGGGACTACATTTCCCATGATGCCCCCAGTCCCCAGAGTCTTCTGATTGGCCCTCTGGTGTGGCCAATCATGGGAAGGAAAACAGCGGGCAGGAAGTGGGGCGGCGGCACGGCAAATCCAATTAGAGCTGCTCTCTCTCACTTCTAGCTTCAGCTGACAGAAAGGGGGAGGGGGCGATCAAGGGAGATATACAGACAGCCCACAGCTCTCCTCTCCCTGTCACAGCGCCGCTGCTCCATTTACCAGAGAACTCGGCAGCGGCGCCGTGACAGGGAGAGGAGAGCTGTGGGCTGTCTGTATATCTCCCCCGATTGCCCCCCTCCCCCTTTCTGTCAGCCAAAAAGAGAGAGAGAGCGGCTCTAATTGAATTTGCCGCGCTGCCGCCTTGCTTCCTGCCCGCTGTTTTCCTCCCCGAGAATCACGGCACTGGATTTCAGGGGGGGCAAACGCCCTCCCTTGCCCTATGGAGCTGACGCCCATGATTGTATATGTATTTTAAGCAGTTCATCAAAGGGGAGGGGGGATGTAAACAGTGAACCTTGTATGTAATGCATGGTACACTTTAAAATGCTATATGCAAATAGTAGCTTCTGTTGAAAGTTTCATAATGCCTATTCTATGTTGTATTGTTGTCCTGGCCTTTTACACAAAGACTGTGATAACTCAATATAACATTATTTGCTTTGTCTAAAATACAATTTACTGCAATCAGAATGAGCATCAGGGTTTTATAGTATAACCCAAAAAAAAAACAACTATTTTTTTTAACTAGCACATATTTTCAAACACATCTAAAAGTTGAATTAAAGTTTTTGCTATTCCTAGACTTTAATCTTTATAATGCAACTCAACAGATTTGTTCATAACTTTTAATGTATAAATTAAAATGTTCTGTGTAGTTTTGTTTTGCTAGACCTTCCAGAACACAATGTTAAGTGAAATAATAAATGTGTTACCTTATTTGATCTGAAATATATATCCAAGCAGAACATTTTCAATGTTTGTATCCAATTAAGTAAAATTAATATGCTAATACCTCTTCAAGCAGTAAGATTACACCTAGTAGGAGACGTAGTCAAGTTGGATATAAATGCCATTTTTAATAATAATTTTAAATAAAGATGTTGCTATGTGATTCTTTATTAATTAGTGTTCAGCATCACAGTTATAGTCTGATTGAATTAATTTCATTTTTTTTTTATTAATATTGTTTATATGCTTAGTTATATTTATAGAAAGTATGAATAAAGTATATCTAAGTAAGGAATGCTGTCTATGTCCAATTAGGGAGATTTCATCAAACTTTCCAGAAACAGCACAGTACAGGAGAGGGGAAAGTGAGGGGTAAAGGGATTCGGTGACAAATAAAACATTTGATCAGTATAATAAACAGAGAAGGTTATTTAGCCACTTAAGCCCCGGACCAATATGCAGCATAAAGACCAGGCCCCTTTTTGCGATTTGGCACTGCGTCGTTTAACTGAAAATTGCGCGGTTGTGCGACATGGCTCCCAAACAAAATTTACGTTCTTTTTTTACCCACAAATAGAGCTTTCTTTTGGTGGTATTTGATCACCTCTGCGGTTTTTATTTTTTGCGCTATAAACAAAAATAATAAGAATCCCCAAAAAATATATAAAAAAAAAATTTTTTCCTCAGTTTAGGCGGATACGTACCGTATTCTTCTACATATTTTTGGTAAAATAAATTGCAATCAGTGTTTATTGATTGGTTTGCGCAAAAGTTATAACGTTTACAAAATAGGGGATAGTTTTTATAAAAAAATTTTTTTTTACTAGTAATGGCGCGATCATCGATTTTTTTCATGACTGCAACATTATGGTGGACACATCGGACACTTTTGACACATTTTTGGGACAATTGTCATTTTTACAGAGAGCAGTGCTATAAAAATGCACTGGTTACTGTAAAAATGACACTGGCAGTGAAGGGGTTAACCACTAGGGGCGCTGAAGGGGTTAAGTGTGCCTAAGGGAGTGATTACTACTGTTAGGGGGCGTGGCTACGAGTGACACGTCACCGATCTCCGCTCTGATTACACAGAGCGGAGATCGGTGACAGTGTCAGTAGGCGAGCGGGGAGATGTTGTGTTTACACTAACATCTCCCCGCTCCATCCTTCCGTGAGACGATCGTGGGGATCCCCGCGGTGATCGAGTCTGCGGGACCCGGGGTCCGACTCACGGGGAAGGTAGCGGTGTCAGAAGCGTGCCGCCAGCGGCGCGCGCACGACCCCCACGTCGGACAGTTAAAGGGGACATACAGGAACGTTGATGTGCCTGTCCGTGCCATTCTGCCGACGTATAGCTACTGGAGGCGGTCGTTAAGTGGTTAGACAGCAATTAAAGCCTGACAGGGGTTTTCACTTTTTATCATATTCAAAAACGTCATAATGGGAAAATGTTGGTTTTAGATATATTCTTCTTTTTCGTGGGGAATATCTCATTGCATATGACATAATTTTTCTGTCTTGTGTCAAGTTTTTAGGACTATATCTTATATGTATGTGTAGCGGGGTCCTAAATTTAGGGGTAGTGTTTGAGTGGTAGTTATGCTCAAACACTTAATTTGTTAGGACATTATCAACCATTTTGTCTGCAGGAAGAGTATCAGTGTACCATTCCCTGTGGCCTGCGGGTGGTGCTGCCATACTGGGCCAGGGTTGAACCGCTGATACAGTGCTGTGCCTTGTGTGTCCCCTCTCGGCAACCATACAGTGGGCATGGTCAGCCTGCTGTGTATGCTGGGAGAGGATATAAAAGGTATGGACGCTGCCTGTTTGGTGGTTCGTTGTCGGGGGTCCTACTCCTAGGGAGTGTGTGTTCCTGTCCACACTGGCCCAGGTGCGGTGATCGGTGAATCAGTCCCAGGCACCTTTAGCCCTGGGGCTGCAACTAAAGGCCTTGGGCCCAGCACCTTTGGTTGGGGCCCACCAAGGATCGAGGAATCTCAGGGTGCCGCCTTGCGAGGGGACCCGCATCTGAGATGAGGAGCCCGGGGAGGACCGTTCCGAGGGACTGGTGAGAAGTCACAGTGAAGGAAGGGGCCCGGTAACTCTCTGGAGGGATGTTTTCTCCTTACAAGAGGCCAAGCTTTGAAAACCAAGTTCACCAGGTCTGTGACAGAGACCAAGATCACCAGTTTGTGTAGTGACTGTGCGTTTAGTTAGGGACTAGCAGCCAGAATGGTACTCTATCTAGGGAGACTATCCAAATGGGCTAAGTCTGCTTGAGAAGCCAAGCAGTGAAGTGTATTACGTTTGTGCCTGGACCTCTCCCACACCTTATGCTGTCCTGTTGTCTCTCCAACCTTTCCTATCAGAGACTGTGCTTTAAGAGAAATAAACTCTATGTTGGAGTTACGGCTGGTGTGGACCTTGGAGTTATTGGGGGAAATAGAGACTTGTCTTTATTGAGCATAGAGATAAGAGCCATTCTCTGGAGAACCTGGCTGTGGAGACCTGTTTCATGACACCGCTCGGCCTCTTTACACAGGAGGGTACGGGCATGTAACTGGGTGTGCCCTCTCTTCCTGCGAGGAGCCAAAGGCAGGTAGGAGGGGTTGGAGGCTCTATATATGTATATATAAATTTGCAGGTGTTTCCCTCTGGATGCTACTTGAATGTCAGAATGTCAGTGCAATCACCTTACTGAACAAATGCTTTGAGAAAGGATGGCACCTAAATGGTACATTGTTCTCACTGAATTTCTATTGGAAGAACTGTGTCCATCATGATCTGCACTCTGTTGAAAAGAAACAGCTGCCTGAAGACTTTTCAGAAACAGACACGTCCACGAGTGTAGGATTTCTGGTCCCCGCGGTGCTCAGTGGTTCACTCTGCCAAACCCATCGTCACCACTGCGTGCTGTAATGATGTGGAGGCTGGCAGGAGAAACTATAGAACATTGCAGGGGACTAGGAAATTGACACTCCCTGAAGTGTTAAGCATGGTACACAGGATCAGATTTTCGGACAAATTTTTGTTAATTTTTTGGTACATGGTAGTCTCATATCGAAAGTGAAGAGGTTTGACCTCTGCCTGGGTCCCATGGTATTTACACTTAGACTGTGGCGCTCATGCCTTTCCAGGTTCGCACTATCTTCCCACTGCCCCCCCTTATCTAACGTGCTCTTCAACCCCTTGATCCCTGACAGTCTCTTGCATGTCCGTATGTTTCCCTGGGCAAGAGAGGGACTGTTCCAACTCCGCCATTTCGTCCATCCGGTCATGCGTAAGGTTAAACCCTTTTCGACCCTCCAGGCTAAAAGCCAAATCCCAGAACACTTGAGGTATTCGTACCTCTAGATAGTCCACTATCTTTCTACACTCTCCCCATCTCTCACCCTCACCAAACCAACACCCTTTGAGCTTCTCTGCTCCCAGGGCCCCTACCAGGCACAGCTCATTTCTAGTATATACCTCATTCTCCATGAACAGACAACTCTTACTGAACACGCCCATTCCTACATGTACAAATGGTCGCAGCTCACTCAACGACAAATATCAGTCTCGCAGTGGTCCAGAATTTGGTCCTCGACCTCTAAAATTTCAAGATGTGTGGCACAGAGTGAGACAGCATATAAAGTTTTACTATTTTGGTACAAGACCCCTGAGGTTATCCATAGGTATGACTCCTCTCACTCTCCCTTGTGCTGGAGATGCAGGAAAGTTAAAGGATCACATTTTCATATCTTCTGGCAATGTGATCTGATCGTCCCTTTTTGGTCCAGGGTATCACAAATGCTCCAACAGATTCTCACCACTACCATCCCACTGGACCCGATCCACTTTCTCCTAGGCCTTCCCATCTCGGAGTTAGGAAGGGCGGCAAACAAACTAGCCTCATTTATTCTGCTTGCTGCCAAAAGATCCATCCCCTCTAACTGGTTGTCTACCCAAATCCCGACCCAAACTCAGCTGGTACAAAGCATCAGGGACATACGTAGGATGGAATATATGACAGACATGGTGGGGGATGGGGTTGACAGGTTTGACGAGATTTGGGCTCCCTGGGATGCTTCGACCTACGGGCTGCCGCCCTTGACCTAGGTGCCCCTCGCCACCCTGTCATCTACCTGCCTTTTACATTCGCTGTGCTTTATGCGCCCCAATGGGCCACACTTTGCTGGTTTTGATTTCGTTTAGACATGAAGTCCTTCTTGGTCAGATAGCCGTCGTGTTACTGAAACTATAAATTCAGGCCCCAAGTTCTACATTATGTAATGTATGTTGATCAATGGCTCTTCTTTTTCTTTTTCTTTTAATTTCTCCTTGTTTGTCTTCCCTTTTTCTTTGGTGTTTTATTTAGTTATTTTTATTATTTTCTACTATCAGCCTCCCCATTTTGTTCAGCATGATGTATTTCAGACATTACCTGTTCATTGTCAGATATGTATGCTCTTGTATTATGTGTAAACTTTCTTCAATAAAAATACAATTTAAAAAAAAAAGAAAGTGAAGAGGTTGCTTAAGATACGAAAAAGTGATGTAACGTGTGGAATTGTTTTGTATGTATTCTTTCGTTTCTGAGCATTCGTAGTCTTGCTCTTACGATTTTTTGGGGATGAAAACTGTACTAATTAAATGAAAATTGGATGTTGTGTTCCCATACGACAAAAATTTTTGAGCCTGCACATCCAGCTTTTTTCGTCCGAAAATTCGGAATTGGCTGTCGAAAGCACCATACTAATTATCAGAAAATCAGCAGATCGTTCATCGAACTAAATTTTACTTCCGATCTTCTGATTGTGTGTACGGGCCTTTAGTTTGTGAAGATCGCTCAGGCAGCTGTTTCCTTTGAAACAGTGGATTTCAGTGGCAGGTTTACAGGTGAAGTAAAAAATGTCTTGTTTGCGGTGAAACTATTTTTTGAGCTTTTGTTTTAGTAACAAGGTTCCTGTAATCACTTACCAGTATACGCTCATGCACATGTGCATGATTATGCATATAGAACTGTGCTGGTCATTTGCTTGTTTAAGGCTGTGTCTGCCTGCTCACTGTTCATGGTGGGACCAGACAGACTATTTAAAGCTGAGCCCTACCAGGCTTCAGTACTGAAACGCTTTCAGTAATTTACACACAATCTGTGATTCTGCAACCTGATTCTGTTTGACTCCTGTTATCGACTCAACTTGTCCTTGTTTTCCTTGAATGGTCTGATCATCTGCTTCCGTTTTGACTCCAACCTATTTCACAGAATATAAGGTTAATTTACTAAAGAAAACTAGGCAGTTTACATGCAAGGGAAGTAGCTCTTTGCAAGGAAATTTTCCTTAGAGCTTAGTGAATGTGGTAAAATTTCACTTTGCAAAGAATACCCAATCACATGCAAGGAAAGAGAAAAAAACTGCATTTTTCTTGCACATAATTGGATGATGGACATCAGCAGTACTTCACCTCATTTACAAAGCTTTGGGGAAAATTCCCTTGTAAAGTGCAACTTCCCCTGCAAAGTGAACAGTCTTTTGTCTTTAGTAAATGACCCCCCCCCTGCCCTGTGCTCGCTTCCCTGGTACCTTGTCCCCAACAAATTGCTGACTTTACCTGTCTCTTGCTGCTGGTTTTGTACCACGTTGTCCATCTGCTGTTGACTATGGCTTCTGCACCCTGTCTACCTGAAGACATTGCCCTCAAGTTCCAGTGTCATGACCATCACAGACTTTGTGTGTGACACGCCTTACACCCTATGGTCCTGGTTCTCTTGGGTTTGTTTGGGCTGAAGCAGTGAGAGATGCCATCCTCGTCATTTCAGACTTCCAATCCAGGTATGTTGAAAGTTTAATTGTTCCTCTGGAGTGGTTCTTGTGAAGTCTGCATTTAAAGAAAGCAATTACAGCTGTCCTATTAACTATATCACCCAAATACACTAAGAAGAAAGTATTTTATAATGATAAAGCAATGTGATTTGTTTTTAATTCATACTTTTTTCCATTCACACATATAGTACCGTAGTACTGGAAAATTCCTTTACAGGAGAAACACACAAAAAAGGGTTGAGTTGTGTGCCCTTATAAGATATAATGCTTCCTGGGTAAAAAAAAAAGGGGGGGGACCTGAAATCAGCAAGGGCTACAATACCAATGTTGTAATTCATGTTTGTTTCAGTATGCTGTGATTATCAACCCACATGGCTGGAACTGTACTGGTAAATTCCTTTACAGGAGAAACACACAAAAAAGGGTTGAGTTGTGTGCCCTTTTAAGATATAATGCTTCCTGGGTAGAAATAAAAAGGGGGGGGGACCTGAAATCAGCAAGGACTACAATACCAATGTTGTAATTCATGTTTGTTTCAGTATGCTGTGATTATCAACCCACATGGCTCAACGTGCTTCTCATACATTGGATACACGTGAATTTGCACTGGGCACTCTATTGTGGATTATGCTTACAAATCCTAACCGTGTTAGAATTAGAGTCCTTTGTAAGAAAGCACAGCAAACTGCAATACCAAATAGCATTTTTTGGCAATTAGTTGCAATTAATCAGTGACTTAACCTGCAGAATTTCAGTAACCTTAAGTTTCCAGTACTATATTTATGAGAACAAGAAGATAAATATTGGTGGCCTTTGCTCTTTATCAAAGTCATACCAACCTCAATGACAGGAACCTAATCTCTGCTCTCAATATTAAGCATTTGATCTCATTAGCACTTATTCTCTTGCAGCTACTGTGGTCCAGTGATTTCCAGGCCTCTCTAGAAGAGAACGGGGGGGGGGGGGGGGATATTCTCACAGAGCTCTCTTTGTACAGGATTTGCTCTGTTCTGTTTGGTTAAATCCTGAAGCATGATGTGACTCCGTTTTATTCTTAGTCACTTCTACATTCTGTTCCAGGATATTTGGGAAGGAGCCCAAGAGCTTAGCATGTTTTTCCTTTTTCATGGTAAAATTGTGCAAATATGCATTAGAGTGTGAAAACAAACAGTCTAATACATTTTTGCAAAGCTCTTTATGTTTACTGTTTATTGCAGATACCAGATACTAATTAAAATGTGCTAACAAAAGCCAAGATACATAGAGCAAAGATATAACCAGGCTGCATCTTTTTAAATTATTTGTGATTAATCACAGGGGACTTCTAACAGACCAGCAGGACTATAAAGCACAGACATAGTTTAATTCTTTTTTAAAGCATGTGCATTGCAATGGGGATATACAAAGTGAAAGAAAATTCTCACATATGTTTTTAGGGAAAATGGCAAAATGATACATAAAATGTAAGTACTGCATATCAGAGATGCTCAGTAAAAAGTACTGGGCTCAAAAATAAAATAAGAAGCCTGGTACAGCATGAGAGGGGGTGGGAAAGAGGGCTTGCCAGGGCTTTCTCATCTATAATACTTGGCATAAGAGTCACAGCACCCCAGAAAATTGTCAGGACAGGATGGGGGCAGTTAGTAGAATAATCAGATCACATTAACATTGGTGCAAAGGCTGTTTCTGCTTTTACTCTGCCCAATGGGTTTTTGCAACAGTGTTTACAGCAATTGTATTTTCCTTAAAGTGAAAAAAGGCAAACAATTAGTAGTTAGCTGTCCTGCTGCCAGTGAATTTGGTTGCATTGAAGATCTAAAGTTGCTGCAGGATGTTCAGCATTTAGCACTTCTGTTATTGTCAAATTCTGTTGTCACTGACTACACATGAAAGGTAAATAGACTGTGCAGTTGCACTCTGCAAGAGCAGTTGCTCCAGAGCTTAGTAAATGAGGTAAAGATTCACTGTGCAAAGAATACCCAATCACATGCAAGGAAAACAAAATAACAGCATTTTTGCTTGCATATGATTGGATGATGGAAGTCAGCAGAGATTCTACTCATTTAATAAGCTCCTTCAGAGTGCAACTGCACTTTGCTAATTGCACAGTTCATTTGCCTTTAGTAAATCAACCTCATTGTGGTTTCCATAGCTGGCTCCTACATCACTACAGGACATAAAATTGAATTAAGGGTCAGCACAGAGGACAGCAGGGATGCAGACTTCCAACCAACCCAAAAGTGTGTTGGGTGCTGAATATCTTTTAGCAAGCTTATATCTTCATTTAGAGCTGAACTCTAAAATTAAGATAAGCTCTCCTGTAGCAGGATTTTTCAACTAGGGTGCTGCAAAGAGTCCCCAGGGGTGCCATGGCAAAATTACAGAAAGCCCCAATACAGTCCAAAGATCACAGGTTTCCTATGTTAAAGCGGAGGTTCTGCGGTGCATTTTTTTTTTTTTTTTAGAATCATTGTAATGCAAATCATTAGCAGTGTATGTACTCACGTCCGCGGCTCTTTAAAACAGTCCATGTCACTTTTCCGTCTAAAAAACAGTTTATAAAACTCTTCCTTATTTTCCCATTTTACTTGTGGGCATCTTGAAGCCCACAAGCATATTCTTCCGGGTAGAGAACAATTCCTCTCTCCCGGCATTCAGCGCTGATCTCGCGCACGCGCAGTGTTGACGGCGAGCAGCGCCGTCAACACTTGCAGGTTGCCATGACAACCTGCATAAACATTTAAAGTTCACACCCACTACACGCCCAGATGTGATGCAAGGGAAAGAAAAATAAACAGCATGAACGGATAACAACACTCTTGAGACACAGCTGTGCAGGTAATGTTTATTCCTCCCTATCTGGCTAAGCAATTATAAAATAGTATTATTTAATTCAGAGCATATATATAGATATTAAAAAAAGCAATGTATTTTTGTGAGTATATTTGTGTATGTGAATATATATATATACACATATATATATATATATATATACACATACATATATAAACATGTGTTAATTTATTATGTGTGTGTGTAAGAGTATATATTTATATATAACAAAAAGATTGTCACATAAATTATTTATATTCGGGGTATACGGAGCAGGGAGAGCACATCCCATTCTCCTCCGGGCTCTCTCCCCCTCCCTGCTGCTATCTATACTACTGAAGGTGTCCTAACAAAATAGGCAACTCGGCAGAAAATCGAACCATGTCACCTCTGCTTACTTTAACCACCTCAATACCATGCACTTACGCCCCTTCCTGCCCAGGACAATTTTGAACGATGTACCCAAACTAAATTTTTATAATTTTCTTCCCACAAATAGAGCTTTCTTTTGGTGGTATTTTATCACCTCTGCAGTTTTTATTTTTTGCTAAACAAACTAAAAAAGACCAACATTTTTGAAAAAATAAATTGTTTTTTTTTAGTTTCTGTCATAAAATTTTGTTTTCCCCTTCACTGACGGACACTGATGAGGCAGCACTGATGAGGCGGCACTGATGGGTACTGATGAGTTGGCACTGATAAAGTGGCACTGATGAGGAGGCACTAATATGTAGAATTGATGTGCACTGATATGCGGCACTGATGGGCACTGATAGGTGGCACTGATGGACACTGACAGGCGGCACTGACAGGGGGCACTGATTGGCACTCATAGGCGGTACTGATTGGCACTGATGGGCAGCACTGATGATGAGGTACTGGCAGGTGTTACTGCTGGGCAGTGATTGGAACTGTGGTGGGCAGTGATTGGCAATGTGGTGGGCAGTGATTGGCACTGGTGGGCAATGATTTGCACTGGGGTGGGCAGGGATTGGCACTGTGGTGGGCACTGGCATCCTTTATTATGGGGGAACTGGTTGGCAGGTGATCTTTTACATTTGAGGGGGCTGTGCTGATAATCAATGTGCTGATTAGCAGCACATACCCCCCCCTCCGACAGGGAGAGCCGCTGATCGACTCTCCCTGTCAGCGTGAACCGAGAAATGCCGTTTACCGGCACTTCCTGGTTCATGCAATGACCAGCTGTGATTGGTCACAGCTGATCTCGTGGTAAGAAGCCTCTGACAGGTAGGAGGGGGCATTTTGAAGGGGTGGTTGTGCTACGAGGGGGGATTTTAAAGGGGGGGATTTGTGCTAGCTGAGGAGAGTGGGGGGATTTACTACCTAATGACCACTTAACTTTGCCTTAAAATATAAATTGTAAGGCATTTTTACACCAGGTGCTGTGCGGTACCACGTGTTGTTCTGCACCACACAAAAATGTGTTGCCTTTTCAGGTAGGTGACAATAATTCTTAATGGCACCCCCACACGTCCACCAATTGCATGCGTGTTTTCACCCAGTACCACAGTACCATGCATTTTGGTGGGGCTTAATTTAAAAATTAGGGCAGCAATTTTTTTGCATGTTTTACAAGCATAGAGCAGCCTAATTAAAAACGCAACACACAGGAACATTCAGAAAAACGCTCACACTCCTTGTGTGAGCGAGCCCTCAGACTGGTGTTCCCCAGGACTGTGCTCAATTCTAAAGTATGCCTTGACTGAAAAACGGTTGAAAAACACTGTCCTATAGGGAGCATCTAGGAATACATGTATGTAGAAGTGAAATCTGTTTTTCAGTATGCTTAGTGTCATGCCTCACTTTATACAGTTTTCCCTTTTTTGTGTGAATCTGTTGCAAAGTTCCTTACCTGTAAATCCTTCAAGTAACAGCACTTTGTGTTGCAGACTGATATTAAGCTAATCTTTTTATCATTATGTAGCGGGGTCCTCAAATTGATGGGATACACCTGGGGAATAGTGTGACCCAGGTGTATAATTGTGTTAGGGTTCAGACCCCTTTTTGTTTCGTGGAGGATTGGAGGATGTAGTATTCTCCTTTGCCTGTGGGTGGCGGGGTACCCACAGGCTTCAGGTAGAATCATCTCCTGCAGTGCTCCCTGTTTTGTCCCTTCTCGGAGATGGTATGGCTGGGGCGGGGAACCCGCCGGGCCGTTGATGGGAGGAGATAAAAGGGGGAGATGCCCTTACCACGAGGTCTTGCGGAGAAGGAGGTCCTCGGAGGAGGAGGGTTGCGGTCCGCACCCAGGGCCCTTAGGCCTGGGTGATGGAGATCCAGGAGTCTGGTCCAGGTGCCCATGGCCTGGTCCGGAGTCATGTTGGCGTCCATCCCAGGCACCTTTAGCCTGGGGTGAGGTACTATCGAGGAGGCCTGGGGCCCAGTACCTTCGACTGGGTCCCGCTAGGGTGGACTGTCCGAGGGTCCCTGAGCGGAGGGACTCGTACCTGAGGTGAGGAGGCCAGAGAGGTTACCCACTGGAGACCCGGAGCAGCACCAACCCGGTGACAGTGGGCCTCTGGGAACTCTCTTGGGGGGACACATCCCCCTGATAGGGGCCACAGCGCATCGAAGAGGGCTCCATTGCTGTTCATAGGGGTTGCTGGAAGAGACCCCATCTTTCCTGTTCTTTAACAGCCGGATTGGCTTAGGCGCCGCTGGTCATAGTACAGTGGCATAGAACTTAAACTTTAGGAAGTGCCTCGATCTGCTCGGCCCACCGTTGGCAAGGTTATAGGTCCCAACCAGTTTGCTGCAAAAGAACTGTTTATTGTGCTTTGCGTATTGGAGTGTCAAATAAACAAGTGTTGGACCTTTCTCCGGTGTGTGAACTCCAGTTACTGGAAGCAAAGGGGAGGCTGGTGAGCTTGCAATTACAGACTCAGTGCATTCACAGAACACACCGGCCCGAGGAAACATCAGTAAGTGGCCTTCACCTCCCTACTACAATGGGGAGGACATGGGCCGTGGCGCATCTCACTCTCACAACCCAGGAACCCCTAGACATGAGTTGGTGTGTAACCGATAAAGATGGAGAGAGAGTGAGGCCGCTACAATTAATTAATATTATTATTATTAATACTGTCATTAGCAGCAGCATTGGTAGCCCTATATGTGTGTACCTTCAGATAGCTGTTGGGCTGCCTATAAGGTTCGCAAGAGGTATGTGCAGACCTTATAGGCAATTAATGGAAGGAGCTTGCATGGCTGAAAAGAAGCTACAATATTGCAGAAGCTTTAACTCCCTCTACAGACATGTTTAGACCATAAATTTTAATTCTATCTTACTATATCCTTGAACAAACCTTTTTTTTTTTTTGTAAATTATGTTTTTATTAGTTTTTTCACAGTACAGAAAACAACACTCCACACAGCGTGGAGACAGCCAGCCACAAAATTTACCGGCGTATACAGTCATAAAACAGAACCCAAATTATCACATTAAACCTGTGACACTCCCACCCCCCCCCAAAACCAACAAATTATACCTCCCCCCCTTGCCTAGATAGGAACACAGATGTCACGGGCCAGCCACCAGATGCGGCCCGCCATGATTGAGAAGTACAGTCCAGTAGCTCCCTGCAAAAACAAGTTAGATAAAGCTTATGAAAACAGTTCTCCCCGCACCCCCAAACCCCCCCACCCCGACACAGGACCTCAGGAAAAGAGACACTACCCCATCCCTACAGTTTTAATAGATCAATCGGATGCCATATCTATAGTAGCCATCCAACCCCCCCAAACCTTGTCAAATTTAGTCAGTGCCCCCCTACTCAAATAAGTGGCTTTATAAAAGGGTATTGCTCTATTGACCAGCGCTTTCCACGCGTCAACAGTAGGAGCTACAGAACACTTCCATGATAGGATGATGCGCTTTTTAGCGTAATATAACAAAAGCATGAGTAAGGTTCGTATAGCCCTGGTAGTGGCCAGGGGTTCAACCAAATGTAGGAGACAAACCTCAACAGACATGGGGATAGATATAGATGTGACCGACCTAATACAGTCAGCAACGGCCTGCCAGTAGTGTTTAATTGGTGGACACTCCCAAAAGATGTGCATAAAGGTAGCTAAGGGTGCAGAGCATCTCCAGCAGAGAGAGCCCTGCGTCCCATACATCCTTGCCAGTCCTGCCGGAGTAAGATAAACTCTGTGCAGAAACTTATACAGGATCAGTCTGTCCCTACTCGAGACCAAACATTGAAAAGCCGTCCCCCACATGTCATCCCAATCATCTCTGTCCAACCCCGGGGCCACAGCCTCCCAAGCATCTCTGCAGGGTCTGAGTAGGAAAGCAGTTTCCAGGAACAGGTCTTTGTAAAAACTGGAAACTGGTTTTGATAGAGATTCACTGCGCGCCAATAACTCAAGATCACTGGGCTCCAGGCTAAGGGTCCCCCCAAACTGCGAGTGAAAGGCATGCCTCAACTGCAGATACCTGAAAAAGTGGGAGTTGGGTAAATCATACTTTTGTTTCAGTTCATCAAAGGACAATAGGGTACCATCAGACACAACATGGGCCAAAATCTTAATTCCACACCTCGTCCAAACCGCCGGATCCGGGTAGCAGAAAAAATGTGGTAGGTTAGGGTTCCTCCACAAGGGGAGACTAGGCGATAATCTAGTAGAGCTAGGTGACCGCAATCCCTGGGCCACAGCCCAGGCCCTCATCACTGAGCGCATGGAGTGTGTCAAAGAGTAAGGAGCCCTCAGGCCCCTGTAGACCAAATGAGACAATGCCTCATAGGAGCCCACACAGGCAGCCTCCAGGGATACAGACGTATCATCCGGAGGAACAGTTAACCAGCGGTGGGCCACCGCTAATTGCCCAGCCAAAAAATATTTATGGAAGTTAGGGACTGCAAGCCCTCCCTCCCCACATGGCTGCTGCAAAATCGCCAATTTAAGGCGAGGGACGCCTCCCCGCCACAAAAAGGAGGAAATCATGGTATCAATGGATTTAAAAAGGGACTTGGGAATCCACACACTGGAGAATTTCTAAGGGTATACAGCAATAGTGGCAGAACCTTCCTCTTAATCAAATTGATTTTCCCTATGAGGGACAATGGGAGATTTTTCCAAGCCTGAAATTTTTTAGATATTGCAATGAGTAGCGGAGAGATATTGAGATTAACAAAGTCCGTCACAGAGTTAGTGATCTGGAGCCCTAAGTATTTAATTTGGGAGACCCACTGCAAAGGAGCGTCAGGATCAGCCCGGTCAGGGACAGGGTGGGAGCACAGGGGAAGTATCTTAGACTTAGTCCAGTTAACCCGGAGCCCAGAGACTGCAGCAAATTTTTCCAAAAGTGACAACGCCGCCCGTAGAGAAGGCCCAGTATCTCTGATAAACAACACTAAGTCATCCGCATAAAGTGCTGTGGTTTCAGTTAGTGTGCCCACGCAAATGCCCTGGATTTGGGAGGAAGAACGTAGCGCAATCGCCAGAGGCTCCATGACGAGAGCAAACAGGCCGGGTGAAAGCGGACACCCCTGCCTGGTGCCCCTGGACACCGGAAAAGTCCCAGACACCCCTCCATTAAAGCGGAGGGCCGCAACCGGGTGGTCATACAACAACGAAATCCATTTAAGGAACCTGGGGCCGAACCCCATGCGTTGTAGGACATAGGTCATATAACCCCAATCAATGGAGTCAAAGGCCTTTTCCAGGTCAAAGAACACCAGAGCCCCCCCCCGAAGACACCCCAGTCCCCAACTGTGTGTGAGTAAACACCCGTCTCAGGTTTATATCAGTGGCTTTCTGGGGCATGAATCCAGTCTGGTCAGGCGATACCAAGAGGTGTATAATTTCCATCAGTCTATTAGCTATCATTTTGGTGAGGATTTTCAGATCCATATTTAAGAGCGCTATGGGTCTATAGGAAGAACAGCAGAGAGGGTCCTTATCGGGCTTAGGGAGTAACACAACATGCGCCTCGTAAAAAGATGCCGGAAGGTCCCCTAAGTCAAAACAGTCACTATATAGTTTTAAGAGTCTGGGGGATAAAACATCCAAATACTGCCTATACCACTCCACCGGGAGTCCATCCGGGCCCGGCGACTTAGAGTTAGGGAAAGATGCAATGGCAGACGCCAATTCTTTGTCCGTGAAGGGGGCCTCCAGACTGGCCACCACCTCCTCGGACAACTCCGGGATCTGAAGGGGACCCAGCAGGTCAGTCAGGTCCCGGTGGTCATATGGCGGGATAGCTGAATAAAGTTCCGAATAGTAGGATACAAAGGCCTGCATTATGCCCGCACTATCTCTTATTATGGTCCCATCTGGGGAAGAGACACACGGGACGACGGTATGCGCCCTAGTGTCCGCAGAGAGGCACGCCAACAGCCTCCCATTCTTATCGCCCCTCTCAAACAATTCTTCAGCCCTACTCTTGCGAGTGCAGTGGGCCAAGTCCTGAAAATGTACCAGAAGGGCCCTCCTGGCCATTTGCAGCTCAATCAGAGAAGCGGGGGAAGGCGCATTGGCATGCGTCTGTGCGCACAGAAGTTCATGGGCCTGCAACTCCTCCGATTTTGAGTTTTTCTCCATCCTAGCAGCCTTTATGGCTGACACATATGCCCCTCGTGTAGACGCTTTAAACGCGTCCCACACCACCGGCCCACCCGCTGAGCCCTCATTATGCTGCCAATATTCCTGCAAATGAGGTGAAACCAGGGCCTCGACGGAGGGTTCGTCCACCCAACCAGGGTGCAGCCTCCACACCTTCCTGCGGCCCCGAGCAGCACAAGTCATTGCCACCCACAAAGGGGTGTGGTCAGAAAGACCCCCGGCTAGATAACGGACCTCCTCAACATGGGGCAAGAGAGCAGGATTGGCAAATGCCAAATCAATACGGGAAGAGGAGGTACTGGCGTGGGAAAGATAGGAGTAACCTCTCTCACCAGGATGCTTCCACCGCCAGACCTCCTCCAAAGCCGCCGCGTCTGCCCAAAGTCCCAGGTCAAGGTTCCGCGCCCTATTTGGATTTGAGGAATCCAAGGAGTAATCAAGAATATTATTAAAATCCCCAGCCACAAATAGCCTCAGGGGGCCAAATGCGGCCACCTTGTCCAGGACCTGATAGAGAACCTCGTTTCTAAAGGGAGGGGGGACATAGACATTAACTATTGCAATTAATTGAGACTCAACGGTGAGAACCACAATAGCATAACGGCCACCCGGATCCGTCACCACATGTTCAATGTTACATACCAGTTTCTTATGGATTAAAATAGCCACCCCTCTCGCATAAGAAGAGTAGGTGGAGTGTATGGCCCTCTGTATCCAGTTCCTGTTAAGGGACAGTATCCTAGAACCCATAAGATGGGTCTCTTGTAAAAGGATAATGTGGGGACCAAGGGTTTTAAGATATTGCAGGACCAACGAGCGTTTAAATTTAGAGTTCAACCCACGGACGTTCCATGAGATCAGTGTTAGGTCACTCATCACGTTAAAGAGAATACAATATGGGGGAAGGAGAAGAGCACCAGACAGGGGAGGCCGGAGGGGGGAGAACCTGAACACAGAGAGCCACGGACCACCATATAACAGCAGTTACACAATATGAACCATACTAGGCAAGGTACCCACCCACCTGCACCAGCTCGTGAAGCAGGGCGCAAGCGGGGTAAAAAAAATAACCCCAAACAACAAAAAAGAAAAAGGAAAAAGAAAAAAAGAAAAACAGTCCAAAAAATTAACAGTTCAACATCCCAACGCCCTGTTTGCTCTAGGCGAACCAAACCAAAAACACGCCCGAGAAACTTTGTTCCCAGAAACCAAAGAAACAGTAGTGGATAGTTCAGAGAGTTCATCCACTCAATAGGGGGTCACTTCCAGCGTACACGTCGTATCATCCAGCAGGGCTCCCGATGATGAACGGACCAAAGACCCCGGGTAGTAGACACGGTGCCCTCCCCCCAAAAAAAAGGATAATTGCAGCTAGATGACCACACAGTATCGGATATTCATGTCGGAAACAACAACCACTTGCCCCAGCAAGGGGACACGCAGTTCCAGAGTCAGGATTCACAACCAACCTGTCACTTGCGCACCTCTCTAGGCAATGGAGTCTAGCCATTCCGCCACCTCCACAGGGGAATCAAAAAAATTTTGATGAGCCATGATGAATAACCTTTAGACGACTCGGGTACTGCATACTGTAGACCAGGTTCTTCTCCCTCAATCGCTTGCGGACATCCGTGAAAGAGCGCCTTTTCTTCTGTAAATCCGGAGAAAAGTCAGGATAGAGATGTATGATAGCATTATCATGTTTCAATTCCTGATGCTTGCGGGCCTCCGCCAGGATCAGATCCCTGTCTCTGAAGTTAAGCAGGCGGACCAGAAACGCACGCGGCCATGCGCCGGCAGGCCTCCGACCAGTGGGCACTCTGTGGGCACGTTCCACAACATATACTGGTGACAGGTTCTGCAGGCCAAGGAGTTGTTTAAAGAAAGTCTCTGCAAATACAACAGGGTTGGGGCCCTCCGCACCCTCAGGGAGCCCCACCACCCGTACATTATTGCGCCTGAGGTGATTTTCGGCGTCCTCAGAGCGCGCCATAAGGACTTTAACCTGCTGCTGCAGCTCAGACACGGAGCGCAATGTGGTGGCGGTGCTGTCCTCCACAGCAGATATGCGGTGTTCTGCTTCCGTAAGTCGGCCCCTGAACCTGTCCATGTCCTGCCGAATAAGCCCACACTCGATGGCTAGGGTATCAATCTTACCCTCCACAGAAGTCTTACTGTCTGCAATGGCCGCCAGGATCGCCGCGGTGGACTGCTCCCCCAAGGGTTCCGGATCCTCCCGAGATGCTGCCGAGGCTCCCTCCAGAGCAGATGTCCCGAGAGCCGCCATCCCTGGGTCCGTCTGTACCGCAATAGAGCTCAGGGACAGGGAGATGGCAGGCAAGATGGCCGCCGCACGAGTGACAGGCGGCGAGAGATGGCCGGATTTCGCTGCTGCCTTCTTAGCCGATTTACGTTTCCCAGTCATGGGGAGGACCGGGGTGTCCCCCCAGACCACAGCCCAGTGCTTGCTGAGCAGGATGGCAGGGGAATAGAAGGATTAAGGCGGATTAAGTGGACGGATGGCGGGAGCCTATGCTGCACACGTCCTTCCTCGCTCACATCCCGGCCACGCCCCCCCCCTTGAACAAACTTTAACCAAAAAATTATTTAAAAAAAAAAGCTTACAAAAAGCCTCCAGTGCTTTATTCATTTAAAATGAGAAGAAACAAAAAAAACAAAACAAACATACATGCTCATCTAGGTGGATGCAACATTGATCAGATGCTGCATCTGCTCCCCCCCCCCCCCCCCCCGCTACCTCTAAGACCAAGAACTGAGTGATCGAAGACTGCTGATCGCTCAATTCTGAGACTGCAGTGAGCAGAGAGCAGTGACTGTTGGTTAGGGTGGGAGCTTGTGGTCAGGGATCTGGGTGTATCCCAACACTAAAGTCGGGATCCCTCCAGAGTCTGGACCTTCTGAATGACACTAGCCAATAGCAAAACTAAGTGCACTCCTGTGACCCACAGAAGAAGTAGGGCCAAAAGAGCTCTGGCCCTACTTCTCCTTTAAGAAGATGAAATAAAATAATTAAACCAGCCTGGCTTTTCTCTATATTGCTGCAGCAAGTAAAAAGGAGTAAGTACAACTTAAACTGTTGTATCTTCCAGAAATAAGCATACAATTATGCTGATTGGGGGTCTATTTTTAAAGAAAAACTGTTTTAGAAAGTAATCTCTACTGGTTTTGTAGTTAAAGCAAGGCATACTCTCAGTTTGGAAGGGTCAGTTTTACAGTTCTGTATCTTGTCACCCTTTGAGTGAAACAAGGCAGGCTGTTAGCCCTGCCAGGAGACCCAGGGAGAAGCACTCATCAACTCTCAACCCCCTACACATACATTTCCCCTGGTGGTTTCATTCCGATCACTTCCATGTTAAAGCTATGAGGAGAGCTAAGCAAAGATACCGTATATACTCGAGTATAAGCCGACCCGAATATATGCCTCACTGTGCCTCACTTTGCCTCACTGTTTCCATGTGCCTGCCTCACTGTGCCTCACTGTGTCCATGCTTCACTGTGCCTTACTGTGCCCATGCCTCACTGTGCCCATGCCTCACTGTGCCCATGCCTCACTGTGCCCAATCTCCCTACCTGATCTCCGGCGCTGTGTGACTAGACTGACGTTTAACATGGGAGTCTATGGAAGGGGTTCCCGGCATTGAAAAATCAGTGCTCCCCGGCCGTAGGTCCCCCGGACAACAAACTTTGCACACATGTAGAGGAAGAGTGGGGCTACATGTGTGCCAAGCTTGGGCTCTAGAGGACCTACGGCTGGCCGGAATCAGGCGCACAAAGTGAAGTTGGACACAGATTTGAGTATAAGCCGAGGGTGGCATTATACTCGAGTATATACGGTATATTGCGCATCACAGAATCACTTGCTCAACTTCAGGTCCTGCAGGAAGCCTTATGTGTTCGCTAGCAGTCTACAGCTCTGGGATATTATTGTTTCATAAACAGTATTTAAAAAAAAAACACTTGTACAGAATCCAGTCATGAAACAACAATATATTTAATCTCAAGAACACACCAGTAATTTACCAGTAATTTGTAGCTGTGTAGATAACTAAAGCCTGTAAAGATTTATGAAGCAATGGTCTCCAGGAAACCTATCTGAAACATCAGTAGTTCCTCAGCAGGAATCTTTGGTGAAATCATCACTGTTCGCACAAAATAAGCAATAAAGGGATTTTTATAACAGCTTACCTGTAAAATCCTTTTCTTGGAGTACATCACGGGACACAGAGCGACTTAGTCATTACTAATGGGTTATATAGTTTACCTTCAGGTGCTGGCACTGGCAACCTCCAAACCGGAAGTACCCTCCCCTATATAAGCCCCTCCCATCCAGGAGCACCTCAGTTTTGTAGCAAAGCAATAAGTGTCCCCAAAGAGGGGTGGGAGCTCTGTGTCCCATGATGTACTCCAAGAAAAGGATTTTACAGGTAAGCTGTTATAAAAATCCCTTTTTCTTTTTCGTACATCACGGGACACAGAGCGACTTAGTCATTACTAATGGGACGTCCCAAAGCAATGCCAAATGAGGGGAGGGATACACTATACATAAGCTGGGCGCCATCAGGCATGAGGATCTTTTGCGGCCTGCAACACACTGCGCCCAAAGGCGACATCCTCCTGACTTCTAACGTCTACCTGGTAGAATCTAGTAAACGTGTGTACTGAAGACCATGTTGCGGCCTTACAGACTTGAGCCAGGGAGGCCTGGTGATGCACTGCCCATGAAGTTCCAACTGCTCTTGTGGAGTGCGCCCTAACTTTGAATGGAGGCGGTCTCTTTCTCAAGCCATAGGCTTGTATTATGACCTGTCGAATCCACTTGGCTAAAGTAGATTTTGATGCTGCCTGACCCTTTCTGGGGCCTTCCGGCAGAATAAACAAAGTATCCGTTCTGCGAATCTGAGCAGTGGCTTTTAGATAAGCCTTAACTGCTCTTACTACATCCAAAGAATGCAATAACTTTTCCTCTACCGAGCTAGGTTTGGGGAAAAAAGAAGGAAGAACCACATCTTGGTTCAAATGAAACCTCGATACCACCTTAGGAAGAAAGGCTGGATGAGGACGTAATACTACTCTGTCCTTATGGACAACCAGATATGGCTCCTTACAGGACAAGGCGGATAATTCCGATACTCTTTTAGCCGAACAAATGGCTACTAAGAAAATCAATTTCCTGGTGAGAAGAACCAAGGAAATGTGTTGCAATGGTTCAAACGGTTGTTTCTGTAGAACCGACAGAACCAGGTTTAAGTCCCATGGACATATGGGAATACTAACCGGAGGGCTAATACGCATCACTCCTTGTATGAAAGCTTTGACTAGTGAATGCGAAGCCAAGGGCCTTTGAAAAAATATTGACAAGGCCGAAATCTGACCCTTGATAGTACTCAAGGCCAGCTTCCTATCTACAGCCCACTGTAGGAAGTCCAAAATCCTACCTATAACGTACTTACGTGGATGCCATTTCTTGGCCTCACACCATGTAATGTACGCCTTCCAGATCCTATAATAGATCTTCCTGGATACCGGCTTCCTGGCATTGATCATGGTAGATACCACAGGATTAGAGAGCCCTCTCTTTTTCAGAATGTGGGCTTCAATAGCCAGGCCGTCAAACCTAGGGCTGGTAAGGAAGGGTGGTATATCGGTCCTTGCGACAGCAGGTCCGGACGATGTGGGAGGGTCCAAGGACTCCTCACTGACATTTTTACAATCTCCGCTTACCATGCCCTTCGGGGCCACGCTGGAGCCACCAGAATCACTGGTTTCTTTTCTACCCTGATTCTGCGGATTAATCGCGGTAACAATTGTGGCAGTGGGAATGCATATATCAGCTTGAACTGATCCCAAGGGAACACTAGGGCATCCGAGCCGCAAGCTAGGGGATCCCTTGTCCGAGAGACAAATCTGTCCACCTTTGCGTTGAATCTGGATGCTAGCAGATCTACATCCGGTGTTCCCCACCGCTGGCATATTGCCTGGAAAACCTCGGGGTGAAGAGACCATTCCCCCGGGCATAATTGCTGGCGACTTAAAAAGTCCGCTTTCCAATTTTCCACTCCTGGGATGAAAACCGCGGATATGGCTGGGACATATCTTTCTGCCCATTCCAGGATGCAATTCGCTTCCCTCTGGGCTGCACGACTCCTGGTGCCACCCTGGTGATTGATATATGCCACTGCTGTGGCATTGTCTGATTGAATTCTGACAGGGGACCCTTGGAGTTTGGATGTCCATGCTACTAGGGCATACCGGGCTGCTCGTATCTCTAAGAGATTGATGGGCAGGGCCTTCTCTGCTTCTGACCACTTGCCCTGGAGAGACCATTGCTCCAGTACTGCCCCCCAGCCTATGAGGCTGGCATCTGTAGTGACCACCTTCCAAGAAACCGGACTGAAGGGTTTCCCTTTTTCCAGATTCTGGGGCACCAACCACCAATGGAGGCTCTTGCGAACGGAAGGGGACAGGGACATTGGTAAGTCTAAAGCCTGAACTTTTTTGTTCCAGGCTGACAGTATGGCCCTCTGCAAGCTCCTTGAATGGAATTGACCGTAGGGTACTGCTTCGAATGAAGCCACCATTTTTCCCAGCAGCCTCATGCACAGGCGTATGGATGGTTTTCTTTTTGTACCCACTAAGTGGGTCAAATCTTTTAAAGACGACACCTTTTCTGGAGGTAAGAAAATCTTTCTCTGATTTGAATCCAGCCTTAGCCCTAAGTATTCCAGACTTCTGACTGGTCTTAGAGCTGACTTGTCCCGGTTGATAATCCAACCGTGATATTCCAGATACTTGATTGTCTTGTGAATAGCTACTTCCAGCTTTTCCACTGAGTGGTCTATTAGTAGCAGGTCGTCTAGATATGCCATTATCGTTACACCTTGTGTTCTTAGATTGGCCAATAGTGGGGCCAGAATTTTTGTGAACACTCGTGGTGCTGTGGCCAGACCGAAAGGTAAGGCTCTGAACTGAAAATGCCGCCCTTCTACTGCAAAGCGTAGAAATTTCTGGTGGGCCGGAAAGATGGGAATATGCAGATAAGCATCCCTTATGTCGATCGAGGCTAACCATTCCTGCCCTTGTAGGGCGGTGGCCACCGATCGGATCGACTCCATCCGAAAAGTCCTGATATTTAGGAACTTGTTTAGCCCTTTTAGATTTAATATGGGCCTCACGTCCCCATTATGGTTTGGGGACTGTGAAAAGGTTCGAGTAAAACCCGAACCCACTTTCTTCCAGGGGAACCTTCATGATTACACCTTGGAGCAATAGTTGTTCTAGTGCCAGAAGGAGGGATCCTCTCTTCTGGGGATCGCTTGGCACGTTTGACCTCATAAATTGGGCAGGAGGAGTGTCTTTTAACTCCAGCTTGTATCCCAGACTTACTGCGGAGAGCACCCATCTGTCTCTGATGGTGTCCCGCCAGGTCTCTGTGAACAACTGAAGTCTTCCCCCCACCCGATTGAGTGGGGGCAACCCTTCATGACTTGGGGGGAGGTTTTGTACCTCTCTTGACCCAGGGTTTCTTGTTACCCTGTGATTGTCCCTGATTTCTGCCCCCCTGAATTTGACCGCGGAGGCCGTCGGAACTGTTTCACAGCCGATGTGCCAGGGACTGGAGAAGTAGGCCTCTTAAAAGAAGGACTTCTACTCTTGTTCTTAACCGGTAAGAGTGAACTTTTACCGGCAGAAATTTTCTGGATATATTTGTCCAGATCTTCTCCAAATAAGCGTTCTCCATGAAATGGGAAGCTAACCAGCAATTTCTTACAGGGAGCTTCAGCAGACCAGTTTTTGAGCCATAGAAGCCTACGCATATGTACTACAGACAGCGTAAAGCGGGAGGCCTGTTGGATTGTATCCTTTATGGCGTCCACCGCAAAACACAAGGCTCTAGGTAGGTCAGCTAGGGCAAGAGCCTGCTGATCTGGTAAGTCTCTTAAGACTTGTTTCAACTGATCTTTCACCGCTTGGCAGACTCCAATCGCTGCTACCGCAGGTTGTGTCACCATGCTTGCTGTAGAGAAAGCAGATTTTAGTAAAGACTCCAATTTTTTATCTATTGGGTCTTTGAACATTGCAACATTATCTACTGGACATGTCAGTGATTTGTTCACAGAAGAGATGGCTGCGTCCACTGTAGGGACCCTCCATTTTTTTATGAACTTATCCTCCATGGGATAGATCACCGGAAATCTCTTGGGGGGAGTAAATATTTTATCAGGATGCTCCCAATCCTGGTAAATAAGCCCTTCCAATAAAGGGTGGATTGGGAAGGAACAGACAGCCTGGGGAGCTTTCAGCGACCCCAGCGAGGAAACCGTAGTGGTTGATGGTTCCGCCAGAGGCATTTTAAATGCTGATCGGACCATGTTAGTCAGAGACTGAACCCATAATCTTTCAGCCTGAGATGCTGAGAAAGGTTCTTCCACTGTTGATTCCTCCATAACTGAATCAACCTCATCCTGATCCCCTTCAGGTAGGTCGATCTCTGTGTGGGGCTGTTCCTCCACTAACAGGCACTCTGAAGGAGGAGACGGAGATCGGACGCGCTTTTCCTGTGACAGGGAAGCAGCGATCAATGCTGTTAATCTCTCTTCCAATCCTCCCAGAGTTGAGGATAAAACCTCCTCTGTTATATATACAGGAGCAGGTGGACTGGGGACAGCCGCAGCACCAGGCACTCCTGCGGGGTTCCTACGGCTACTGACCTCTGAATTCTCAGGGCAGATTGGTGCAGTACAAGCATGCCCAATATCCTCAGAGCCCGATGGAGACCCCTTTGGCTTCCTGGAAGACTTATTTCCGGAGCGTCTGGACGACATATCCTTTAAGCACAAAGCTGAGGTATTCCCGTCGTCATACACCAATTTTGCTGGTAATAGTCTAACACAGTTGCTGCTATATACCAGCTGGTGTCCACTAAAGTGCCTTTCTATGGGGATGCCTGCATCAACCGCCTCTGTGTGCCACTGTTTGTTGCTAGCTCTGTTTGCATCCAGCTGACACTTGTACTGTGTCTTTTATACATGCTGGGACGCCTGCACATGCGCAGAAGCGCCGCGGATCGAGCGTCATCCACCCGCCCCGCCCCTTTTTTTCCATAGGAGGCGCGTGCACGCGCCCGTGCGCCATTGGCGCCCTTTTCGAAAACCAAGCAGGGACTAGGAGCCAGGGCCCTTTTTGCCGGAGGGCCTGTGCGGTGGATGAGCGCAGCAACAGGGCAGAGGAAGTGGATTCCCACAGAGAACTTACCAACTGCCTGGATCTTTTGACTTGAGAAAACCAAAGATCCACATGACAAGAAAAAATGGACCACAGCGGCCTCTAGTGGTTTAACACAGGTACCGCGGTCCTCTTTTTTTTTTTTTTTTTTTCTTGACTACTATTAAAATTTTACATTTTTCAGTAGTTACAGGCATACACAGATATTAGCGGGAATACCGTTAGGTAACAGACAGAAAGACAAATTAGGCTTGGGGGTCCCCCAATAGAACCAAGTTCCTGGGGGCCCCCACTTACCTGTTCCCCGCCGCAGGACTCTGTTTGGTCCACAGAAGCCCAAACTTCACCTATCACGGCAGGCATTGTAATTAAACCTTCAGGGACCGGGTTCCCAAGGATTCCACTCCCCTGGACCTGTATAGCACCCTGCACAGAAAACATCTTGGTCGTGGGTATGACCAGAGCTCTGGATCCCAGGGTCCAGCCCTCCTAAGAGAGGCATTACAGGCAAAACCTTGCTCTTCTGCTGCAAGGCCCGGGTACCGACCGTTTAGCTATGAAGCTTTTTTGGTGGGATCCGGAACAGCTTACTAAGGCCCGTAAAAGAACCTGTACGCAAGCCCAGTGAAAACACATGTTACTCTTTGGCCAACACCTTAGACACTGGCAAAAAACTGAGGTGCTCCCGGATGGGAGGGGCTTATATAGGGGAGGGTACTTCCGGTTTGGAGGTTGCCAGTGCCAGCACCTGAAGGTAAACTATATAACCCATTAGTAATGACTAAGTCGCTCTGTGTCCCGTGATGTACGAAAAAGAAAACTGCAATGTTGAGATCTTTTCATGTGGTGTAGTATTGTTAGTAGTTCCGGTATGTGATGTCAGAGGGTCACACCTAATTTCTGGTGGTGTGTTTTCTTTTTTTTTCTCATTCAAGTTTTAGTTTATTATCTGAATAGAGTCAGTACAATTTTTACAGAAAAAAGTACAATGTAGTATCACAGTATAAAATGCAAGCGAATAAGTCAAATATCAGTAGAACTCAAATTACAATATTACCATGTTGGAATACATCAATGCAAAAATACCATAAAAACGGAAATTATTGAAATATATTTATCAAAAATAGGAGTAACCCCCTACCTCTACACCCCCTCATTCTAACCTTCCCATCTTCGAAAGTAAGTAGCAATGATGGCCTATTAAATATCTCAAAATATACCGTATATACTCGTGTATAAGCCGAGTTTTCAGCACATTTTTTTGTGCTGAAAATGCTCCCCTCGGCTTATACTCGAGTCACCTTTTTGCGCCTGATCTCCCGGACTTTGGGGACCCTGTACCAGCTGGCCATAGGTCCTCTGTACCACAAACTTGGCACACATGTAGCCCCACTTTTCCTTTACATGTGTGCAAAGTTTGTTGTTCGAAGGACCTACGGTCAGGGAGCACAGATTTTTCAAATCCGGGCACCCCTTTCCATAGACTCCCATGTTAAATGGTAATTTCTCCGGTGATTTTGGGGACCCGGCACCGGCCGTTCGTAAGTCCCCTGGACCTGAAACTTGGCACACATGTACCCCCGTTTCTGTTCGACAAGTGTGAAAAGTTTGTTGTCTAGGAGACCTATGACCGGGGAGCAACGATTTTTCAAAGCCGGGCACACCTTCCATAGACTCCCATGTTAAACGTCAGTCTAGTCATGGACACAGTGAGGCATGGGCACAGTGAGGCATGGGCACAGTGAGGCATGGACACAGTGAGGCATGAACATGGACACAGTGAGGCAAAGTGAGGCACAGTGAGGCATGGACGCAGTGAGGCACAGCGAGGCATGCAGATGGACACCCTAGGCTTATACTCAAGTCAATACGTTTTCCCAGTTTTTTGTGGTAAAATTAGGTGACTCGGCTTATATTCGGGGCGGCTTATACTCGAGTATATACGGTATGTATATAGTTATCAGAAAAAGATGAGGAGATCCTCCATTCCCCCGACACCCCTAAAGGGAACATACTGTGCCTGAGAAGGCAAGAGGAGCCCCCCCCCCTCCTAAGCAACCCAAAACCTTTTTTTTTTTTTTTTTGAGAAAACATATGGCCTTAATTCGAGTATATATAATAGGAAATATAGTAGTCTACTATAAGTTTAACCGGGTGTAAAAAATCCTTCTCAAAATAATCAAAAATCAAAGTCAAATGTTCTGACCCTAAAATAAGAGAACGTTGTATAAACCTGAGAAGTCTTAAAACAATCTAGTACAAATACCTATTGTTTATATTCCATATAACAAAAATAAATAAGAATTGGAGAAAGAGAGAAAAGAAGAGAAAATATTTAGTGTTCAGTAGGAAAAAAAGGAAGAAATAGAAAAAGAAAGAAAGAAAGCCTACCTGCTCAATGTAAACATCAATATTCAGCGATTGGTGTTGCTAATTACTAAAGGGGTGTAGGAATTCCCAAAAATTGTATCCAAGGTTCCCATATAGAATTAAATTGAGTAGATCTGTCCAACTTTGAACTAATCTTTTATTCCTGTTCCATTACCCAGGTAACTTTTCTCTAGGGGTGTGTTTTCAAACCAATAACTGTCATTTGTGGAGAAGGAACTGAAGGTAAAGAGCATTGTCACAAATTGGATAAATCAAGGAGCAATAATCTGACTTGTCTAATGCCTGATGTTGCGTACACACGATTGGAAATTCCGACAAGAAAAGTTCGATGTGAGCTTTTGGTCGGAAATTCCAACCGTGTGTAGGCTCCATCGGACATTTTCTGTCGGAATTTCCGAAAAACAAAAATTTGAGAGCTGGTTCTCAAATTTTCCGACAACAAAAGTTCTGCTCGGGAATTCCAATCGTGTGTAGCCAATTCTGATGCACAAAAATCCTACGCATGCTCGGAATCAATTCGACGCATGCTCGGAATCATTGAACTTAATTTTTCTCGGCTCGTTGTAGTGTTGTACGTCACCGCGTTCTTGACGGTCGGAATTTCTGACAACATTTGCGTGACCGTGTGTATGCAACACAAGTTTGAGCCAACATTCCGTCGGAAACAAATCCACGGTTTTCTTGTCGGAATTTCCGATCGTGTGTACACGGCATAAGTTGTAAATACCACTTATGGGGCTATTCATTTGGAAAAAGCAAGCCAGAACCTGGGATTTCCCATTTCTCAAACACCCTGTAAATGTATTCATTGCATAGAGGCTTATTTTCATGACTTACGCTATAAGAATTTTTTGATTTTTTCGAACAATTGCATCTCATCGGAGTAAAGCAGCAATTACTGGCAGAAATTATGTCTATTTTCAAAACCTACTAACATAGATATTTGTAATTCAATTTTTTATATTTCTATGTAAACTAAAATTTGCTCATGTTAGAAGATATTTTATTTATTTTTATCCAAAGGAAAAAGTTTTATTGAGGTAAAAACATGCATCCATCCAAGTAAACTACATGTTGAGCATAAACACATTTCAATATTAACAGCTCCATACCCAGAATAGGTTACAAAGTTAAACTCTCCCAAACATATGCTTTTTCCAATCCTTCGGCCTCGTACACACGACCGATTTTCTCGGCAAGAACCAGCAAGAAACTTGCTGGCAGAGAGGTCTTGCCGAGTAAATCGGTCGTGTGTACGCTGCTATCGGGTTTCTCGTCGAGAAAACCGAGAAGAAACCTTGACGAGAAAATAGAGAACCTGCTCTCTATTTTCTCGTCGAGATTCTCGTCGGCATGTTTCTCGACGAGAAAAGTGAGTGTGTGTACACTTACCTGTCCTCCCGGAAGCCCGCGCATGTTCGAAATGAATTCGACGCATGCGCGGTAGCTTCCTAGGCATACGTAGGGTATACCAAGATGGCGGCGACAGCATTGAATGTGATGAGCGCATGCTCGACGCAGTCGATGACGTCACCGCGTACGCTCCTTTCAAAGAACCGCGGGTTCTTTCAAACGAGCGTGTGTACACTCGGCCGGGACAAGTTTCTTGTCCAAGAATCTCGTCGAAAAAAACGACATGTTTTTTTCAACGAGAATCTCGGCCGTGTGTACGAGGCCTTAAACCATAGTCTCTGCTGTATTTACCTCCATGGGTGATATGCTGTCAGTGCCCTCGCAGCGGGTCTAGCTTTCCAGGGATTTGAAAATCTCTGCTCTTCTCCCCCTTCTTTTGGCAGGGCTTCCAGGATGGTTCAGAGCGATTCTCTGTGTCGGCGCTGACCAACCAGAATCACTTTGGTTGATCAGTCCTGGTACATTAGGGGTACATTTTTCTGAAAAGGTGAACTTACCCTTTTACAACTACAAAAAAAAAAAATTCCCCAGGGGCCCAGATGGCAACCTCCCTTTTAAAAAAAAAATATTATTATTTTTTTTGTAAGGGGCGCAGAAGCCTGGAGGTCTCCAGAGGCCCTGATGGAAACCCCCACTTTTTTTTGTAAGGGGCCCTGAGGTCCCCAGGGCCCCCGGATGGCAACCCCTCTTTTTTTTTTGTAAAAAAAAAAAAATATATATATATTTTTTTTTTTATTAATTCTTTTTTTATTTGTGTTATTTTACATTTTTTGTAAGGGGCCCAGAGGTCCCCAGAGGCCCGGATGGCAACCCCCCAACCTCAATAATTTGCGGCAACAGCACCCCCCCACTTCTCAATTCATGGCACCCCCCCCGCGCTTCTTAATTTGCAGCGGCAGCACCCCCCCCCGGTTCTCTGCTCCAAGAGGGCCATGCCTGAAGCTATGTAAGGGGCCCCAAAATTCCTGATGGCAGCCCTGGATATAGAACATATTCTATTTTTCTCCGATTGAATTCCGTCGGAAATTCCAATGTAATTTGGCCGGGGAAAAGCCTGATCGTGTGTACAAGGCATTATTCACTTTAAAAATAAAAATAAAAATGAAGTGCCTAGACAGTTGATCTCCTTCATTTCATCTGACTAGCTCTTTCTGGGTAGAGTCCAACTGCTCCCTACTTCTTAAAATGGTTAGCTGGAGAGGGCTTTCCAAATGATAGATGTGGGGGTGCTAGCAACCACAATTTCTTTATCCACAAACAGTGATGTTTACTGAACCGACCAAAAAGATAGTGAACTGCGTATGGTAATATGAACCCTATTGAAGTCAATAGGAGCAAAATCATGAAAATAAATTCTCTTCATTTCCAAGACTAATAGGTAAGGGATTGTCACACAAAGGATATGGGGAGCTGGGCACTGCCAGGAGGGAAAATGTACCAATGCAAATTTTTTCTTTTCTCAAAAATACCATTTGGTTGGGAGCAGCTCTTTTAAAAGGGTTAAGGGGGAACAATAAAAATGCAACATTTCTTTAAATACAATGCTTTTGGGAAGCCTTAAACTGCCTGTGAAGTGGTACATATGGACAATGTGCTACAGCAAAAGTGACATTTAAAAAGAAAAATAAACACAAGGCTCCACTCACATATATGCAATTTGGATGCGTTTTGAACAGCATCCAATTCACATAACGTAAAACAGCAGCCTTCTCAATCCAACCAGTTCACACATGTGCGGGGGGGGGGGGGGGGAGGACGCGATGCAGTTTTAAAAAGAGTCCTATGTGTTTTTCAGTCCGGTTGAGGTGCAATTTCAGGTAAAAATTTGCACCTGAATCGCACCTGAAATTGTGAACAGAACCGCACCAGACTCCCGCGCTGAAACTACAGCCGCATGTATGTGAATGGAATATAAAGGACATTTCCCTGCCTAAGTGGTTGGGCTTACCTATTTATGCAAGACCCTAATGCTAGATGAGAGTTTGATATTGGTTATAAAGAAACCCCACAAAGAAAACAAATGACACATAACATCATGGGGTTCCTCCTAACAATATTTACCAAACCCTTATCCTTGATGAGGGTCTGGTATGAATTTTAAGGGGTCAGCATGCAAAGAATACAAAGAATGGGGTGGGGTTCACAACCAAATTCCATGCCAGACCCTTGGCTGGTCAATGACTGGGATGCTCGCCAGCCAGTGACCTGCACAGCAGTAAGTCGTCATTAGTGTCTGTTTTAATGTCTGTTTAACCAGGGCAGGGGAAATTCCTCTCTCTGATACTCCAGCTAGCCACTGGCTAAAGAATAGACTTACAGTCCCTATCAGAATATAGCCTGCACAGTCAATAAACTCCTTACACTGACACCTTCACCTTTGAGAAATCAAAAATCTATTTTTTTTAAAAGCATAAAAAAATATAGAGGTGAGAAATGACACAGCCAAAATTTTGTTCCTAAAGCTTACATACCACATAAAACTTTTCATTTGGAAAATCTTTAATATGATTCCTTTTCAAGATGAACTTAGAGACACTTGAATCATTAACAGCAACTGTCAGTGTACTGACCTTTAGTTTAAGTGTCTTTTATATTTTAAGCTTCATGAAGCAATTGATTTTTGCTTAATTTAGTTATATTAGTAAAGTATAATGGAAAAATACGTGCTTAGCATAAAATTAGTATTGGAGAAAATTAAACACATATACATGAACACAAATAAGTTTTTCCATGTGCTAACATCTAGGATGGTGTAAAATCTCTCTACCCCCTCACAAGGGCAAGAAAATCATGTTTTCTGCATTTCTGTGTGTAGCGCCCTGCTCCTATTGGGTAGGCGCTAGTGTAAATTTAGTTGTCTGAGCTGTAGTTTAGCTCAGAATAATTGTACCAAATTATGGATCTCTGTTCCAGTTCAGCTGGGTTGCACATTTTTCCACCTGATGTGGGTGTCGCTGTCACCACAGGTCAGGGTTGGAAATGCAGCAGGCTGGATGTATTGGGTACTCCTTGCTCAGAAGCAGCTCAGTGGGATTGGTCACCCCGCTGTGCATTCTGGGAGAGGGTACTTAAGGAGCAGACACCGTTTTGGCGAGGTCTTCCGATCCTGACCTGACGGCCCTCCTGGCCTCAGGGATGTGTTAGCAGTTTTTTCTGCCTCGGGGCCTGCAGATCCCCGAGGCTCCGTTACTGAGAGTAGGCCCAGGAGTTTCTGGGGCCTACTGATCCAGGGAAGGTCATGCGTCGCCTTGCCTGCGGGAAGGGACCGAGCAATTGAGGACTCAATTGGTGGACGCATCCAGATGGAAAATCTACCTCACAGCGCTGCTGGCCTTGCTGAAAGATCCTGGTACTGTGTGCTATGTGTTCAGAACTTTACCAAGTGTGTGGCTACCCAAGTCTGTGGCAGAGACTTTTGAACGAGCTCGCACAGGCTGCTAGGTCAGTGAGAGAGGCCTATCCGGTGGTGGCTATATCCAGTGTGGAAGCTGTTTGTCCTCTGGATTAGGAAAATACCCGTGATCCGCAAGCAAGGTACCTGAATCTCAGTTCTTTAAGAAAACCCTTGAGAAAAAGAGACTAAGTGTTTGGTGCAGACATTTGTGAACAACTCTTCAAGGAAGACCCCTAGGACGGACGTGGTTAACAGTAAGGTAACGGCAGGCCCAAAATATTAAACCAGCGGCCCCTACGGGGGTATTGCTACATGTGTTAAAAATTAAAGTCACCATGGTTGGGTGGATTTAGGTGCAAAATAATTGGATGATAGCCAGGCATGAAATGCGCATCTATGGCCAGTAGTAGAGAACTACTGAGAGAAGGTGTGACAGAGAGGCAATAAAGACTAAAACTTACCCTACATACTACCTTTGTGTCTGTCATTTCCTTTGATACCTGTAATTGTAAGATGACATTAAAGTCCCACTCCAAACGCGGTCACATTTAGTCTTTGGGCTTAATTCCCAAAGGAAGGAAGGAAAAACTTAAACATATGTAATTCCTATTGCTAAAATATCCTCTTTTCTTTCCAAAATGTTTTATTGCATTTTCCAGAAGAAATTATTATTACCATCATAGAAAACAACTGTGATTCCAACATTCCAATTATCTATAATGATGATAATTTAAAACCTGCCTCGAGAAATGCCATGCAGTCATCACTGGAGCATGTGCATGTAGACAGGAAGTGGCTGTAAATAGGCTGAAGGAGAACAACAACAATTAGATGCAATAAAGGATGAAAATAGTTGAAAACTAGAGATGAGCTTAAAGCCCCATACACACGGTCGGACTTCCATCTGACTTTTCCGTGGATTTTTGTCTGAACGGAGTTGGTCGGGAACACCCATAGCATACACACGCTCGGACTTTTCTGCAAACTTTCCCAAAACTTTTTGCAACATCACGTGGTTTTTCTGCTCTTTTCTGCTCTTTACCGCCACCCTTTGGTCAACTTCTGCTATTGTTGGTTGATTTTAACATTAGTTGTTTTGTCCATCGGACAAAAGTCCGATGGTTTTCTGTACACACGGTCAGACTTTGCTCCATCGGACTTTTGTTGGGAAAAAGTTTGTCCGTTTGCAGACCCAACTTTTGTCCGATGAAAACAAGAAAAAAGCAAAAAAAGTTTGTCCAATGGAGCGTACACACGGTCGGATTGTTGGTCCAACTTGCTCAAAATGAAGTTTGTTGGCCAAAAGTCCGACCGTGTGTACGGGGCTTTAGCGTTCCCTGTGCTTGCCTCTAGCTGAATTTAGAACTCACTCCTTTCCCCTACTCTAGTGAGCTGCGGGCCAGGTCATTCCTACCCCAAAGCTAAAGCAAACAAAGAGGCTGCCTTTGGGGGGAGGGGTTGGGAATGACCTGGCCTACAGTTCATTGGAGTAAAAAAAGAGGGCGAGTTCAAAGTTTGCCCAAGCTCATCTCTTGTAAAAAACTGTATTTTATTTATAAAAAAATACGGCAATTGTTTATGATATGCAGTACATGAGCAAACTAAATCTCATTCAGATAGGCTAAATGCTTTTTTCTAATTTTACTTCTGTAAAAAAGTGAATTGTTAGAAAAAAGCTGCCAGCTCACAACTTTTGATTTATGTGTAACATCATTGCAGCCCCTAGTCCTCCAAAGTCTTTCCATTACCTTATGCTTTGAAATAGTAGCACCCCCTACATGCACTCCTCAAAGGAATTGTTTGTAAGGGCCTCTAGACCTGGCATGCTATGACAGTGGCTCAGGATGAAGTTGCAACTAGTGCAAGCACGTATATATTCACTTGAAAGTGAGTGGTCAGGAGGAATACTTCTGGCCAAGACAGTTCCAGTTGATAGAGTTTGTCCAAAAATTTTTTTTGCCACAGCCATGTGTGCTCATCTATTAAGGAGGAAAATGAGGAGCAGGATATGATCCCTTTACTTGTCACCTGTGCTAGGTTTAATTTACCAATCCATAGAACCTTCTCTATGGGACTGGGAAAACAGTACATGCCAGACTGTGTGCCAAACTTATGAGAAGCATGTTTCAGACAAGTTACCCTGAATAATAACACACATTAGACATGTACCAAGATTGTGCATTTTATGAAATAAAAATGAAGATTTAATTGAAATGGAAAAAATAATATTAAATATTAAAATTCTTTTCTTTCTTCAGAAAATTTTGTAACAATACTGACAATTTAACGCATGTAATGATGAATAATGTCTATCGGAAATTCAGGTCCACAATAATTCATGGAGCAGCTGTGAATTCTGGCATTATTGTAAGCAGCCAATGAAACGTAACATTTACAGACATGCTGAAAACAAATTGTCATCAGATAATATTTATCACTGTAAACTTTGTCACAGAATTTGCCTAATCATTTAACACAAGGTAGGTGTTTCCTCTAATCATCAAGATGAAGTATTTCAGCCACCATGAAAGGAACACTTGGCTCCAGCTGTCATGGACATGATGACAGAGCTAAGTTCTCTATATAATAAAATAAAAAGAGAGTTGCAGCTAAAACAATAACTCTGAATATGGTATTTATGCCTACTTTCCCTAAGGTAAGTAAAGGAATCATTCTATATTGCTTCTAAACTTAAACTATAAGATGATCATAGCATCTGCCACAGTGTGATATTTAGTAATACAAAGGGAGGGAGGCCTCGTACACACGACCGATTTTCTCGGCAAGAACCAGCAAGAAACTTGCTGGCAGAGAGGTCTTGCCGAGTAAATCGGTCGTGTGTACGCGGCTATCGGGTTTCTCGTCGAGAAAACCGACAAGAAACCTCGACGAGAAAATAGAGAACCTGCTCTCTATTTTCTCGTCGAGATTCTCCTCGGCATGTTTCTCGACGAGAAAAGTGAGTGTGTGTACACTTACCTGTCCTCCAGGAAGCCCGCGCATGTTCGAAATGAATTCGACGCATGCGCGGTAGCTTCCTAGGCATACGTAGGGTATACCAAGATGGCGGCGACGGCATCGAATGTGACGAGCGCATGCTCGTCGTAGTCGATGACGTCACCGCGTACGCTCCATTCAAAGAACCGCGGGTTCTTTGAAACGAGCGTGTGTACACTCGGCCGGGACAAGTTTCTTGTCCAAGAATCTCGTCGAAAAAAACGACATGTTTTTTTCAACGAGAATCTCGGCCGTGTGTACGAGGCCGGAATCAAATTATTCTTTCTTAACCTAAAGTTAGTTTGATAAGTAGACTGACAATACCATTTTAGAAGGATTTTGTCAGTTGTTCCAGATGGTTTTCCGAGTTGGCAAGTGATTGATGGAAGCTATTGGCTAAAATCTTTTGATATCATGTGTAAAATGCATTTCCCCAACAATATCTTAACCTTAACATTATTCTTAAGTTGACCTCAAAATGTAACCTTCCCTTCAGTTGATCATTACTGAATATAACCCTGAACCCAACCCTGAAATTAAAGTTAATGTGTTACCTTGCAAGTTCTTTTATGTTTCAAGTGTTACTGATGTTGTTATCCACAAGCTTTCTTTGGTCCTTGAACACTAAATTAATTGATTTTATCTGGTTTCATAAAAAGTCCAGAATCTCATACTGAGGGCTAACTAGAACTAAAATAAAGGTGAGACACATGCTTCCCAGGTATAAGGAAATACTACTCTATAAAGCTTTGGACTCAATTTATCATAAATGTAAAAAACTATGGGTGGATGTTAAGGAAGCTTGCAGGTGGAAAACTGTACATATTGCTCTGGATCCCAAAGGAAGCTGGCCCACTTCTCTCAAGACACTTAACAATATAAAAGGCGACAGTACAATAAAAACACTGTTCAATACAGAAGAAATAGGAGGGCCCTGCTCATGAAGCTTACAATCTAAAGGGGGGATGGAGGTGATACAAAAAGTAATCGCTGCAGGGGATGTTCTGATGGAGGTGACTAAAGTACAGTTTACAGGTGGAGGTGGGGTAGGCTTCCCTGAATAAATAAATTTTCAAGGATCGCCTAAAGATGAACAGGGTAGAGCTGACCAGACATAGGGGTAGGAAGTTCCATAGGATGGGAGAGGTTCTGGAAAAGTTGTGGGGGCAAACATGAGAGGAGGTAAGAAGGGAGATAGAGAGCAGGATGTATTGGGAGAAGTGGAGAGGACGATTTGGACAATATCTGCAGATGAGATTGGTCATTTAACTGTGGGCAGTGTTGTGGATGGCTTTGTACATTGTGGTTAGTGTTTTGAATTTTATACGTTGGACTAGTGGAAGCCAGTGAAGGTATTGGCAAATAGGGGAAGCAGTCACGATCGGCAAATAAAGTCTCACTACCTGGATTTTGTGCTTCACTTGCCTGACAGGTAAATTTGACATACTGTACAACAGCAGTGCATGGGAGATTGGCAGAGGCAGTTAATGAAGTTAACTCCATGAATAGGACTGTAAAAAATATTTGGTCAAATGGTCCAAACATCATCTATATAAAAATATATTCTATTAAGACATGAAAAATATGCATTTAGACTTACAAAGGGTACAAAAAGGCTTTTAAGTTGTGCAGTTGTCTTCCCCGTGGCTGCTGGAATTCTTAAAATTAAAGGTCCTACATTTAGGTCTGTAAAAATATAGAACATCTTTTTCCAGAATTTTAGCACCACACTTGTAGGTTTTAGAACTAGAGCCTGCACATCATATAATCATGCAACATGTAGCTGCAGTCTCATCCTAAAGATGTGTAGAACCCCTGCTAATCTAATTTTATTTTTTCATTTATTAAACATTGCCACGTTGACCTTTGGTGGCTACAAAGATTGGAGTTTAATCTGAATGATCTGCCTTCTCTTTGGGAATTCAATTTTTACAGCACCATGCTCATACCTTTTCTGACGGTATCCAGTCCTATTCTTTTCTGTTCAACTTTTTCAAGCATAATTGCAATCTCCTGGGATCTGCATCTATTCATACAGTATATCCAAAATAAAACTGTTTCAGTTTAGTCAACTGGGCTTCTCACTGCAATAGATTATTTAAGATGTAGATTAACTTGAAAGTGAGCAAACTGTCTAAATAAAGTCCAGTTGTGGGGCTTCCTGAATACCAATAGCAATTTGCTGGCCTGTTTGAAACAAACAACTGGTGTTCCCATTACTGGTATTTAACAAAGCAAGAAAAAACACACTTATCCCTCTTTCCCAGCTCGCCTCATCTAAAGCGGTTGATTTATTAAAGACAAATAGGCACTTTTAAGGGAATTTTCCTTCCTTACCTTAGTGAACATGGTAAAAATTTAAATTGTTAAGAAATACTGTACAAAACAATCACAAGCAAGGAAAAAAAAAAAAAAAAAGGATTTTTGTTTGCCTGTGACTCGATGATGGTGATGACATTAGCAGAACATCACCTCATTCATTCAATTAAGGAGGAACCTTAAAATATGCAACACTCCCCCCCCCCAACTGCCCCTAGCTGAATCTGACATCCATGACTTTCTGCAATATTTGGTTCCTGGCTGAAGTTTTCTTCCTGCTAGCTGTACCTGTGCAGTGGATCCTCTTAGATTTCAATGGGACTGTCTTCTGAGTGTCTTCACCTGTAACATTAAACTAGCATGGATCTAGGGTAGAGGAAAGTTGGAAACTCTACATCAGGGACTAGGCAGGCAGGATACTTGTACTGTCCCTTAAAATATAAAATATGAATTATTATTATATTATATTATTATTATACACTTAACCATTCCATTATACAGTATTTTCTTATAAATTTGCAATATATTTATTTGATATTGTTAATTAATTATATGGTGGTATTCCTTTTTATTACATCATTAGGAATAACATATTCTTAGACATTTTTTGTGTCTTCATTGGAGTAAAAATGAAGTTGAGATAATTAATTCATATTTATAATCAAATTTCACCCTGATTATTTTAGTAATTTAACCTTGTTCTCTTCATATATCATCTAGGGACGGATCAATAGCCTGAAGGTTGATAAGGTTGAATTGCCAACCACAAAACTTTTTAAATCCAAATAGATTCATCAGGTCTTAGCCATTTTACAGTAGTTTAATCTTCACATAGTGAATTTACTCTTGTGTCTCTTTCTTGACAGCAACTGTACATGCGATTTCTAAAGCAATTTTCTGACATAGGTATTTTTAAATATTTCTTTAATTTAAATTGCAATTAGTGCCTCTAATCTTGTAATTTAAATATTTTAAGGTCAACACTTTCTGTAAAATCTGACATGGAAGGAACAATTTTCTAAAACATTATTTTTTACGTTCCTAGCATATCAGAAACAGTCATTTTAAGCAATATAAATAACACAATTATTCCAGATCGCCCTGCTGTCACAGCTCTTCAGCTTAATTAGGTGTTTTTAGATTCCATTGTTAAGAATAAATATCCATATAACTAAACACATCAGCCATGTTAGCCCACTGCTGTTTTTACTAAAGATCAAAAGTATTCACTCAAAGTTAAAAGCTTACGACTGCCACTTTTATCTGTAGTTGTTTCAAGGCTGGATGTTCCCCACTGTCAACATGTATTACAACTTATTTAAAAATGAAATCCTAGTTTGGAGTGTTTTGCTGCATTTAATTCACACTATTTTACCAAAACTATAGTAATAATTATCCACATCACCTTAACCACTTAAGGACTGCCGCCTGTACATATACGTTGGCAGAGCGGCACAGACAGGCATAACTACGTACCTGTACGTTCCCTTTAAGATGCCGCCGCGTGGTCGCGCCGCCTTCTCCTTGAGCCCGACCGTGGGTCCCGTGGACTTAATCATTGCGGGGACACCCACGATCGTCTCACGGAGAGATAGAGCAGGGAGATGCTTATGTAAAAAAGCATCTCCCCGCTCTGCCTAGTGACAATGACACTGATCTCTGCTCCGTGTAGTCGGCGCGGAGATCAGTGTCATGTCACACACAGACTCCCCCCATAAGAAGCACTTCCTAGGAAACACTTAACCCCTACAACGCCACCTACTGGTTAACCCTCTCACTGCCAGTGAAATACCACCAAAAGAAAGTTCTATTTGTGGGAAAAAATGGACGCAAATTTCGTTTGGGTACAACATTGCATGACCCGCGCAATTACCAGTTAAAGCAGCGCAGTGCGAAATTGTAAAAAGACCTCTGGTCCTTAGGCTGACAAATGGTCCGGGGCTAAAGTGGTTAAACACAGAAGCCCAAAGACCTATTTAAAGATGTTATAGAATGGCCACAAATTAGAAGTAAATGTCACCTGAAAATACTTCTCTTCAGAGGACCCTTTTTATAAAAAGTCACCCATTACTAAATCATTTACATCCTAATCCACAATGTTCATCTTTCAATCAACAGCTCCCTTTTATTAGCTTCTCTAACATCCATACTGTTGCCTTCCTCTTATTACTTACTATTACCTCCAGGGCTTTTTTTCAGCTGGAACTTGTTGGAACTTAGTTCCACCACCTCTGGTTCCGGCAGCACACCCCTGAACTCTGCACTATGTACATAGCACACCCTGCAACTCTGCATGTAGCGCATCCCTAAATTCTGTACTATGTACCAAGTGCACCCAAGAACTCTGCACCCCTGGGGAGTGGGGTTTTGGGGGGTTGTGGTTGAGTTCCTTAACCTATTTTCTGAGAAAAAAAGCCCTGATTACCTCTATATATTAGATTCACTTACTTTTCTTCTAGTGATATTTAAACTTGTATTCTCCCTTTTAAAGTGCTCTAATAAAATGTACTATGCAGTCAAGGGGCCCAGTAGTTTCAAAACATTGTGAAGGTTAAAAATGGGAACTTGTCTAATGTCAAATGCCATACCTGTAGGCCAAGCGCTGCTTCCCTGGCTGAAAATCTACCACTGTTAGCAACCTGCCCAGTCCTACGTGGAATTTTGAGATGCATCATACATTGTGCGCACCACCAACATACACAGCAATGAGCAGTGCATTTTCTTTCTCTCTGATCCTAAGCAGGAATGGGCAGAGTGCTCACAATGGTATTGTGAAATTTGTAATGTAAATTGTTTTAGCTAGGCTAGTTTTAGCTAGTTTCGTTTTGGATTAATTAAACACACAGAGTATGTCCTATTGTAAATATGTCATTTTGTAAATAATAAGGCCAAATTGTTTGATTTTATGATAAATACATTTGAAGTTTAATTATATTCACAAAACCTATATAAGACAGTAAGCTATTCAATACAGAGTTTATCTGCCGTGGCTTGGGTCTTTTTTAGCAGTATTTCACTTAATAATTTAATCACAGACTAATGCTGTTAGATGCAATGCAACTAAATCAGTCAAATATAATTTTCATCATGGATCACTTAAAGTATGATTTCAGCTTAAGGCATTATAAGTACTATCATTTGCACTAATGATGTTGAAGAATGCAGCTAGATAGAACCCTGAAAAATGTTACATTAATGTTTTGTTTGCAAAGAAATTGTTATAGTATGAAAACATTAAAAATGCATTTTATGGATAAGTGCACTTTAACAAACATGACAGCTTTGCCTCACTCTCGAGCTTATGGATCAGTTACCATTATATAACTTTGTACCTCTACAAGGTAATGCTAGCCATACACTGATCGAAATGCATGCAGCCAGTTCAGCAGTGATTGGACAGATTTCGATAAGCGTGTGCTCGTACCCACTCAACAGAAATTGATTGCTTGATCAACTTCTTTTGAAGGGTCATGCTGGAAAACATTTGTCGATCAGTGGCAGCTGTCCCGCTATAATGTCCACCTTGTTTGCGTGGATGGAGGAATCTGTTATTTTTTTTTTGTTCCGCCTGCTAAAAACCAAAGCCCTGTACACACGATCGGATTTCCTATGGATTTTTAACCGATGGATTTTTCCATCGGAAATCCGATCAAGCTGATTTCCATCAGTCTTGCCTACACACCATCAGTCAAAAAAAAACGATCGGTCCAAACGCTGTGACGTAAAACACTCCGACAAGCCGAGAAAAATGAAGTTCAATGCTTCTGAGCATGCGTCGACTTGATTCTGAGCATGCGTGGGTTTTTTATACGATGGAGTTCCCCACAGACGATAGTAATTTGCTATCGTTTTTTTTCCCATCGGATAAACTTAAAACATGTTCTATTTTTTTACACCGATGGAAAAAAAAAAACGATGGGGCCCATACACGATCGGTTTGTCCGATGAAAAAAGTCCATCGGACTGTTTTCATCGGTAAAACCGATCGTGTGTACAGGGCTTTACAGTGTATGGCCAGCTTTAGTTTCACTGCACAACTTGTCAGTTCAGCACTTAAGCCCCATACACACGATCGGTTTGACTGATGAAAACCGTCCGATGGACGGTTTTCATCAGACTAACCGATCGTGTATGGTACCCATCGGTCTTTTTTCCATCGGTTGTAAAAAATAGAACTTGTTTTAAAATTTTCCGATGGATAAAAAACCGATGGGAATTTCCGATCATCTATGGGCAAGTCCATCGGTTAAAAAACCCACGCATGCTCAGAATCAAGTCGACACATGCTCAGAAGCATTAAACTTCATTTTTCTCGGCTCATCGGAGTGTTTTACGTCACCGCGTTTGGAACGGTCGGTTTTTTGACTGATGGTGTGTGGCCAAGACTGATGAAAAACAGTTTCATCGGATTTCCGATGGACAAATCCATCGGACGAAAATCCATAGGTTATCCGATCGTGTGTACGGGGCTTTACTCCTCCATGCTGAATTTTCTATACAAAGTCCAGATTAAGCCAGGTTTTCTATTATATAAAGCAATGGGTTTATGTCCATATATATCCTTTAAATATACTTGATCGTTAGAAAAATCATTTTTTTATTATCCCTTGTATTTTTGCAAAAAAATGGTTTGCATATACCCAAGCAGGGGTTTTCAATTCAGGAGGCAACGTGAAGCACACACTATTAATGTTCATATCATTTATTACTTTAATAACTTTAATAGTGATGTCATGGGATTTTTTTTTATTTTTTTTTATACAGAATGTTACCTTTTGGCTTCATGATGTACGGTGGCATTGACGCAGAACGCAGGAAGGCTAAACAATGGCATGCTACATACTGTATAGTGTATAATCAAATATTTTGTGATAATAGATTTTTTTTTACAAAATAAGGGGACTGTGAATAAGCCAGTAAGAGCCTGGTCATGTAAAGGTGTTATTTATAGTAATAGTATTCTAAATGTTTTAATTTGCTTCAATGTTGTCATTTTGTGAATGTCTTCCTATTTGTTGCATGAAAAGTTAGGATTAGATTTGTTTCTTTTATCATATTTTCATAATTGTGTTGTAAATAGGAAAGCTACATTTTAAATTAGGCATGAGGTAACAAATTGAAGGGGTAACTGTGCTTTTGTTTAATATACATTTATATAATATATACTATATAATTGATACACAATGCAGTGTCATATTTTTTATTAAAAGTTAAGCAAAACCATTTATCCATTTTACTTTAGAATAAAAATAAAATATGGTTGCCTTGTAACCACGGCAACTATGGCAACAACTGGGGCATTCTGGTACACTGCTTGGTGTACATATTTCTCCCCAAAATGTAATTTCCCTTGATTGGTTCAGCTGACTATTTTCTTTGTCAGTGTTTGTATTTTGTAACCTTTTTAAATTATGTGCTTGCTTGTTAATATATTGTTTTACCTTGTGCCTCACCCACAGCTCCCTTCTCCTTGCCACCTTTTCTTTACATGGCTCTACAATCCAGTATGTAGTCCAAATATTTCAAGGACTCATAATCAACAGAGTTAGAAACATCTTTCTACATTTACATGTACAGAGATAAAAACAAAGCAAGAATTTACTAAAATAATGTACCGTATATACTCGAGTATAAGCCAAGTTTTTCCAGCACATTTTTTTTGTGCTGAAAATGCCCCCCTCGGCTTATACTTGAGTCACCTTTTTGCGCCTAATCTCCGGGACTTTGGGGACCCGGTACCTGGACCCCAAACTTGGCACACATGTAGCCCCACTCTTCCTCTACAAGTGTGCAAAGTTTGTTGTCCGGGGGACCTACGGCCGGGGAGCACCGATTTTTCAAACCCGGGCACCCCTTCCATAGACTCCCATGTTAAACTGTAATTTCTCTGGTGAATTTGGTACCGGCCAGTCATAGGTCCCCTGGACCCGGAACTTGGCACACATATAGCCCCATTTTCCTCTAAAAGTGTGCAAAGGTTTTTGTCTGGGGGACCTACGCCCAGCGAGCACCGATTTTTCAAAGCTGGGCACCCCTTCCATAGACTCCCATGTTAAACGTCAGTCTAGTCATGGACACAGTGAGGCAGGGGCACAGTGAGGCATGGACACAGTGGGGCATGGACACAGTGAGGCATGGGCACAGTGAGGCATGGACACAGTGAGGCTTGGGCACAGTGAGGCATGGACACAGTGAGACATGGGCACAGTGAGACATGGGCACAGTGAGGCATGGACACAGTGAGGCATGGACACAGTGAGGCATGGACACAGTGAGGCATGCACATGGACACAGTGAGGCAAAGTGAGGCACAGTGAGGGATGCAGATGGACACCCTAGGCTTATACTCGAGTCAATAAGTTTTCCCATTTTTTATGTGGTAAAATTAGGTGCCTCGGCTTATATTCGGGTCGGCTTATACTCAAGTATATACAGTATTTTGTAATAGTTGCTTTAGAATACAATACACTATATTAAAGCAATAAACAATGCCAAGCAAAAACACCAAGTTAAATTTGTAAATGTTACGTTTTAGTCATTTTATTTTAATTTACTTTAAAGAAAAACTCTGGTTTATTGGCAATCAGTGCTATCATATCTGTATTCTTATATTATCTGATATAGTGCAAATTGGAAGCACTCTATTCCTTAAACATTTATGGAATAATAGACCTTTTTAAATGATGTGCTTGCTTGTTAATATATAATTTTACCTTGTGTCTCACCCGCAGCTCCCTTCTCCTTGCCACCTTTTCTTTATATGGCCCTACAATCCAGTATGTAGCCCAAATATTTCAAGGACTCTTATGCCGTGTACACACGATCGGTTTTACCAATGAAAGCAGTCTGATGGACTTTTTTCATCGGACAAACCGATCGTGTATGGGCCCCATCGGTCTTTTTTCCATCAGTGAGAAAAAATAGAACATGTTTTAAATTTATCCGATGGAAAAAAAAAACAGATAGCAAATTCCGATTGTCTGTGTGGAACTCCATCGGAGAAAAAACCCACGCATGCTCAGAATGAAGTCGACGCATGCTCAGAAGCATTGAACTTAATTTTTCTCGGCTCGTCGGAGTGTTTTATGTCACGGCGTTTGGGACGGTCAGATTTTTGACTGATGGTGTGTAGACAAGACTGATGGAAGTCAGCTTCATCGGAATTCCGATGGAAAAATCCATCGGATTTGAATCCATAGGAAATCCGATCGTGTGTACAGGGCTTAAGTCAACAGAGTTAGAAACATCTTTATACATTTACATCCTCGGAGATAAAAACAAAGCAAGAATTTACTAAAATAATGTATTTTGTAATAGTTGCTTTAGAATACAATACCCTATATTAAATCAATAAACAATGCCAAACAAAAACACCCAGTTAAATTTGGAAATGTTAAGTTTTAGTCATTTTATTTTAATTGATGTTAAAGAAAAACTCTGGTTTATTGACAGTCCGTACTATGATATCTGTATTCTTATATTATCTGATATAGTGCAAATTATTCCATAATCATATCTGGATTATTATATTATCTGATATAGTGCAAATTACCAGCACTCTATTCCTTAAACATTTATGGAATAATAGACTTATTAAGCAAAACTGCATTGCCTCATTGCAAAATGCAGTACCTCTAACAGTACTTTTATTTACCAATCAGAAAAAAAATATTACAGAAAAGACATCCTGAGCTGGTGTTGTTGATAGGCATATCATAATCATATCTGTATTATTGTATTATCTGATATAGTGCAAATTACCAGCACTCTCATTTTAAGCATTTATGGAAAAATAGACTTATTAAGCAAAACAGCATTGGCTCATTGCAAAATGAAGTACCTCTAAAGCCCTGTACACACGATCAGATATCCTATGGATTTTCGTCTGATGGATTTGTCCATCAGAAATCCGATGAAACTGTTTTCCATCAGTCTTGCCTACACACCATCAGTCAAAAAACCGACCGTTCCAAACGTGGTGACGTAAAACACTCCGATGAGCTGAGAAAAATGAAATTCAATGCTACTGAGCATGTGTCGACTTGATTCTGAGCATGCTTGGGTTTTTTATCTGATGGATTTCCCCACAGACGATCGGAAATTGCCATCGGTTTTTTATCCATCAGATAATTTTAAAACATGTTCTATTTTTTAAAACCGATGGAAAAAAGACTGATGGGTCCCATACACGATCGGTTTGTCTGATGAAAACAATCCATCGGACGGTTTTCATCAGTCAAACTGATCGTGTGTACAGGGCTTAACAGTACTTTTATTTACCAATCAGAATCCATCTTGCACTGGACTAATGTTGGTCTGATTTGTTGCTATGAGTTTCTGGAGTTTGTATTTCACAATAAAATATCCCTAACTTGTTTATTCCCTTAGGGCTTTTTCACTACATTTCTAACGCTTAAGAAATGCTCATATAGCGTTAGTACAAGTGTTAGACTCGCGTTAATGAGCTTTAGTATGGGCTTTAGGCTGGCATTTTACAAGCATTAATGATGAGTTAAAAATGCCCCTCAAATGCCCTATGGGCAGTTTTGAAGCGTTTGGTGAGCGTTAAGGTACGTTAAAACTGCTCCACGAATGCCTATTTCATTTCAATAAATAAACAAATCTTAATTCCCCCGCAACCGCTCTGCGACTGCCTGCCAGAGAATTTGCGCGGCGTTACCGTAGACTTTAATGGGAGGCATTGAAAGGCTTCAAACACCTCCGGACTCAACATGAGGCTTCAATTTTGAAGCAACGTGATGCTAACGCTTAGTGTGAACAGCACCAAGTGCTGTCTATTGTACCTTGTGCATAGGCATTTGAGGCACATTTTTAACGCTTCTCGTACGCCTGCTTTTAATGCCAGTGTGAACTTAGCCTTAATTAATAGAACAATCAAGTGAAAAAATAATAATTATACCTCTCCCTCTCTTAATTTCTATTCTAACTTGTTTATTACCTGAGCATTGGATTATACAATGATTATAAAATGCATCAGCAGAGTTATCTTCAGGAAATATTGAATGTCCACACAATGAGTAGATTTAAAAATATAGGATGCTTAAATTACATGTAAAAATATATTTTTCCTGCCAAAGTTGAGCATAGCCCTACTCCCTTCTTTTATTGGTCAGTAACACTGTCACCCATAATTTTGGATCAATAGCACTGCACAGGAAGTGGGTGTAGACAAGCTTATATAGACCTTTAAAGGAAATTATTGTTATAAATTCTAGCTGTAAGCAACCAACTTGTATACAGTGAGGACAGAAAAGTGGCGGCACATCTAGTGTACCAAAGTGAATGTTGTGCATACCTACATTGCTTTGTTCACTGGGTGTGCACCAAAGAGGCAAGGTCAAAGGAACCCAAAGCTGGCCATACATGGGTCCATTTTTTTTCATTCGGTCAGCAAGTTGAACCGAAAACAAAAATGGACCTGACCTCACTGCATTATATTCTGACAGCGAGGAGACTCCCACACACAAATCAGCTCTGCACCCTTTTCTCCTACAGGGCAGTAGATCAACTTCTGTTCTACAATGGTCACACATGGATCGGAATTTGGCTGGTCCCTGCTGAACTGGCTGAAGTTTGATCTATCTATGCCCACCTTTATTCTTTTCACTGTATACATTGTACTTAATGTACTTTTGGAGGCAGTAACTTGTTTGCCTAATATGGGGTGCCAAAATTGGATCATGAAACTATGAAACTATCATCAAGACCTGATGCAGTTGAATGACAGGATCTTCTCCGCAAATTCACAACACTGGAAAAGAAAGAAAGCTGCTCAGGGCAATAGTAGGTAATAAGATACAAAACCATTACACATACCGTATATACTCGAGTATAAGCCAAGTTTTTCCAGCACATTTTTTTGTGCTGAAAATGCCCCCCTTGGCTTATACTTTGTACACACGTAGCCCCACTCTTCCTCTACAAGTGTGCAAAGTTTGTTGTCCGGGGGACCTATGGCTGAGGAGCACCGATTTTTCAAACCCAGGTACCCCTTCTATAGACTCCCATGTTAAACTGTAATTTCTCCGGTGATTTTGGAGACCTGGTCCCGGCCGGCCCTAGGTCCTCTGGACCCTAAACTTGGCACACATGTAGCCCCTAGACTCCCATGTTAAACGTCAGTCTGGTCACACAGCGCAGGAGATCAGGTAGGGAGATTGAGCACAGTGAGGCATGGACACAGTGAGGCATGGGCACAGTGACAGTGAGGCATGGACACAGTGAGTCATGGACACAGTGAGGCACAGTGAGGCATGGACACAGTGAGGCACAGTGAGGCATGCACATGGACACAGTGAGGCATGGGCACAGTGAGGCATGGACACAGTGAGGCATGGACACAGTGAGGCACAGTGAGGCATGCACATGGACACAGTGAGGCAAAGTGAGACACAGCGAGGCATGCAGATGGATACCCTAGGCTTATACTCGAGTCAATACGTTTTCCCAGTTTTTTGTGGTAAAATTAGGTGCCTCGGCTTATATTCGGGTCGGCTTATACTCGAGTATATACGGTAACTAATGTGGTTGGGGCTGTATCCCCCTCAAAATAACAAAATAAAAATAAACATTAGCTTTAATTTTTTTTCAATTTACTATTAAACTTTACTATTAAACTTTATGCTTCTTCTGTAGAGTCATCTAAAGGTAGAATCTATGCAATTCATGGCTTTTTTTTATTCCTGAAGAGCACTACCTATATTTACATATTTTACATAAAAAAGGCTTTAATAAATATACGATTTCCTACTATAAAAACAATAACTTTTTTTCCCTTCTTTAACAGCCTCGGCTGCAATCTGGGCATGTGGTCTTAAGATACAACACACCAACCATACAGTGCTCTAAGAAATTTTATTTACAAAGCAATGACTCTATCTCAGAAAAAAAGACTTTCAAAGGTCTTTTGTAAGATGAAACAGAGAATTTCATCAATTCCCTATTCTTCCTGCCCATGTACTGGACGTATCTAAATGTGTCAATGCTGAAATGTGACAGTTATTAAAAAGTTTCCTAAAAAACAGAAGGAAAACAAACAACAAAAAACAGACAAAAAAATCTCACAGAAAAGACATTCCGAGCTGGTGTTGTTGATAGGCAGAAACAGAAACAGAAAAGAGCACTTTGACGAGACAGAAAACCGTAATAACTGTATGCTGTTCCGCTGTTTTTATAATCAGTAAAGAAAAAGCCTTATTTGCATCTCAGCATAAAAGTGTTAGCAACCTAAATCTTATTAACATCAACTGAGTATAAGTAATATTATCTCAGGAAGAATACAGTACAGTATATTAATGTGTGTTCCTTAAAGATTAGCTGCAGAAAGTAAAAGCACCACATTATGCTAATATATTGCAAATCTATTAAACACATATCCACTGTACAAGAAAACAGAGTTATTATTGTAACAGGTTTATTCCATTAATTATACTTTCTTTAAAAGTACTGAGATATTTTCCGGATTGATGAAAATAAAGTGTATTCTTCTTCTTATCACATTGTGTGGTGTTGGAACAATTCACATTAAAGTGTCCTCTTACTAAACAGCATTAAAACTGCTATCAAGCAACAGACACCTCAATAAATTACCGTTTGATGGTCTACCCTGTTTACTAAGATTTTGGTCTTTAGCAATGAATGATAAAGGGTTGCTGTTTTTAAAGTTGAATTTCAGACATACAGCTAAATATACATGGGAATCATTTTATCTTCCTAAGGGTTTATAATTCTGTCCAAGTACTTTTGTAATTCACATACCTTTGCTAGGATGATGACACCATGTTCTCTGTTAATATTCACAGTGGTGTCATCTTCTGATCTACAGGTTACTGATTGGACAATGAAGTAGCAGCAGCAGCAACAAACTGTCATGAGTTGTACTCTCTCCTCCTGTCAGCATGATCCCTGTCAGTACATGTGCATGTAGCAGAGCCTAATTAGCTTCAAAAGATGGCTCCACCAAATGCATTAAATGTTGTTTTTATTAGTTCTACATTAAAGTGTATCCTAAGCCAAGAATAAAAAACTATATCACAGCCTTCCAGTCCTTATATATAGTGGCTGAATTATAAACATTTTTTTTTAGAGGATATTTTTTCCTAAACAAAGAAACATAAAAGTTGACCACACTCCAAGCAGGGTTGCTAACCGCCAGTAAATTGACTGACAGTTTGTAAAAATCTGTTATTTTTTTACAACTGCCAGTAAATATCAGGGGCTGTTTATTTTATGCTCTGTCGACTTTTTAAGTATAAATCAAGCAAATTACCTTGTTATAGGTATTGTCAGTGTTTCCATATCATGTTTATACTGTTCAAATAACTAACTGTGTTAGTTTTCAATAGGAGTTCTGTAATTTGTCAGGTTGTCAGTAAACAAATGTGTTCCGCCAGTAAATTTTCCATGTTTTGTCAGTAAAAAAATGCTGCTGGAGGTTGGCAACCCCGACTCCAAGGTGTAAAGGAATAAAAAGCAGCTTTATTGTAAATTCAAATTTATGTGGATAACATCAATACAGACACAGCAGAGATTGATGCGTTTCACGAAATACACATTCGCTTAATTAATAATCTGTATAATGCTCTCACCTGGAGCGGCACAGCTCTGCTTTCTTGGTATATTTTTTTCCCTAAAGTTCATATGGTAACCTTACAAGTAACACACTGTGTGTTGTAGGGTTACAACGTTCACCCCCTATATTGTATCTTTGGAGGGGCAGTCCTGTTACCCTAGGGCAGAAAGTGTTTAGCGCAGTGTTTTAAGACTATAGAAGACCTCTCCACCTCTTCAACTCTATAACATCGGGTAGGGGTGTGGGGGAGTATTCTATAGTTTACAAAGGTGAACCGGGCAGGGCTGATTAGACTAAATAACTTTAACCACTTGCCGACCGCCCCGCATACATATACTGCGGGGCGGCAGCACTCCTGCGTGAAATCACGTACCTGTACGTGAGTCCGCTCTTCCGGGTCCGCGGCGACCAGCTCCCGCTGTGATTGGACACAATGGGAGCCAAACAGCGGGTTTGGCGGACCCAGTGTCCGCTGGGACCCGTGGATCATTCCCAAGAGAGGCAGAACAGTGGCCTGCCTATGTAAACAAGGCATATCGCTGTTCTGAGACAAGAGAAGCAGGAACATGGATCTCTGTCTTCCCACAGTTAAAGCACCCCTCAGACACTTAGAAAGCACTACCTAGGGACACATTTAACCCTTTGATCGCCACTGATATTAACCCCTTCCCTGCCAGTGTCATTAGTGCAGTGACAGTGCATATTTTTTAGCACTGATCACTGAATTAGTGTCACTGGTGTCCGATTTGTCCGCTGCAATATTGCAGTCCCGCTATAAGTCACTGATCGCCGCCATTACTAGTAAAAATAAATGAATAAATACAAATTTCATAAAAAATATCCCATAGTTTGTAGACGTTAAAACTTTTGCGCAAACCAGTCAACATACGCTCATTGGAATTTTCTTTTTTTACCAAAAATGTGTAGCAGAATACATATTAGCCTAAACTGATAAAGAAATTAGATTTTTTAATTTTTTTTATTGGATATGTTTTATAGTAGAAAGTAAAAAGTATAGTTTTATTTTTCAAAATTGTCGGTCTTTTTTAATTTATAGCGATAAAAAATATATAACCCCAGGAGGTGATCAAATACCACCAAAATAAATCTCTATTTATGGGGAAAAAGGACATACATTTTATTTGTGTACAGTGTCGCACGACCGCACAATTGTCAGTTAAAGTAAGGCAGTGCTGTATCACAAAAAATTGCCTTATTATGAAGGGGGGTACATTTTACGGAACTGAAGTGGTTAAAGTATTTTCCCTACAGTACCACACCTCAAATCCCAAATCTTTGTTTGCTGCCAGCACTGATATGTGTTCTCATATCCACCAAATGAAATACGAAAAACAAGTACCGCATAATCTTTGTGCAAACTGGATCAAGAATATGTATGTACAGTGGGGAAAAAAAGTATTTAGTCAGCCACCAATTGTGCAAGTTTTCCCACTTAAAAAGATGAGAGGTCTGTAATTGTCATCATAGGTATACCTCAACTATGAGAGACAAAATGTGGAAAAAATCCAGACAATCACATTGTCTGATTTGGAAAGGTTGTCACACACTGTTGCTGGTATGTTGGCACATTCCTCCATGCAGATCTCCTCTAGAGCAGTGATGTTTTGGGGCTGTAGCTGGGCAACATGGACATTCATCTCCCTCCAAAGGTTTTCTATGGGTTGCGATCTGGAGACTGGCTAGGCCACTCCAGGACCTTGAAATGCTTCTTACGAAGCCACTCCTTTGTTGCCCGGGTGGTGTGTTTGGGATCATTGTCATGCTGAAAGACCCAGCCACGTTTCATCTTCAATGCCCTTGCTGATGGGAGGAGGTTTGCACTCAGAATCTCACGATACATGGTCCCATTCATTCTTTCATGTACACGGATCAGTCGTCCTGTTCCCTTTGCAGAGAAACAACCCCAAAGCATGATGTTGCCACCCCTATGCTTCACAGTAGGTATGGTGTTCTTTGGTTACAACTCAGCATTCTCTCTCCTCCAAACACGACGAGTTGTGTTTCTACCAAACAGTTCTACTTTGGTTTCATCTGACCAAAGTAGTGCAAGTTCTCCCACTTAAAAAGATGAGAGAGGCCTGTAATTGTCATCATAGGTATACCTCAACTATGAGAAACAAAATGTGGAAACAAATCCAGACAATCACATTGTCTGATTTGGAAAGAATTTATTTGCAAATTATGGTGGAAAATAAGTATTTGGTCACCTACAAACAAGCAAGATTTCTGGCTCTCACAGACCTGCATCTTCTTCTTTAAGAGGCTCCTCTGTCCTCCACTCATTACCTGTATTAATGGCATCTGTTTGAACTTGTTATCAGTATAAAAGTCACCTTTCCACAACCTCAAACAGTCACACTCCAAACTCCACTATGGTGAAGACCAAAGAGCTGTCAAAGGACACCAGAAACAAAATTGTAGACCCGCACCAGGCTGGGAAGACTGAATCTGCAATAGGCAAGCAGCTTGGTGTGAAGAAATCAACTGTGGGAGCAATAATTAGAAAATGGAAGACATACAAGACCACTGATAATCTCCCTCGATCTGGGGCTCCACGCAAGATCTCACCCCGTGGGGTCAAAATGATCACAAGAACGGTAAGCAAAAATCCCAGAACCACACAGGGGGACCTAGTGAATGACCTGCAGAGAGATGGGACCAACGTAACAAAAGCTACCATCCGTAACACACTACGTCGCCAGGGACTCAGATCCTGCAGTGCCAGACGTGTCCCCCTGCTTAAGCCAGTACATGTCCGGGCCCATCTGAGGTTTGCTACAGAGCATTTGGATGATCCAGAAGAGGATTGGGAGAATGTCATATGGTCAGATGAAACCAAAGTAGAACTGTTTGGTAGAAACACAACTCGTCGTGTTTGGAGAAGAGAGAATGCTGAGTTGCAACCAAAGAACACCATACCTACTGTGAAGCATGGGGGTGGCAACATCATGCTTTGGGGCTGTTTCTCTGCAAAGGGAACAGGACGACTGATCCGTGTACGTGAAAGAATGAATGGGGCCATGTATCGTGAGATTTTGAGTGCAAACCTTCTCCTATAAGCAAGGGCATTGAAGATGGGGCTGGGTCTTTCAGCATGACAATAATCCCAAACACACTGCCCGGGCAACGAAGGAGTGGCTTCGTAAGAAGCATTTCAAGGTCCTGGAGTGGCCTAGCCAGTCTCCAGATCTCAACCCATAGAAAACCTTTGGAGGGAGTTGAAAGTCCGTGTTGCCCAGCGACAGCCCCAAAACATCACTGCTCTAGAGGAGATCTGCATGGCGGAATGGGCCAACATACCAGCAACAGTGTGTGACAACCTTGTGAAGACTTACAGAAAACGTTTGACCTCTGTCATTGCCAACAAAGGATATATAACAAAGTATTGAGATGAACTTTTGATATTGACCAAATACTTATTTTCCACCATAATTTGCAAATAAATTATTTCCAAATCAGACAATGTGATTGTCTGGATTTGTTTCCACATTTTGTCTCTCATAGTTGAGGTATACCTATGATCACAATTACAGGCCTCTCTCATCTTTTTAAGTGGGAGAACTTGCACAATTGGTGGCTGACCAAATACTTTTTTTCCCCACTGTATGTGTTTAATTATTATTAGTATTATTATTATTTATTTATTTATATAGTGCCAACAGTTTATGCAGCGCTTTACACTGTAAAGGGGAACAGTACGATTACAATACAGTTCAATACAGAAAGAATAGGCGGGCCCTGCTCATGGAGTTTACAATCTAAAGGAAGAGGGAGGTGGTGCAAAAGGTAATAGCTGCGACAGATGATCTGATGAAGATGACTCAAGTTCAGTTCTTAGGTAGGGGTGGGGTGTGGTTCCTTGAATAATGTCTCGTACACACGACCAGTTTTCTGCCATGAGAGCTTTTGGCCGAGAAAACCGTCCGTGTGTATGCACCATCGCAGTTTTCCCGACAGGAAAACTTCCAGAAAAAAAAGAGAACCAGCTCTCTTTTTTCCCGCCGGGATTCCCTGCGGTTTTTAACCCGGCAGTTTTCCTATAGGAAACACTGCGATGGAGCATACACACAGCCGTGATTCCCGACCAAAGCTCTCATGGCAGTTTTCCTGTCGGGAAACCCGGTCATGTGTAGGGGAAAAAAGTTACAGAGCAGGTTCTCGGTTTTCCCCTCGGGTTTCCCGGCGGCATTTTTACCGCCGGGAATCCCGTACGTGTGTACTAGGCATATGTGAGTTTTCTTGGATCATTTAAAGCCGACAGAGTAAGGGCTCTACCAGCAAGCAGATGGCTTGTAATAGTACTCCAAACAGGATTTAACTTCAACAGTATAAAGTAAAAAAGGTGTTATTTACACACCATTCTTACCAGAGGCTGCCCCTGGCCACCTGTATGCACCTGAGTGAATGTAGCCTTAAAGTGGATGTAAAACCTCACATATACCCAGTGAAGTGAACAGCATCAGATGATACACAGAGATGAAACAAATCTCCCTACATAAGTTTTACTTGTATACCTGCTGTCTTCAGCGTTATATATTCTTTAGAAAGTTCACATCATGTTACAGATGTTCTATTCCTGTTCAACACTGAGTGTGAAGCATACACCCAAGACAGCTGATTGGAGAAAAGGCACACCCCCTCCACATAGGCAAAGGAAGAAATTAATGCACAGAGCTGTGCTCTGACACAGCAAGCTGTCTGCTAATCTGTTTATAGAAACCTCCCACGACACAAAATCCAGCCTGGTTTTATCTCCTGTGTCAAAGAACTTGTCAGAAGTTATCACGCTGATAACAGAAGAACGGAGCAAGAGAAAACCACGGCACTTAGTGCTTTAAAGAGAGATAAGAATACACTGCAGATATATGTGCCCAGCTAAAATTTCATGAATCGGGTTTACATCCACTTTAAGGTAAATTAAAGAAAATAGGAAGCACAAAGATAGCAGTGAAAATGTTTTGGCTCGGTAAATACTTTAAATGTGTCCTGAATTGGAAATTTGGTGTGTTAGACCTTATGCAACCAAACACTTTCATTTCATGTAAATTGTGAGCATGCTTCCAAATCCATAACAGAAAGGTACAGCGCACAGCTGCCAATAGTAATGAATGTTACTCTACTGTACATGGGTATGTGCCATGCTTGTGCAAACTTGCACATGGGTAAATCCCCGAAGGCACAAAAGCCATGTTCGGGGGTTTATGCTGAGTTTATGCAAGCATGGTGTATACTTAAACACACACAGACCCACCCAGGTTGAACTGAATGGACTGGTGTCTTTATTCAACCTTACCAACTATTGTCTTTTTTGGGAACTGAAATACTGTATGTCCTCCGTTTATGCTTGATGCCTGAAAGCATCCCTGTGCACAAGGCCATAGGAGATGGTGGACTTCATCTCCTTCAACCAATCATCTTTTAGTAGATTCACACTCTTTAAAATAAGAACATTTCATTCAAATCAATTTACTTTAAATTGTGTCAGAGTATTCACATACCATTTCAGCACTTTGTTGCCCCAGGTACACTTTACTGATTGTGCCTATACATATAGGCTTCTACTAATTTGTCATCAACTAAAGACTATAAAATGAACAATAAAGCCAGTATAAGATACTTAAGGCATAATGTTTGCTTTATTTGCAGAACGCATACATTCTATCATTCTGCAGAGAGTCATGTGAGTCCTCTAAGCAGCATGTATTCTCAGGCTTCTTAAAGAGGGATTCCACCCGCGATTTCTTTTTTAAAAGTCAGCAGCTACAAACACTGTAGCTGCTGACTTTTAATAAGGACACTTACCTGTCCTACTCGCCTGCGATGTCAGCCCCCCCCCCAAGGCCGATCCCTCGATCCTGGCAGCTCCCGGCGCCGCCATCCTCAGTACGGGAAACAGGCAGTGAAGACGTGCGGCTCCACTGCCCGTTTCCTACTGCGCATGCGCGAGCCGCGCAGCGCTTTGTGAATGAGCCGGCTGCTCTCTGGGATACACACAGTTCCTAGAAGGCAGCGCGCCCCATTCACCAGAAGACATCGCGAGTAGGACGGAGGAAGAAGACCAGCCGCGGATGATGAAGAGGCAGATTAGGGACTTCTGGTAAGTAAAAATGTATTTATTTTCAATTAATTTTTTAAAATTTTATGGGGGATTTTTGGTAAAAAAAAATATTTCAGGGTGGAACTCCACTTTAAGTTCTGCATCTGTATGTACTCACAGGTTTTCCAAGGTGATCAGAAAAAGAGACGTAACACATACAACTTATTTTAGTTCTGTCCCCTTTTTCCATTCTGCTTGTAGTATAAAAAAAAAGATTGCAATTAGACATAGACAAGCATAGAAAAAATACATAAAGTGTATGTATCTGCAGAGTAGAAATAGGTGAGCTACCAGTGCATGTGCATATCTAAGCGTACATCTGTGCAAGGGGCCGTCTATGTCCACATTGGATGCCCAGGTATTCCATGCATTTGCCTGTAGGCAGTCCCAATCATTGACAATTGCACGAGCACAGCTGGTGGTCCCAATTTGACAGCTGTGCAGGTATGGGTGTGCGTATCTGAATGCACACTGTCTGCATTCAGGGACCTGAACCTGGATTGCTGTCATATTGGGACCAGCAGCTTTGTCAATGCAGCTGCTGTATCCCAATAGACAAATATGGGACTGCCTGCAGGCAGATGCATGGAACACCTGTGCATCTTGTGCAAGCAAGGACATCCCTTCGCACCAATGTATTCTTAGATATGCCTGTCTGAACGAGGTCTAAATGTACAAGGTCTGGGACCATCATCCTGATCCCAGCTTTATCCCGGCTATCCTCATGGGTTCTCATGGGTTCTCTTTAAAGGATAACTAGTATAATATGAAGAATACCACTGCTTACCTCCATTTGAATATGCTAGTCCTAATGTGTCATGCAGATCCCCTAGTTTCAGTACTTTTACTGACCTGGAATAAGTACTAAAAAAGGTAGTGTAAATTCAGACCTTCTCATCTCCATTCTTTCTCCATATCACTGCCTTAAAGTATTGAATCCAACCTGACATTCCGGCAACTAGCATTTACAGAAAGAAAGGTCAGCTATGGCAGCCCCCATATCTACCTTATGACAGGTTGCCTTCAAATGTATATGGTATGCTGTGCCTTTAAGAAGCTCCTTATATCAGCAGTCATTAGTAAATCTATTTATATGTAGATCATGTATTCATAGCTAATACATTTCTTAAAATATACAAACCACCTGGAATATATTTATTTTCTTGTTAACCTCTTTTGAATTTCAAAATCTACATATGTTCACCTAGGATTTCCCAGTATACTAGCCTATATTTTAATTCCGTACACTTAGTGACAATATTTTCCCTTTTCACACCTTTTTAATTGGTTTCAGTGGGTTTTAAGGTATTTTAAACACAATAATGTATTGCTCTGACAGAAATAATTATACCACCAGGTTCAGACATTAATATAAAATGTGTGTCCTGGTCATTTTAATTGTTTAATATCATGGTGATTTTTTTTGTAGATTGCCTCATTTTGTGTTATTCAAGCTAAAATATTTTAGGGCAACTAAAATTACCATAGCAGACTATAGGGCCAAGGTCACATATTTGTGGTGCTTTACCACATGCTATTAATGTGTGTTATGTCACATTTTATTGCACATTGGTGAAGTGCCACCCACTATTTTATTCTTAATAAATGAAGGGGCAAGAAATATCTGATGCTGGGTTCTACTGTTGAAAACCAACATATTATTAGTATAAACCTGAAATAAACCTGAAAGAGGCCTTCAGCATGCCTTCAGCATTAACGTATATGTATAGCCAAAACAATTTTTTTCAATTATGGATAGTCCAGGGAAAGATTAGATGCTCTGTAAAGTTTTTTTTTTTATTGCTGTCTGTACATGAGTTAGGAGGATTAACCCTATATATTTGTTCTAGTGACCATTGTCATCAAGACAGAAAGTGAAGGGAAATGCAAATTTCAAAATGTTCTCTCACTAACAATTTCTTCCCAAATAAGAAATAGACAGCAAAAAATTGAAAAATATTTAAACATGTTCATATTCTAAAAATAAAAGTTTTGCCTATACATATTTATAAAGGTTTAAAAAAAGTAAATATCCAATCCTCATCCAGCATGCATCACTGCCATTCAATACTTATCACAAAGCTCCTTTCCTGTACTGATAAGGCTTAGGCTGACCATGGACAGTTTGAATCTCCACTGGTTCAGCAGGAACCAGCCGAGATTTAAACCGTGTGTGGGTAAGCTAGATGTATCACGCTGATCGATCGATCAACCTGGGTACAACCAGCCAGCCGGATTCACTTGCGATTTTCTCTAGTGGGTGCTATAGCCGCTAGCAATAACCACTGCCTTCTCCTGGCGGGGATGGCTGTAACAGGTAATATACGACTCTTAGATAATGTAAATGTGTAAATTTTTTTAAGAAGTCTCTCTACTGTATATATATTATTATATTCTATACCATTATAGAGATTGTTACATTGTTTTTGTCTTATAAAGTTCAATGCAATGTCAATGAAATAGGGTGCCTACTGATGCCCACTGATCATGTATATACCCTTACTCTTTTCACCACTCCTATTCCAACCTAAAGATCTGTTAGCTCTACCGTCTGTCTTTTTTTTGGGACCAACCTAATGGGGAGAAAATGACTGAAGGCATAAGTAGAGCACCTGGTGCTCCCCGGGACAACCATAGGTAAAGACAAACATTAATATCAAATCTTGCGACTATAAAATTAACAGAAAACTGTCCGCCAGATGAGTCCACATAGTACAATATGCAATGCAGCGGGGCGGTGGGGAGGTCTGAGCAGTCAAAGGGGAAGGCAAACATGACACAAACATATATTCATAAGGTATGCTTGGCCAGACCTCCTCAACAGATAGCTAATTCTAAACAGGTGACTCACATTATACTTAGGCAAAATGGAGGATCAGGTAGGCTCGGAGGGAGTCGGACTTTGACCGGGCCTGCCTGAATGGTTCTAGCGTCGAGATCTGAATGGAACCTGGCGCCAACGTTCAGGGCGCTGTGGAAGAGGTATAGAACTGTTCAGTCTCCAATCCAGGAAATTAGTCTGAGGGATGTTAAACATTTCCACAAAGTGTTGCAAGTCCTCTTTAGTTCAGAGGACTGCCGTTTTACCATTCTGAGAGGCCGTTGGGCAAAAAGGGAAACCCCAGTGGTAGTTGAAATCCACGGAACGCAGAGCTTCAAGCAGGGGTCGAACAGTTCGGCGCTGCATAAGGGTGCGACGTTACAAAACAGGAAACAAGGAAAGATGAGCTTCATCAAAATCAATGATAGGTTTGCCACAAACTGCTTTAATAATAGCTTCCTTTGCGGAATATCTGTGCAACTTGCAAATATCGTCTCTTGGCCTATCTGTCTCCTGGGGAACAGGGAATAAGGTACAATGAACTCTATCCACCTCAATGGTGTCAGGTGCGGGGTCCCCCAAGATTTGGCGAAATAGGCCTTGCACAGTCCAGAGCAGATCAGGGGCCCGGGTCGCTTCAGGTAGACCCCATATTCGAATATTCTGGCGGCGAAATCCCTATTTTCGTAATCACGAAGCTGATCCAAGATAGTGTTCAGAACCTCCTCATGGTGTTTAGTAGTATCTTGGATGACAGCCACAACTTGCATAATGTCATCCTGGCAAGTTTCTGGGGAACCACGGCCGGGAGCTGGAGAACTTTCACCGGTTGCTGTAGAGCTGCAGCCAGGTGCTGGAGAGTCACGGCCGAGTGCTGGAGAGCCACGGCTGGGTACAGGAGCACCATGGCCGGGTGTTAGAGAGCCGTGTCCGGGTGCTGGAGAGCTGTGTCCGGGTGCTGGAGAGCCGACATTAGGATCTGGAGAGCCGTGCTTCGCCTCCCCATGGCCCAGCGTCATTTTTTCGGTGCAACCTGGGTCCGCTGTATGTGATGAAAGGAAGGCTCAGAGCCTGCCCGCTGGATTCCTACCACCGCCAGGTGGTTGTAAGGCTATGTAGCGGCATATAGGCATGGTGTGGCCGGTGGAGAGGAGTTGTAAGCAGCCACTAAAAGCTATGTAGGAGCCTGGGGATCAGAGAGCACTCAGGCAGAACGTTCGCTCTCCATGCCACTTGAATGTGGTGATTTTATTTAATTTTCCATTGAGCAGACTGGAGGCAGACAGGTGACACATGAAGATATATTTCTGAGCCAATAAATGTGTTTTCATTAGGAACAGGATGAGGGGGGTGTGACAGAACGTCTTGGCACCCCGCTTGGGTGCTTCCGCGGAACAGTGCCTCCTGCTCTTCCAAACCCTTCGAGCAGACAGATAGCTGATACCAGCTATTTTACCCCAAGCATTGTATACAGACAAGAACCAATAGGTGACCAATCGGCATCAGGCAAACTGCAGTACACCTCAAACATCTCTGTGTGTAAACTCCTCCTTTCCCAAGTCTACAGGTGAGCCCCTACCTGTCAGGAAAGGTTCCATCCGCTGGTGGCATTTATTATTTATCTTGCAGTACTGTGGTCCACCAGCAGGTGTCTCCTGGCAGTTTGTAACTGTCAGGAGAATCTTTCCCTGCTGGTGTTGTATTATCTTTTGGACGCAGTACTGGTTTCCACCAGCGGATGGATCCTGGCAGTGTGGAGCAGACTGCCCTCCCTCCGATCAGGTGTGACCTGAAGCTAATCAGGCATTCCTATAAATACCCGGCAGGTGTATACACACACTGCCCTGGTATCGTCCTCGTGCCCTGACCTGTAGCCTGTCTGCTTGAACCTTGATCCATGTATCCTGATCCCTGTAACCTGAACCTGTAACCTGATCCTGAACCTGTTGTGTCCGTCCTTATCCCTGATCCCTGCTCTGCAGCCTGGTTGCCCCCTGCTTGATCCTGTCTCCCTGTCCTGATCCATCCTTACCCCATCTGCTGATCCCCCTGTGTATGACCTCGGCCTGGCCCTGTTTATGATTCTGGTTCCCCCATTACTTGTACATTTTTGTCTGTTACTGTTATTAATTGTGGGTTCTGTTTGGTATTGGTTGTTGTGCACTGTGTGGTATTGGAGGTGGTTATATATATATATATTATTTCACTTATCTTTAATAAATCTTTATATTTCACTTATACGTGTTTGGTGTTCCTCTGTTGCTAGCTGCACAGTTCTGGTCACACTGGGTATGTGACAGCATACCAGGGCCATTAATGATCAGAAGTAGCTGCACAGAAGACCCATTTTGGTTCTGTTACTCTGCTAAAATGAACTCTGATATGATTCCTTATTATACTCTGCTGGCGTCAGAGAGTGGTGAATATCTCCGTCAGACACTGAAAGAGTGGACCAGTGATCAGCTGCTAGAGATTATTCGTTTAGCTCACTCCTGGGTTGATCAGGGCTGTATGATGTTTGGGGATGTTCAACCTTTAATTAAAATCTGCACAGAGCTGGCTTTGCCTTGTATCCCAGAGGGCCATGATGATTTTTCTGCCCCCTTTAATGTTAATCAGGTCGTATCTTTGGTTTGGCTTCTGGAGGATGACTCCCCATACTTTTTTGAACATTACACAGCTTGTTCCCAACAGAAAATAATAGAGTGTGTTGATTGTGTACAATCCCTTGTCAGACAGGCAGAATGTAAACTGCAGTTTGTGCAGCCACTACTCTCAGCATGGTCTGATATTTTGCAATCGGCCCCAGCCAGCCCACAAAAAAACATCTCTGCTGCCAGACACCTGCCTGCCCAAGAGTCTATTTCTCCATCACCCATGGCAACCCCAGTCGCAGTTCAGTACACACTACTTCCCACCAGGTATCAATATCCAGTCTCTGCTCCCTGCACCTATCCTGCATTCAACCCACCTGCCTCTTCTCAGCTGCCTGCAAGCCCACAAGAACCTCCTCCAGCCACTGTCCCTGTATCCCTGCCATATTCTTCCATTTGCTCGATTCCATCTTTTCCATATACTCCCCCCGTTATGTGCAAACCTGCAGTGACCAAATCTAAAAAGAAGCGGAAGTATTTCCCTACCCACACAATCCAACCAGTAATCCCACCTTCCTCCACACCCACCAACCTGCTCCAGCCTGTAATCCTTGAGCCAGCCTTCCAGCCTGCGGTCCTTGAGCCCGCCTTCCAGCCTGCAGTTCCAGAACCAGCCTTCCAGCCTGCAGTCCCAGAGCCAGCCTTCAAGCCAGCCTTCCAGCCTGCAGTTCTCAAGCCAGCCTTCCAGCCTGCAGTTCTCAAGCCAGCCTTCCAGCCTGCAGTTCTCAAGCCAGCCTTCCAGCCTGCAGTCCCAGAGCCAGCCTTCCAGCCTGCAGTCCTTGAGCCAGCCTTCCAGCCTGCGGTCCTTGAGCCAGCCTTCCAGCCTGCGGTCCTTGAGCCAGCCTTCCAGCCTGCGGTCCTTGAGCCAGCCTTCCAGCCTGCGGTCCTTGAGCCAGCCTTCCAGCCTGCGGTTTTCGAGCCAGCCTTCCAGCCTGCGGTTTTCGAGCCAGCCTTCCAGTCTGCGGTTCTCGAGCTAGCCTGCCAGCCTGAAGACCCTGTACCAGCCTGCCAGCCTGAAGACCCTGTACCAGCCTGCCAGCCTGAAGACCCTGTACCAGCCTGCCAGCCTGAAGACCCTGTACCAGCCTGCCAGCCTGAAGACCCTGTGCCAGCCTGCCAACATGGAGTTCCCGTGCCAGCCTTCCAAACTGAAGCCCTGATGACAGTGTCCCAGTCGGAAGATCCGGTGCCCGTTTCCCGGCCTGTGGTTGTGGTGCCCGTTTCCCGGCCTGTGGTTGTGGTGCCCGTTTCCCGGCCTGTGGTTGTGGTGCCCGTTTCCCAGCCTGTGGTTGTGGTGCCCGTTTCCCGGCCTGTGGTTGTGGTGCCCATTTCCCGGCCTGTGGTTGTGGTGCCCGTTTCCCGGCCTGAGGTTGTGGTGCCCGCTGCGGTGCCCGTTCCCTGGCTTGAGGTTGTGGTGCCCGTTTCCCGGCTTGAGGTTGTGGTGCCCGTTTCCCGGCCCGAGGTTGTGGAGCCCTTTTCCCGGCTCGAGGGTATGTCGTCTGCTGCCCAGCCTGAGATGATCCCGTCTGCTGCCCAGCCTGAGATGATCCCGTCCGCTGCCCAGCCTGAGATGATCCCGTCTGCTGCCCAGCCTGAGATGATCCCGTCCGCTGCCCAGCCTGAGATGATCCCGTCCGCTGCCCAGCCTGAGATGATCCCGTCCGCTGCCCAGCCTGAGATGATCCCGTCCGCTGCCCAGCCTGAGATGATCCCGTCCGCTGCCCAGCCTGAGATGATCCCGTCTGCTGCCCAGCCTGAGATGATCCCGTCCGCTGCCCAGCCTGAGATGATCCCGTCCGCTGCCCAGCCTGAGATGATCCCGTCCGCTGCCCAGCCTGAGATGATCCTGTCCGCTGCCCAGCCTGAGATGATCCCGTCCGCTGCCCAGCCTGAGATGATCCCGTCCGCTGCCCAGCCTGAGATCATCCCGTCTGCTGCCCAGCTCGATGACCCGGAGCCTGCTGCCCAGCCCGAAGTGTTCCTTTCTGCTGCCCAGCTTGATGATCCAGAGCCTGCTGCCCAGCCCGAAGTGTCCCTGCCTGCTGCCCAGCTCGATGACCCGGAGCCTGCTGCCCAGCCCGAAGTGTTCCTGTCTGCTGCCCAGCTTGATGATCCGGAGCCTGCTGCCCAGCCCGAAGTGTCCCTGCCTGCTGCCCAGCTCGATGACCCGGAGCCTGCTGCCCAGCCCGAAGTGTTCCTGTCTGCTGCCCAGCTCGATGACCCGGAGCCTGCTGCCCAGCTCGATGACCCGGAGCCTGCTGCCCAGCCCGAAGTGTTCCTGTCTGCTGCCCAGCTTGATGATCCGGAGCCTGCTGCCCAGCCCGAAGTGTCCCTGCCTGCTGCCCAGCTCGATGATCCGGAGCCTGCTGCCCAGCCCGAAGTGTCCCTGCCTGCTGCCCAGCTCGATGACCCGGAGCCTGCTGCCCAGCCCGAAGTGTTCCTGTCTGCTGCCCAGCTCGATGACCCGGAGCCTGCTGCCCAGCTCGATGATCCGGAGCCTGCTGCCCAGCCCGAAGTGTTCCTGTCTGCTGCCCAGCTTGATGATCCGGAGCCTGCTGCCCAGCCCGAAGTGTCCCTGCCTGCTGCCCAGCTCGATGACCCGGAGCCTGCTGCCCAGCCCGAGGTGTTCCTGCCTGCTGCCCAGCTCGATGATCCGGAGCCTGCTGCCCAGCCCGAGGTGTTCCTGCCTGCTGCCCAGCTCGATGACCCGGGGCCTGCTGCCCAGCCCGAAGTGTTCCTGTCTGCTGCCCAGCTCGATGACCCGGAGCCTGCTGCCCAGCCCGAGGTGTTCCTGCCTGCTGCCCAGCTTGATGTGATTGTCTGCCTGGATGTGACTTTGCCTACTACCCAGCTGATTGCCATGAACTTTCCCTGGCAACAGCTAGTTGGAGCGTCCGGAGGCCGCTCCTTTGAGGGGGGGTACTGTCAGGAAAGGTTCCATCCGCTGGTGGCATTTATTATTTATCTTGCAGTACTGTGGTCCACCAGCAGGTGTCTCCTGGCAGTTTGTAACTGTCAGGAGAATCTTTCCCTGCTGGTGTTGTATTATCTTTTGGACGCAGTACTGGTTTCCACCAGCGGATGGATCCTGGCAGTGTGGAGCAGACTGCCCTCCCTCCGATCAGGTGTGACCTGAAGCTAATCAGGCATTCCTATAAATACCCGGCAGGTGTATACACACACTGCCCTGGTATCGTCCTCGTGCCCTGACCTGTAGCCTGTCTGCTTGAACCTTGATCCATGTATCCTGATCCCTGTAACCTGAACCTGTAACCTGATCCTGAACCTGTTGTGTCCGTCCTTATCCCTGATCCCTGCTCTGCAGCCTGGTTGCCCCCTGCTTGATCCTGTCTCCCTGTCCTGATCCATCCTTACCCCATCTGCTGATCCCCCTGTGTATGACCTCGGCCTGGCCCTGTTTATGATTCTGGTTCCCCCATTACTTGTACATATTTGTCTGTTACTGTTATTAATTGTGGGTTCTGTTTGGTATTGGTTGTTGTGCACTGTGTGGTATTGGAGGTGGTTATATATATATATATATATATATATATTATTTCACTTATCTTTAATAAATCTTTATATTTCACTTATACGTGTTTGGTGTTCCTCTGTTGCTAGCTGCACAGTTCTGGTCACACTGGGTATGTGACACTACCACTCCCTGATTGCAGTGAGAGGCTCAATTAAGCATGGTGTGGAATGGTTCAGGCAGAGTTTGCTGTGCAAGTGTCAAGAAGCATTTACACATGATCACAGAGTGTAAATGCAAGCTGACTCCATGTTTCTTGCTGCTGATGGTCATCTGAGAGAGGTCTGTGTAGGGTGACAATCAATGTAATGAGGTAAACTGCCTACCCACAAAGAGGGGCACACTGAGCTCTGACCACCAATCTAATGGTGCACACTAACCACCAGTGTAAGCTGGCTGTCATGGATATGCAGTAATGTTTGTCTGCCATCTTACCCTCCTCCTCTTGTGTTCACCTTAGAGGCCAGACTCTCTCACCTGGCTGCTTTTATAATCTCTCCTCCCAGCCTGGCTCCACCCCAGGCCCTATCACAGAACTCTATATTAACATGTGCAAGCAAGTCTGCCTTGCTGATCAACGTGTTTGTTAAACATTGTGTGTTTGGGTTCCTGCCTGCCATGTGCTACGTCTGTCTCTGTGTTACGATATTGGCTTGTTCCCGACTATCCCTGTCTGCTAGTGACCTTGACCTTCCGCTTGTCCTTCGTTTATCCGTGTCTGCTTGTTGCCCTGACCTTGGCTTTTCCCCTCACTATTCTTGTATCCTGTGCTGCTGCTTCCCCTCTATCCTCTTTACCCTATGGAGCATGAGCTAGGGGACTCTGGGGGCCACGACCTGGACCCAGCTGCAGCGTAGGCCATCCTCACCACTAGAGGCTCTGGTGAAAACCTGCTGGATCTTAGACTCCGCGCCCTGGGGAATCTTGGGCTCTAGCTCCCTGTGGATCCCTGTTGTGCTCCACTGGTCCCGATTTCCACAACCACCCAGTGTCCCATCCGCATCAGTCAGCCATAGGGTTCACTACCTTGTGGTGCACTCCTGACCTCCAATGGTGTGCATCTGTCATCTGGCCACAGGTGACCTGACACTGGCTTGCTGAGCACTGACTACTAAAAAAATGGAACTCACTGAACACTGACCACAAATGTAAGGGATTACACTAACCAACAATGTAGGGGGGCACGCTAAGCATTGACTGCCAGTTTACGGAGATGCACTGAGCACTGTCCCTTATTTGTAAGGGGCCCCACTGACCACCAGCAAAAAGGGGCACACTGAGCACTAAATATCAATGCAAGGGAGCAATGGAGTACTGACCACCAATGCAAGGGGGTATGCTGAGCACTGGCCACCAATGTAATGGGGTACACTGTGCACTGGCCATCAAAGGGGGTTCACTGGCAACCAGTGTAAGGGGGCACACTGAGCACTGAACACCAATTTAAAAGGCACAATAAGCATTTACAGCTAATGTAAAGGGATGTAATGAACACTGATGTAAGGGGGCATACTGTGCACTGACCACCAGTCTAAGGGGTACACTGACAACCAACATAAAGGATCATACTGAGCACTAACCACCAATGTAAGAGGGCACAATGTGCACTGACCACCAATTTAGGGGCACACTGACAACCAATGCAAAGGGGCACACTAGTCACTAACCACTAATGTAAGAGGACAAAATGAACGCTATACACCATTGTAAGGGCATTCACCGACCAATGCAAAGAAGCACACTAAGCACTCACCAATACATCTACGGGTCCATCCCAGACAAAAAAAAATCATCAATGTATCTATGCCACAGCATAATGTGGCTAGTGTACATCGATAAAGTATCATCTGAAAGGAATCCCTGCCCCCACTTCCACAGGTACAAATTGGCATAAGATGGGACACAACAAGTCCCCATCGCTATGCCTTGTACCTGGAGGAAGTGGGAGCCCTGGAACTGAAATCGGTATGGTGTAGAATGAAATCCGACATTTCCAAAATAAACTCATTAAACCTCTACTCTGACATATTTTGCTGTAATTACACATGTCTAATGGCCGCTATGCATTTTGTATGAGGAATACTGTTATACAGGGAATTCCATATCCAACGTAACCAGATATGCACTCTCTGGGATTATCACATTTTCAATTATTTGTAAGAAATGTAATGTGTCTTTGACATATGATGCCAGACTAATTATATGTGGTCTAAGATGTATGTCTATTCACTGGCTCATGTTTTCTTAAATTTAACCTCTGCTTCCTGGCGGGTTTGTAGCATTTTTATGAATCTTAGGGAGTGAATAGAACGTTGGAACCCTAGGATGTTTAGTGCGAATGAACTCCCACACTTCTTTGGAAATGATGCCCTCTCTTAGTGCTGTATCACACAAGCTAAAGGAATCACTTGTTGAATCTCTCAACTATAGTTACTGAGATGGATCGATAACTATCTTTATTGTGAAGAATAGTATAACACATATTTTCATAGGAGTCAATGTCCAGAAGGACAACATTGCCCTCGTTTATCTGAAGGTTTTATGGTAATTTGATCATTTTTCTTGAGATTTTGGAGAGCTTTTGTTCTAACTTGGATAGGTTTTGTTTCTTTTTATTTTAGATTTTAAAGTTTCAATTACCCTAACAGTCTGTTAAAAAAAAAAAAAAGGCTATAGTAGGATTTAGGTTTATTGAGAGAAATGTATGTGATTGATTTTGAAGTTGATTGGTCTTAAGTAGCTCTGTTTTTGTATTCTGACCAATCCTCAATATTTTCCATTGTTTGTTTTGTGTACATACTTTTTAGTAGCAATTGAGATCTTTGATGACCTCAAATTTGTATGTTGTCTGGTTGGGCCAAAAAGAGAGTCCCAATGGGAGAACTTTCTGTCCTCATCTGATAGTATATAGGAGGAAATATTTATGTCATCAAGTCCCCTTTGTTCGTGTTCTTGACCATATATTGTTCAATCCCTTTGTTGATTGGGGGCAATGTGTTGGCATTGGTGACCTCTAAAAAAAAAATATTTTTTCTGTGTCTTGAAATTACTGCATATGTCTTTGCCACTTTTGCATGTATTGTATTTATTTATATGTCCTTGATCTCTACTTGAGTAAACATTCTGTTTTGTGCTTTGATAAAGTCCCAAATGAAAAGAAATTTAGGATGTTACAATATGTGGCAAAAGTGTATAACTCACAATAGTATCTTCATAGGATTATTTATGCCTTGGCAGGTAGCACAGTGAACATGACCAACAAAGGCAGAGAACACTCAACAGAAAGGTTTTACAATCTTACTGTGCACTTCTTCGTCCAGTGATGCTAAGACGCAGTGGCAGCTAGAAGTGGCCTCAAAGCTGAAGAAGACAATCAAGTATGCACTGACACTGACTAATGTGTAATTAACCGGTAAAATCACAGTTTGGTGTCTTTGCTTGGGGCACTGGATGACCTTGTCCCTGCACTAATCTTCAACATGCCTGTGCAGTGTGGCAGAGGTGTATTTTCACAAGATTTTTTGCATACAATTGCTTAGCTTTCTTCAGATAAGATAGTGAACATATCCGTTTTTTAAATTGTCTATTGAGCCATTTGTATGAAGCTCCACTTTCAGTATAGAAGAATGAGTAAGAAAAACTGGTCCTCTGTGGCCACAGGAATAAATAACAGAAACCAGAGGAAATAGGGGCAACCTTAACCCCTAGGCGCCAATGGTACGCAAATATGCGGCCTCCTAGTGGATGCTCCCTGACACAGAGAGGTCACATATTTGCATACAAATTTGCAGACACAGCCGTGTTGAGGGCATTTCTGATTAACATTGCTTATAGTATATCAGAATCACAGCACTGTTGTTGATAAAAAATAAAAAGAATTGATTGATTGTTTATAACAATTGATTAATTAACATTTAAGTCTGCGTTAATCTTTAAATAAGTTATATACCAAAATTAACATGAAGGAAGGGAATTGTGTGTTTTTTCTTTTGGGTGTAAAGCTTGATTTACAATTTAACTAAACTTAAATAAGGCAACTGGCAGAACTACTTCCTTCTCTCTGCTGCCATTCGGTGCAGGTTCTCACTTTAACTTGGGATCTCTTTTACCCTGGATTCAGCAGGCTTCTGTCATAAGCTGTTTGGTTTCGGGAGTAACAACATGCAAACCAGGTGAATATAGGAATATAACTGGTCTTCAATATAACTTGTCAATGCAGGTAAGACCTTGAATTCCCTGGTGATAGTGTTTATTTAGGCCCCAAAAAGGTATCTACATGTTACAAGCTATACCTGATTTTAAGACCCTGAGAAAACAGCAAATTCTTCATTCCTACAATCCTGCAATATGTCTTCAGGAGGAAGAATCAGCAAGTTTGAAGTTATCAACTTGTTCCATGCTGTCTGTAGAGCACCTCCTGAGACAATATTCTCTGTGTCTCGTGGGAACAATGTGCTACCTGTCTGCCATGTTGTTTTCTGTTTTATCAGTTGTGCTTGGGTTTAAACCCAGTATAATTAGCTAAAGAGTCTCAGCACTTTGGTCTCTAATGCTGCGTACACACGATCGGAATTTCCGACAACAAAACCGTGGTTGTTTTTTCCGACGGATGTTCGCACAAACTTGTCTTGCATACACACGGTCACACAAATGTTGCTCGAAAATTCCGACCATCAAGAACACGGGACATACAACACTACGACGAGCCAAGAAAAATGAAGTACAATGATTCCGAGAATGCGTCTAATTGATTCCGAGCATGCGCAGCACTTTTGTGCGTCGGAAATGGCTACACACGTTTGGAAATTCAGACGAAAAGTTTTTCCATCGGAAAAATAGAGAACCTGCTCTCAAACATTTGTTGTCGGAAATTCCGACAGCAAATGTCCGATGAAGCCTACATATGGTCGGAATATCCGACCAAAAGCTCACATCGAACATTTGTTGTCGGAAATTCTGACCGTGTGTACGCCGCATTAATCTAATGATCAGTACGCGGCATTAATCTAATGATCAGTAGGAGTTCTAATTGTAGTGCCTGGACATATTCTCCTTAAAACTGATTTGCAGTGACCCTTGATAGCACCAATGAATAATAACTCACATTAAAAAGATTGAAAAATAACAATTTTACCTACCGTATATACTCAAGTATAAGCCGAGATTTCCAGTCTTTTTTTTGGGCTGAAAAGGCCCCCCTCGGCTTATACTCCAGTCAGTGTACCTGAAAATATTGAGAGGCTGCGGGCACCCATCGTTTAAAACTCGCGGTCTCCTCCTGGTCCCTTCTGTGATAGGCGAAACTGTGTCTGCTGAGAAACGCCTATCACAAACGTTCTCTCATCCTCACCCATCCCAGCAGACACTGTGTTCAGTGTTCCGCCAATCACAGACGCCTTTTCATCCTCGGACAAGAGGATGTCCGTGATTGGCGGAACACTGAACACAGTGTCTGCTTTGAAACTGAGTCCAAGGATGAGAGAACGTTCGTGATAGGCGGAACTGTGTCTGCTGAGAAACGCCTATCACGGAAGGGACCAGGAGGAGACCGCGAGTTTTAAACAATGAATGGACGCCAGCAGCCTCTCAATTTCAGGTACACTGACAACGGGCACAGTGACAATGGGCACAGTGTGGATGGGCACTGTGAGGATTGGCACAGTGGCGATGGGCACAGTGACAATTGGCACAGTGAGGTTGGCACAGTGAGGTAGCAATGGGCACAGTGAGGTTGGCACAGTGAGGTTGCAATGGGCACAGTGAGGCGTGCAAATGGGCATTATTGACCCTCTTTTCCGCTTACAGTAGCTGCTGCATTCTCACCCTTGGCTTATACTCGAGTCAATACGTTTTCCCATTTTTTTGTGGTAAAATTAGGTACCTCGGCTTATACTTGGGTCGGCTTATACTCTAGTATATACGGTAACTTTATTACAAATGATGAGAAACAGCAAGAGTCTCAGATACAGTTCAGTCTTAAGCATGCCCCAGCCTTCAGGCATCTCTGCTGAGTTACAAGAGTCATATTGGCATTCCTCCCATTGCCCCTATAAAAAAGATGAGTGTAAACTGCTCATTTATGCTTCCCAGATCATTGTCTCAGCAGCCACTCCTCAGTGTACGGTTTATCCAGACTTAGGAGCTTAATTTAATACTGAGCTACATGGTCAGCTAGCTGATGATTTCATTTCTTTGTTAAGCAGTTTATTCTGGGAATTCCTGGCTGTAGTAGAGTCCAAGCTGACAGCGTGGTCAAAAATTAAAACGTTTCTTACCCCAACTCTTCATATTCCTGATATGTGCCTGCTGTACCATGCACTTGTATGAGAAAGAATCATGTTCTCTTGGAATTGCTTCCTTGATGTGAAATCTCTGATGTTCCTGCCAGTCCCTCTGCTTTCATATTAAAAACTGACCACACTAAGCAAGAGAACACATCATGGTCAGTTCTCTAGCTATGCTGGGAACTCAGCCTGCTCTCCTCCAATGATCAGACTTGTCCTGAAACACACCCCCTACACAGCCTGTCACTGGGAAGATCAGTGTACTGCTGCTTCTGCTCCCCCCAACTCTTATGCAGCTGAGAACAGAGGATATGTGATCACTTATAAAAAAAGGAAATAAAGTACTTACAATGTTTTTTTTTTTTTATATCAATACATAAATGTTTTGCCTTTCATTTCTATTTTAAACTGAATGAGTTGTTTTACAAGGTGAATGTTTACAATCACTTTAAGTTTTGCTACTCTACTTATAGCTCCTCTACTCTACTCTTGAACCTCCTGATATACAATATATACAGAAAAAAATATGTTTTCACATTCTCAGAGTGCAAAGCTTTAAGTAAAAATCTTGAACAGTAAATTATATTTTGCTTCAAGTATGAAACTTAACCTCAAGGTCTTATGCACACTGAACGTTTTTACAGCTGCTCCTAGGGGTGTCAGGCGTTTTTTTTTGTCTGCCTCTAAACTCCCCTGCATGTTAGCCATACACACATAGACTTTTAGCAGCGTTTAGTGGCAGGAGACTTTAGAAAAAAAAACACTGCCAGTGTGTCCAGGAGCAGAGTTTTGGCAGAAAAACGATTGACGCAGCTAAACACGCCTAAACGTGCCTAAATGCTAGGCGTGTTCAGCACTTCATAATAAATAAAAAATTCTGGCCAATTAAATAAATAAACTGTTGAACACCAAACGCAGCTAAACTCTACTAAACTGGTTTGAAAAAATGCAGCTTAGGTGGGTTTTTAACACTGATATTCTCCTGTCAGGAGAAATAGCGTTTTACATCAAACCAGTGTGCATGAGGCCTAAAACAGCTAAATTTCCATAAAAAATACATAGTAAATAAGAATTAACTTTGGCACATATGTATTGTTTAAAAACATCATAGTATCAAAGTGGAAGTAAACTTCCATCGCTGACATTTACCTATAGGTAAGCCTATTTTAAGGCTTACCTAGAGGTAATGTAAATATCTCCTAAACATGCACCGTTTAGGACAGCGGTCTTCAAACTATGGCTCTCCAGTTCAGGAACTACAATTCCCATCATGCCTAGTCCTGTCTGTGAATGTCTCATGGGATGTGTAGTTCCTCAACAGCTGGATCGCCGTAGTTTAAAGATCTCTGATTTAGAAGATATTTACTGTACATGCAGCCAGTGACATCACTGGTGCATGCGCTCTGAAAGAAGGGCCACTGGGCTGTTACTTAAGAGCCCTGTGCCATAGATGGTGGCTCCCACTCGCATGCGTGGGAGTGACGTCATAGCGGCTTCGGACAGTCACATAGCTGGAGTCCACGAACCGGAAAGCAAGACAGGTGAAGATAAGAGTGCCTACAGCACTGACATCTCGGCGCTGGAAGGGCTTTGTTTTAAGGTAGGTTTAACATAATGTGCTAGCATGCGATGCATAATAGCACATTATCACATTACCTTGCAGGTACAAAAAAAAAAAAGTCCAGCGATTTACAACATGTCATGGGCCTCACAGAAAAATTTGCAGTGGAGATCCTGACTCAAAGCTGCAAATGGCCATAATTCATCTTTTTTGGTTTTGCGATGAGAAACATGATCACGTGATTTTGCTTTCTCCTCACACATGATAAGATAAGTAGTAAGGATTCTGAGGATGCTTTCCTCTGTGAGGTCCAGAAGTGATCCACCAGTATTTAACAAAAAATGAATAATCAGTTTTGGGCAGATTTTCATTTTGAACAAAATTACGCCACACTTAAATACCGGTACTTCCATTTGGTGCCCATATGTACTACAAATCTAAGCTATTTTTTTTTCAAACAAAACCAAATAGATTTGTTTCTAATAAACAATGAAATATTGTTGAAAATTTAATTTAGACCTTTTTAGGTTTTAGTGTAACTGCACCATTCCATATTGGTCACACAGAACTGTATTTATTTATTTTTGCACACAACAAAATTACTAATCAAACATGCCAGTTGAAAAAACAAAACAAGAAACATCTGAATTGTGTAAATTCTCCAATGGAAAACACAGATATTGGCAAGCATTTCCATTGTTACTTTTTACCTTTCTGGAGATTAGTGAAATGGCTCAAACGGCAATTTTAGAATCCACGGATTTATTACTTTTTACTTCCAGATTGTCCTGGCACAGAGTTAAAAAACCCAATTTTATAATTTTGAGAAGAGAATAATGTCCCTTTTTATTAAAATGAAAATGACACACTACTGCATATCTAAGTTGATTTAGTGTTTTTATTAGTTATACAACTGTTTTAATACCACACTAACTTATTGCTCTCTCCTTGGGGTTTAGCATGTTCTCATATCCAAGAAACAAACTGATAATTTAGAAAAATAAAATAAAAAAAATGTAAGTATATCTTAGCTGCTTGTTCACTGCATAACAGCAATCAGTCACCACAGGGTTACCACAATAGGCAAGAAAATAGTTGGAACCTTATCAATTCCACTATATGGCTAAATATTATTGCCACGCACTGAAATTCCTTTGGTGTTATTGTTTGATTTTAATTGTGATTATAAAATGTGAACAATGCAAATCCTCCACCACAATTAAACACCTGCTGTATTTGTTGTGTGCATATCTATACTGATATGCTGGGTATTTAAATACTGCTGATTCAGATGCATTGAGAAAACAATATAGTTTGAAAACAAATGTTTTGTAAAATAAAAAATAAAATACATAGCAAAATGCCGTTCTGTACTAGTCACATAAAAACCCTCTCTACCTGCATAATTTTGCAGTTGCGTTATAGTAACAGATTTGAATAGCCTACTTAGTGGCATTTTGTTTAGTCAAGTATGTTTGACATGGTAAATTGTGGTTACAATTGCATATAGAGGCTGTCAAATAAATTTGCTTCTCTATGACAAATAAGGCCGTGTAGAATAATGCATCAATATTTAGCATTTTAAAGATACCACAAAAGGTTCATTCACTGAGCTGTTGTACAAGGCTTCAGTTTAATGGGAGAAAATTAACACTAGGCTGTTGGATAAAATTTTGGGATTTGCCATGGCAGTTGGCAGTTTTGAAGTGCATGCATTTGAAGTTGGCAATGTATTCCAGTGTTTCTGAACTTTATTAAACTATGTAATCCTTAAATATAAAAGTTAATGACACATGAATTCTGATGGCATGTCCTCCTATGTTTCAAAAATTTCGTTTTTTAATAGTGTAAAATATTTTGGGGGCCAAAGCAGTGTTCCTCAGATAGTGGCTCACAGCATATTTACTGAACTAGATGATTAAATCTAGTATATAGTGTTGTTAATATAGTACCTTCAATGTTCATTACATTCAGAACTGAATATTAAATATTCACACGTGCATAGTTAATATTGCCTGAATTATCAGAAGACACTTTTTAGTACTTGCTACAGTGAGACTGTTCCCTCCTAGTGCTCAGCCTGGACTCTATGTCATCACATCCTGAAGGCATAGTGAATCAGACTTAAGGGTGGAGCAAATCATCTTGGGACATGTAGTCTGAAGAACCAGTATTTAAGTCAGACCGTATTGGACTACAAGTACAGTACCAGCCAGTTGCAGAGGAGAAAACAGAATGCTGGGGGAGGATATATAAAGCCTGCGGAAGGACAGGATCACTCTCTTGACCCATGCAGTGAACTGTGCTGCGGCCTTGTTGAGGCCTACGCTACATGGAGAGCAGATGCGGGTGCATCCGCTGCCAGCCACCTCTGATAGTTTGGTGGCAGCCTGAAGGCCGCCCTTATAAAATCGATGCCATATCCAGCTGGACAGTAGCATGGAGCGATGCTGGGTCGAGTGCTATCCCTTGAGCCAGAATCCGCAGGGGCCTGCTGCGGGGCCCTGTCGCCATTTCTCAATCTAGAAGGTCGCTTGGATTGGTGAGTGGGCACTTGCCCATTCATTCTATACCAAAGAACACTGCATGCAAACACCATTGCTTTATTCACTCTGCCAAGTTTGCAAGGGGATCCTTGTCACACTTTAATCCATACCGAGAGAATCTATTCTACATCTTGTCTGCCAGGATTACATTATGCACATCTTAAAGAGCTAGCTGAAGATAAAAGCCTTCTGCTTCAAAGGACTACAGGACACCCTCTCCCTCCCCACAAGGAATACGAACATTTGGTGTCTACCTAGGCCCTTGTAGTAACCAAGGACTCTATTTGTTAGAGACCAGGTATAAGAACTTTAAAATATTTTTCTTAGTGTGAATTAAGAGTTTGCAGATTACTAGGAATGGGGAGTCAGGGGATTAAAGGGAGAGGTTTGACAGAAGCCTAGTCACTCCTCTACCCTTTTTGGGCCTGTAACCACTACACATGCATAAAGTTGGGGATCCTGGAACAAACCTGCTGATGATTATGGAACACCATTCTTGATTATTTAGACACAAAGAAAGCCAAATGTAAAAATTTCTTGCCACCAATCAGCTAAAAATATTTCTTGAAAGTAATTGGTGATGCAGAAAGCAGAGACAACCACACATTGCATGCTTCAGGAAGTACATTCCCCATGCTCTCCTATTGCCCCCCCTCCCCCCAATAGAGCTATATGTGATTAAACTGCAAGAGATGATACAGAATTCAGACTAGTAAATTTTAGAACCTCTCAGATTAGTATCTCACTGAATGCAATAAAAAGTAGTTCAAAGGGAATATCTTACCAAGCTAAACAGCCTGAAAAACCTTTGATGGAAGCTTCCAGTTTCTAACTCACAATCCTTATACAATGTGTAATATCTGTTAAGTAACAGGTTAATGAGGTGACTTACCTAGGCCTAGTGTGCAATCTAAGAGCTTGAGAATGCAAGCTTTCACCAAGGGCTTTTCAAGGGTAATTTTAAGACACTGGAGGACCGAAATTAAACATTTTGTGAATGGGCCCCATTGGACAGGCAGACCTATTTACTTAAAGCGGAGCTCCACCCAAAAGGGGAAGCTCCGCTTGTCTGCCCCCCCCTCCACTGTCACATTTGGCACCTTTTGGGGGAAGTGGGTACCTGGTTGGAACTCTGCTTTAAGAAGTTGAGAATCTTCAAACAATAAATTGTGTGATTATTCACTTCAATTATTCAATCGTGGGAAAAGCAAATTCATTTAAAATGACCTTTTACCTAAATCCAACACAGCGGCAAAGATAAAAGATCAATTTTGTCAAATTCAGTTGGATTTTCCATCAAGACTGATGGTTCTTTTGTAGTAAAAATTATCATTAAACCCCCTCCCTCACCTCACCCCCCTCCTCCCTCTTCCCCCCTAACTCCTCCATCCTTTCCTGAGCCCCCATGGCTTTCTCAAATTTCTCCTAGTCTAGTCTCTTCCCTTTCTTCTATCTTAAATTTTCTGGAAAGTTTCGACCAGAAATAGTTTCTATCACTGTTTTATGTTATCTCGGAAAAGTTGAAGTGGAGTCCACGGGACTAATTAAAAGGCAATGGAGCAGACACTTTGGGACATGGCAGTGGAATGTCTATCCATGCCCTCTCGGGGGCCAACATAGGGTGGCTCTGACAGGCTAAGAGCAAAAGATATATATGACATATTCTGCATATTTGTATTTAACCACTCTGCCCATAAAATTACATGCTGTTTTATTGTATCTGATGCCGTGTTGCCATTGTCTTGTACCTGATGATGTTATGTCTTGTGCACTCGTGCTTCTTTAAATAAATAAAAGATTTGAAAAAAAAGAAAATAATTAATAACAGGTTCAAGTGATAATTTAGGGATATTTAAAAAAGAAAAAAAATGTTATCCATTTATCCATCAAAACTGTATGTAAATTTCTTCTGTGTGAATGGGGCAAAATTGAATGTTCTTAGGCTTTATCTCTGCAGTTTAAATGCATAAATATGAAATATTTTATTAAGGCCATTAGATGGCAGTGATTACAGGAAATAAGTGTGCTAATTAGTTCTATCTATAGTGGCTAATATGTAGCTTTTTCCACATTAATTTACATTCAAACTGTAAAATATAGCCTGAGAACATTCTATTTTGTCCCACTGACACAAAACAAATTTACATCCCCTTTTTTGGACAAACGGCTATGCAATTTCAATTTTTTTTATAAATACACCCTCTAGTGGAAATGATTTCTGTAAGATATTTTCATTAAAAAATATACCATAATATCTCATGATCATTTTGTTAAGTGTATGGTGTAATGATTTTCAATATACACATTTCTTTTTTTAATGCATCATGGAATTATGCAAATACAGGTACAGATCAATATGTACCTAACAACAATCAATCAGCTGTCATTTTAAAGTAGCATTAATCTCAAAAACAAAAAAATTATATTTTGCAGATTATACCAATTCTTAAATGTGGTGGCTGCATTTGTATTTTTTGGGCATTTTTTTTCTTTATTTTCACCTGGTGATCCAGTCAGTAACAAACTTCCTGTCTTAAAGTAAAATTATAGGCAAAACTTTTTTTTTTCATTTTGGATAGAGCAAGGGGAGTTATCTGTGTCCCATTGCAGAGATTTCCCTTCACTTCTTGTACCATAGCCAAACAGGAAGTAAGAGGAAATCCCTGCAAATTAAGGTAATTTCTTGGGGACCCCCAGGCCACCAGAACTAGTGTCCCCATTGGAACATTTCCCCTCTATTTCATTTATGGGGACAACCCAAAATGTGGTATTTTCTTTTACTTTCACTTTCAATGATAATGGTAAATAGGACAAATAGAGATAGAATCTCCCTAATGGGGGCACAGATAGCAATAGAAACTGACAGGTGTTCTAATCCTTGTCTACCCTATCCAAACTTAAAAAAAGTTGTGCCTTTAGTTATACTTCAAGGTGTCTCCACTCTGGATGGAGGAGAAACTGAGACACCTTTGGACAACAGCATTGTCAGTCTGGGGAGAGGGTAGTGTTAGATGCACTAACAAATTTAGATGGACCTGTAAACAAGGCAGAGCTCCCTCCTGTCAGTGGGGATGTGCTGGATTTTGTTTCCCTGCACAGCAGGGAATAAAAACCAGCACATCCCTTAGTGAAAGGAGCACATAGTACACGCAAAAACACTGTTTAGCCACACATTTACTCTTTGATCACCCTAAATGTTTAACCCCCTTCCCGCTAGTATCATTAGTACAGGGACAGCATATTTTTAGCACCGATAACTGTATTAGTGTCACTGGTTCCCACAAAGTGTCAAAAATGTCAGTTAGTGTCCGATTTGTCTGCCGCAATATCACAGTCCCGCTATAAGTTGCTGATCGCCGCCATTACTAGTATTAAAAAAAAAATTCCAGTATATATCCCATTGTTTATAAATGCTATAACTTTTGCGCAAACCAATCAATATATGCTTATTGTTTTCGTTTTTTTACCATAAATATGTAGTAGAATACATTTTGGCCAAAATTTATGGGGAAATTAGATTTTTTAAAACATTTTATAGGATATGTTTTAGAGCAGAAAAGAAAACATTTTTTTTTTTTTCTTAAGTGTCTGTCTTTTTTTGTTCATAGTGCAAAAAAGAAAAAAAAAACAGTGGTGATCACATACCACCAAAAGAAATCTCTATTTGTGGGAAAAAATTTACATGAATTAAAAAAATTTATGTACAGCATTGCATGACTGCGCAATTGTCAGTTAAAGTAACGCAGTGCCGTATAGCAAAACAAATGGCCTGGTCATGAAGAGGGGTAAATCTTCCAGAGGTCATGTGGTTAATTACAAATTTTGGGAAATGGTGCGCTAATTCCAAAAAGGCTGTGACAATTAAATCATATATACATACAAGCAAGCCGTGATATATAATAAAAAAAATAAAAAATTCCCATATATAGTCCTTGTGTGGACTTAATACTTAATAAAGTGCTTCTTCACGATAAATGATAAACTTCAGTAAAACGTGACACCACCTCCACCAACGAGTGAATTGCCCGCTCACCTTAGGGGGTGACCCCACTTGGTCTAGTCGTGCATTTAAGATAATAAATCTTCAATGTTCTTGGCAGGACCGCGTTGTTGTGTTTGGTCTCTTTAAACCTTCTTGGATAGAAAGCACTGGCTCTTCTCTGGAGTGACTCAGAGCAAAAGAAAAGCTTTAATCGCGCAAAATTGCATAAAACAAATGGATTTATTTGAAAGTAACAGTTGCCCACTCACCAAAAAATCATCTTGTGTATAGCAGGGTTATTAAATAGTTATCAAAAGTGATTACGAAGGCTCTCCTCCTCACCGCTACTACCGGGTATCTGAGACACCGGGAGTAATGTCAACTCCCCCCGACGCGTTGTGTCACAGATCACGTGACTTCTTAAAAAGGGTTATGTGGTTAATTCCCACCAAAAGAAAGCTCTATCTCTAAAGCCTCGTACACACGACCGTTTTTCTTGTCAAGAAACGACAAGAAAACTGTTGGGAGAGCTTTCTTGCCGAGAAAACCGTTCGCGTGTATGGTTTCTCGTTGAGAACTGCCGGGAATCTCAACGAGAAAAATAGAGAACCTGCTCTCTATTTTCTCATCAGGATTCTCGTTTTTCTCGTCGGGATTCTCGTCGGCCTGTTTCCCGACGAGAAAACCGGTCGTGTGCATGCTTTTCCGAGTCTTAAAAAATGCTCAGAATCAAGTAAAAGACAGGAGCGCTCCTTCTGGTAAAACTAGCGTTCGTAATGGAGATAGCACATTCGTCACGCTAAAACAAACTGAAAGCACGAAGACTGAAAAGCGTGAATCGTCTCTCCCCAAACTTTTACTAACACGCGGTAAGACGAGATCAGCAAAAGCAGCCCAAGGGGTGGAATCGAACTTGCCCTTTATACTGCCGTCGTACGTGTTGTACGTGACCGCGCTTTACAACGACGAGATTTGGAATTGACAGTGTGTATGCAAGGAAAGCTTGACAAGAATCTCGTCAAGCTTGACAAGAATCTCGTCAAGCTTGACAAGAATCTCATCAAGCTTGACAAGAATCTCGTCAAGCTTCACAAGAATCTCGTCGAGAAAAACAACGGTTTTTTTTACGACGAGATTCTTGGTCGTGTGTACGAGGCTTCAGCTCTAGTGCAAAGAATGATACAGCATTCATTTGGGTACAATTTTGCATTACTGGGTAATTGTTGTCCAATATCACAGCACTGAAAAGTAAAAAAAATGGCTTGGTAGTGACGGGAGTAAAACATGTTGGTACTGAGGTGGTTAATATACAGTGAAAGTACCCAGTAATATATTATTTCACAGTGGTGAAAGGTGCATATCAAAATATTCATGTACAGTAATGTTGTTGCGGGACTGCCATGTAGATGGACTCCAGTGGCACCACACAAAGTGGTCTCAAATGCTCTTAATAAATCAGATATATGTTAGAATTCAACTATATATTTTTATTTATCCCATTACTGACTTATAAACAGAGTTAATAATTAATTCAAAGCAGCTGTGAGAGAGCTCAGTGTAGATTTACTGTATTACATATTTCTGCTGATGAATTGGAATATTTTGACTTTTTGATTTATTAGTGTTCAATGTGTTTTACATATATGATGTGTGCATGCTTAATTCCTGTCAAAAGAGCATAATCAATGCTATTATCAAAAATTTAAGGACAGTTGCATTAATTGTGCCAATGCCATTTGTTCTGAAATACATATAAAGCACATTTGCAATGCATCTATTTAGGAAGCAAGATGCTACAGTAACATTGATAAATTTGAGAATTGTTGTATTCATTAATCAGTGTTTCCAGAACACAAGCAGCAATTGCTGTAGCCCCTGGCAAGAGTTTGAAAAGCTGATGGATTGAACGTGCTAACATGAATGACTTTGCTGAACACTTGTAGACAGCATTTTCTACTGACAAAGAAGACACAATATTAGGAAAACATAGTAAAAGTTTTGAAAAAGTTAGTGATAAAAAGTATACGGGGAACAAGGTGAAATCCATAATATTATTACATATTTTACAAAATGTACTCATATCATACAAAGTTATTATTGTACAGGATTTATATAGCGCCAACAGTTTGCGCAGCTCTTTACAACATGAGTTCCAAAACCTTCCTTTTTAAAGTGGTAACATGTTCCTTTACTCACTATTGTTGGTTGTGCTGTTTTCAAGTGTGACTGGTTACACAGTTAAAAGTCTGTAGTTATAGGCATGTAGTTAAAAGTCTGTAGTTATAGGCATCGTTCAGAAATGTATCTTCAAATTTCCCACAGAAACAAAGAACCTGAAATCTCAGTCAATGTTTGCGGAGAACAGTGTATTGGCAGGTGTTTCTAAGCAGTTAGAAACAGATTGATATCTGACTTTAGAGTATTTGTTGTAAGTTTTGAGAATTAAGTAAACCGCAGTACAAGGAGCTAGAGAGGTCAGGGATGGTTTGTTTTAAAGCTCTTTTACTGTTTCATTTACAGCTTGTTAAGAAAATGTACTGTATGTAGCGGGGTCTCTAAATTTAGGTGGGACACCCAGGTATGTAATAGTGGACCACTTGTGTTCGTGGAGGATTGGATGGTGTAATAATCTCCTTGGCCTCTGGGTGGCGGGGTATCTGGAGGCTCAAGGTAGATTTGCCATTACAGTGCTACCCTTTTTGTCCCTTTCCGGAGATGGTACGGCGAGGGCGGGGAACCTGCCGTGATGTCGATGGGAGGAGATAAAAGGGGGAGACGCCCTAACCACGAGGTCTTGTGGAGGATCTTCTTCACGCACCCAGGCACCTTAGGCCTGGGTGTGGGCGGTTCTGGATTCCGGCCCAGGCACCCTAGGCCTGACCGGAATCTAATTGGAGTCCATCCCAGGCACCTTCAGCCTGGGGTGAGGTACTAAACTAGGAGGCCTGGGGTCCAGTGACTTCGACTGGATCCCACGAGGGTGGAGACGTCCGAGGGTCCCTGAGGTGGATGGGGCCCATGTCTGAGGTGAGGAGGCCGGGGAGGTTACCCATTCGGAGAGTCTGGAGCAGCATCAACCCAGTGATGGATGGGCCTCTGGTAACTCTCTTGGAGGGACAGTTTCCCCTGATAGGGGCCGCAATGCAGCGAAGGTACTCCTATCTACGTTCTCTTGAGTCGCTGGTAGAGACTCTCAGATTCTAAGTCCTTTCTAGCTGAATTCTATAGTAACTGCTGGCGAGATTGCAGTGGTTTAGTTTATAACCAGGATAGTGCCTCGACCTGCTCACCCCCGTATCAAAATGTTATCAAGTCACAACCAGATGGCTACTGAAGCACTGTTTATTGTGAGATGTACAATAAAGCAAGAGTTGGACTGTGATCGGTGTGTGGAACTCTGGTTAATGGGAGCAGAGGGAAGTGTTGACACAGCAGGACTGTATTCTAGACAAAAGCACACAGGCCCGAGGAAATATCTGATACTGGCCTTCACCTCACCCACAGTTATGGGGAGGACATGGGCCGTAGCGCATCTCACCCTGTCGTGTGACATACCCCTAGACAAAGGAGATGGGGTGAGGCCGCTACACGTGGGGGCTCGTGAGTCCGGGATGATGTGTGTTTTAACTTTGGAAGAAAGAATGGCTGTGTCTGGACTTTGCTGCCCGGAGGAGTTCCGAGCAGGTTGGCCATGTGATTGGCCAAAGTGCATCCCTGCTCAAAGTCGTGGAAATGACCCTAGGATGGGAAAGGCCCATGCAGAGAAGCGAGAAGAGGGAGGAGTCCAGCCGTGTGAAGTACTACATGTGGGGGCTTTTATTGCACTGTGCCACGAGGCACCCCCTGACTGTACAGTTCGTGGGCAGAGCTTGAAGGAAGCCCGCGAAAACGTGCAAGTCATGGGAGGAGTCTGGCCATGTGGAGGAACTCACGTGGAGACTTCGGCGCGTGGTCAGTGCGTGATGGAGCAGCAGATAGTCGGGATGGCCTCAAGCTCCCCGTGGATTCCGGTTCCCTACCCCACGAAGATGACTACGTTCGCTGCTCCCCTTACAGACACGGGGATAAGACTCAGGCCCCGAGGGCAGTTGGCTTTGTACTCATGCAGAGACACGGAGGCCCTCGGCGTGATCTGTCCCGGATGCTCGGGACTGGTGGTCCACCTGAAGCCATTCGGGCGTTGCGAGGCGTGCAAAGAGTTCTTGTTCGAGGTAGAGCCATCCACAGTAAGGCCCCGGGCCCTTCGCCTCAACAGCCTCACAGGTACCACTACTCTAGAAGGAGAGATCCAGGCCTTTGCGGAGGTTCCCGTACGCACTGACCAGGGCGATGTGACTGCCCAATCAGAGACTGAGAGAGAAAAATCCGAGGATGCTGCTTCGGTCACCACAGATTCTCTGCTCCCACCTCCGAAGAGGAAAGTTGGCCTGGTGCAGGCCTCCTGTGGTCGTGGTCGAGCTTCACCCCGTCGCTTGCCTGGCCTGGATGGATCCGGTTGGAAGAGTCCTGGACATCCCAGTTCTACAAAAGGTCAAGGTGAGCCAGTGTCGGGGGTCCACAGCCGGTGGAGCCCGCAAGGGAGGGTAGTACCACGTCTACTAGAGACTACCTTCCCGCCGAGATGTATGACACTTCCGACCTAGAGTCGCTGTCAGATTGTGGAGATGACGGGGAGATTGATGAACTGTTTCATCGGAAGGGCTGGGACAAACGCCCATTGCCTGTGTTACGTGTACCACAGGATTCCCCTATGTCTATAGGAGACAGCACGCCCCGGGTACAAGCCCCGGATTCTACGAGGAAGTCTAGTCCTCAGAGTGCCTTCCCACAAGCTACAACATCGCCCATCTTGGTGGTGGGTTAGCAGCGAGCCTCACTATGAGCACCGAGAGAAAAGCCATCAGAGGTAGTGAAAGTACCTCGGCATCCGGAGGCCATCGTTCAACCCAGAGAAGGTGAGCGGGAAGCCATGCCTCCTTTGGCCAGATTGCAACGACTTTTCTCACAGAGAGTCGCCCGTGAGTATGGGTGGGAATATCCCTACTTGCCTCGGGACTTACTTTTTGAAGTTGAGGTCATACGCCAGAGATGGTATGACAAATTTGTTTGGGAAAATCTCAAAGTACCCCATGCACGAAGATATTTGTCCTGTTCGCCATCCGTGTTGAAAAAGTTTCAGGACTGCAGAGCAGACTGGATGTGGGATCGCCATATCCACGCAGACAAAGTGCGCATCTACAGGAAGGATGGAGAGGATGCTGACTATTCAATTGAGGTTTTTGATAAGCATCTGAAGCCTTTGTTCTTGCCTGACCCGAAATTCTATTTGTGAGAAGAGACTCACTTGTTGTTTCCTTTCCAACAATTTTCCGGAGGTGTTCTTGCTGGAACATCCGAACTGTGCCCTAGTTTTTTATTTGGGTTTTTGTTTTCTACTCTTCAGGAGGAATGAGAGCAGTTTTTTTGTTTGTTCTCTCTTCCTCACAGTTCGAAGACAGACTTTGGGGGTAGAATTAGTGTAGGGACGCAGGAAGAATGAAGATTTCACCAAGTGTCATTACCGCGGCGCTGTCACCAGGTGGCAGTGTTGTGCAACGGCTGTTTGTTTTTTTTACATGCGCATCACTTTACTCATTGGAGCGAGTGGGTCCATTGGTTGATGGACCTATTCATTCCAAATTAACGCAAAAATGTCAGGATGTGGCTTTTCTTGTGTGTTGTTTTTTTTTCTCTTCCCTTCTGCAGGAGATTCATCTGTCAAGACTGCTGAGTATGGGGTGGTTCTTAGACAGTGAAGGGAGGGATTGTATATGTGTACATGATAGATGTTTTAGGGAAAAGTTTTATATTCCCTTTCCCCTTTGAGCAGGTCTTGGTATGGTTGAGGTTCAGAAATTTAGGGATAGCCTCTGGGGCTAAGCTTGTGTCGTCACTCCATGGGAGACATGGGTTCGCACCAGACGCTGGGGACCAGCGTCAAATCACAGGGGGAGTATGTAGCGGGGTCTCTAAATTTAGGTGGGACACCCAGGTGTGTAATAGTGGACCACTTGTGTTCGTGGAGGATTGGATGGTGTAATAATCTCCTTGGCCTCTGGGTGGTGGGGTATCTGGAGGCTCAAGGTAGATTTGCCATTACAGTGCTACCCTTTTTGTCCCTTTCCGGAGATGGTACGGCGAGGGCGGGGAACCTGCCGTGGTGTCGATGGGAGGAGATAAAAGGGGGAGACGCCCTAACCACGAGGTCTTGTGGAGGATCTTCTTCACGCGCCCAGGCACCTTAGGCCAGGGTGCGGGCGGTTCTGGATTCCGGCCTAGGCGCCCTAGGCCTGGCCGGAATGGAGTTGGAGTCCATCCCAGGCACCTTCAGCCTTGGGTGAGGTACTAAACTAGGAGGCCTGGGGTCCAGTGACTTCGACTGGATCCCGCGAGGGTGGAGACGTCCGAGGGTCCCTGAGGTGGATGGGGCCCATGTCTGAGGTGAGGAGGCCGGGGAGGTTACCCATTCGGAGAGTCTGGAGCAGCATCAACCCAGTGACGGATGGGCCTCTGGTAACTCCCTTGGAGGGACATCTTCCCCTGATAGGGGCTGCAACGCAGCGAAGGTACTCCTATCTACGTTCTCTTGAGTCGCTGGTAGAGACTCTCAGATTCTAAGTCCTTTCTAGCTGAATGCTATAGTAACCGCTGGCGAGATTGCAGTGGTTTAGTTTATAACCAGGATAGTGCCTCGACCTGCTCACCCCCGTATCAAAATGTTATCAAGTCGCAACCAGATGGCTACTGAAGCACTGTTTATTGTGAGATGTACAATAAAGCAAGAGTTGGACTGTGATCGTGTGTGGAACTCTGGTTAATGGGAGCAGAGGGAAGTGTTGACACAGCAGGACTGTATTCTAGACAAAAGCACACAGGCCCGAGGAAATATCTGATACTGGCCTTCACCTCACCCACAGTTATGGGGAGGACATGGGCCGTAGCGCATCTCACCCTGTCGTGTGACATACCCCTAGACAAAGGAGATGGGGTGAGGCCGCTACATGTAAATAATGTAATGTTCTTAGCCTGGGCGTATGTGTACATTAAGGATGTTCCTCATGCTGACCTTGACCATAAACCTTTTACTAGCCTTCATGCTTCACTTCCCTATAATCCTGAACATTATACTAACCCTTCCTGGGGTAAATTAAAGAGCTTGTTTGCATACTCAGCTTTCCTCAGTCAGGATCCTCTAGCCAAAGACGTACCTGTCTTATAGTGAAATATAGCAGCACCTAGGTTCCAATTCTGGAATTTACTGATTTAGCTCTGTAATGTGATATACCCAAGTTCTGGCTCCGTGTTGGCAGGTGCAGTTAGCTAGTCTGCCACTAGGCGTCTCTGTCACAAAATAGTCTGGTAATGGTAATTATTGACTCTGGCGTCCCTCTGAAGACGTTCTCTGGAACAAAACATGTCAGGGCAGGGTCTGTAGCGGTGAAATCATCACGTGGTCAGTGGCCAGCGGCCAGCGTTTGTTTTATCTGAATGCTCCTGTGCTTTTTGAAGCCTGTTAATATTTTAATATTTTTTAATACATGGATTCAAATCTACTGCACAATGGAGCTTTTTTCCTTTTTCTCTTCTTTCTAAGTCTTTGCTTGTAAAGATAGGAGAAATCGCTTTGATGGTATAGTGTCCCTCCAATGGATGAGAGTAGAAGTTGTTAAGACAGCAGAGCTGTTTGGAACCACTAGCCGTGTGGATTCGTATAATAAGCATGTTTGACCTTAGCTTTTGCGGGTCTAAAAATCTGGTAAGTGCATTTGAAAGGTGGAGGTGTTCACAGCACATGCACTGGATATATGTGTTAAATAGTGCACCTGTGGATGTATTATTTACAGAGATGGCCTTGTGCATTGACACTTTTTATATGGATGAACTTTATCATTATTCTGATTGTCATTACAGGGATACTATAGTTCATTTTTTATTTAAATCTTTTATGTACACTAAGATATTTGGGATATTTGTTCGTGCTGTTTCTGTATCCAGTTTTCGTTTTTTGATTTATTTATTTATTAAATTTTTATTGTGTTGTTAGTGTTTTTCATTAAATATGTAGCACTTGGTGCACGCAAACACCATTAAAGTCTATGGGACACGAACGCGAAAAATCAAAAGTACTAATTTTAAAGGTTAATATGCAAGTTATTGTCATAAAAAGTGTTTGGGGACCTGGGTCCTGCCTCAGGGGACATGTATCAATGCAAAAAAAGTAAAAAAAAATGAAGTTTTTTCGGGAGCAGTGATTTTAATAATGCTTAAGGTGAAAAAATAAAAGTGAAATATTCCTTGAAATTTCATACTTGGGTCTATAGTATGCCTGTAAAGTGGCGCATTTTTCCTGTGTTTAGAACAGTCCCTGCACAAAATGACATTTCTAAAAGGAAAAAAAGTCATTTAAAACTACTTGCGGTAGACCACGCTGCAGCTACCGTTAGGTCAGGGAGGTTTGGCCCTCCCTAACTTCCAACAATACTATTGGGCGGCTGTCCTGGTGACGGTCCGCTGGTGGTTCTCACAACCCAAGGATAACCCGGCTGTGACCCTGGAGGCAGCGCTTCTAGGATCATATGCTGCGCTTAGCAACCTGGTGTTCCGTGGAATTAGGGCCCATCCGGATTTGACAACTCTGATGTGCACTACAGTGGTGGTATGGAATAGGGCTCGGGCGGTATATCGCTCCCCTGACACTCTCTCCCCTCACACACACCTCTATGGGGCAATCCCAACTTGCCTCACGTGCGCAGCGTGCCTGACCCGCAGGTCTGGGCGGATAGGGGCATAGTGGTACTGAAGCATTTGGTGTCGGGACGTAGGTTACATACATACCCAGAACTCAAGGCTGCACATAACCTCCCTAATTGGATGTTTTTTAGGTTTCTGCAGGTGAGACATGCCTATCAGCATCAATTCCCCAATGGGGTCACCCTCGAGTCGGACCCGGTGGAACGTTTGCTGTCCTCTAAAGTCCTGGTGGGCCCACTGTCCGAATTGTACTTCCGCCTCTCTGTCCCCTCCCCCGCTAAGTTAACTAAAACTTTTACTAAATGGAGGCAGGATATCCCGTCCCTTACGGAGGAGGCTTGGGAAGATTGCGTACCCACATATGTGTCCACCATGATCTCCGCTAAAGATCGCTTTATACAATTAAAAACCTTGCACCGGGCGTACTATACACCACGCAGGCTAGCTGTCATTTACCCAGAAAGGTCCCCTTCCTGCCCTAGGTGTGGGGACCAGGAGGCCTCCTTTATGCACATGACATGGTCCTGCCCCTGTCTGTGGGGGTATTGGGCTCAGGTCTTGGAGGATATTAATCAGGCGGCGGGGACTTCGCTCCCCCTTGCTCCAGAAACGATGCTTCTGGGTGTGGTAACGGACCCCACGGTGAGAAAATATACTAAATTGTTTATAGCATACTCTACCTTCTATGCCCGTAGGGAAATTTTGCTGCACTGGAAGAATAGGCCACCGCCCACCGCCACTGCTTGGAGGAAAACCCTGAATGCTGTATTACCCTTGTACAAAATTACATACATTAATAGAAACTGTCCAAACAAGTTTGACAAAATCTGGTCTTCCTGGATAGATTCCTGGGGATCTTTGCAGTCGGATGTGGCTCCGCCCATTCCGGACGAAGATCCTTAGTTTAATCTCGCCCGGGGCTGGATGGACCATGACCTGGGAGAGTCCCCTGCACATCTCAATTCCCTGTCTATTCCTTGTGGTGATTTCCTGCCCCCTTATCCTTCTCTCCCCTTATTCCTCCTCGCTTCCCCCCTTCCCCTTCCCTCCCTCCTCCCCCCTACTTCTTCTTCTTCTCCCCCCCCCTATTCCTGTCTCTCCCCCTCTTTCTTCCCTCCCCCCCTCCTTTTCTTCTCCCCCCTCTTTCTGTCTCCCCCCCTCTGTCTTCTCCCCCCCTCTTCCATCTCTCCCCCTCTCCTCCTTCTCTCTTCCCCCTACTCCCCCCCTCTTCCTCCCCCCCCCTCCTCCCCCCTATCTTCTTCCTTTTTATATCCAAGACTCACAGGTCCGGGTGAGAATACTCTCCTGGATAGATCTGTTACCTTGTACCCCTATGGCTCGATATTTCACTATACAGGTTATGACTGCGAACCGACTATTGTGCAGATGTATGTATGTAATGTACACTACTAATTCTTATGCTTTTTTGTTTCTTATGCAATAAGTTGTGAACTGACATGTATCTATTGAATTTGAATAAAGTTTACTTTGTGAAAAAAAAAAAACTACTTGCGGCTATAATGAATTGTCGGGTCTCGGCAATACAGATAAAAGTCATTGAAAAAAACGGCATGGGAACCCCGAACCGAAAATAAAAAAAATAATTGCGTGGGGGTCCCCCCAAATTCCTTACCAGGCCCTTCAGGTCTGGTATGGATATTAAGGGGAACCCCGCGCCAAAAAATAAAATGTTGTGGGGGTCCCCCTAAAAATCCATACCAGACCCTTATCCGAGCACACAACCTGGCAGGCCGCAGGAAAACATGGGGGGACGAGAGAGCGCCCCCCCTCCTGAACCGTACCAGGCTACATGCCCTCATGGATGTTGATGGGGACAAAGGCCTCATCCCCACAACCCTTGCCCGGTGGTTGTGGGGGTCTGCGGGCGGGGGGCTTATCGGAATCTGGAAGCCCCCTTTAACAAAGGGCACCCCCAGATCCCGCCCCCATGTGAATTGGTAACGGTGTACACTGTACCCCTACCATTTCACAAAAAAAGTGTCAAAAATTGTAAAAAACACACAGACACAGCTTAGGACAAGTCCTTTATTAAAAAAGAAAAAAAAATTCCAGCGATGTAATCCTTCCTCGTCCCGGTATACGGAGAAACACGCCGCTATGACACGATCCGCCTCTATGCGAGGCGCCCGCCGAATGATGCTAGACCCGCCGTGACAGCTCTTAAATAGCTGAGGACGGGGCCACCTGGGGGTCCCCTTTGTTAAAGGCATGTGGCCTGGTACGGTTCAGGAAGGGGGAGCGCTCTCTACTCCCCCCCCTCTTTTCCTGCGGCATGCCAGGTTGCATGCTCGGATATTGGGGCATTTCCATACATCGGATAGTTTAAATATCAACCCAATAGGGAATCACTGTTTGATGTATACTTTCTTTAAACCATTTGTGTCTCGCCTCATAGATACCAGAGCTCCTATTTTAATAAATTTTTTGTACATGATCTATGTCCCATTGTCTTTTTGATAATTAAAATCTTGATTTTTTATAAACGTCTGATCTTCATTTCTGCTAAAAAGCCCCCTGGGGAATTCTCCTTCTTTTCGAAGTGGTTTAACCTTAAGCTGCGTAGGGGGCTTTTCACTGTCAGGGCGGTAAGGATGTGGAACTCTTTTCCACAATCGGTGGTGTCGGCAGGAAGTATGGATAGTTTTAAAAGACTCTTGGACGTGCATCTTAACGAAAATAATATACAGAGATATGGGAAATGATTTTTCTACACACACACAGCTACACAGGTTGAACTGGATGGACTATTGTCTTTATTCAACCTTACCAACTATGTAACTCCCTTCACAGTTATTACCTTTTGTATCACTTTCCTCTATGTTTTAGATTGTAAGCTCTCACAAGCAGACCCCTTCTAAACCTCTTGTCTGAAATTGTATTGAAACTGTACTGTCTCCCTTCATTTTGTAAAGAACTGCACAAATTGTACAAACTGCACAAAAAGGCTAAGTAATAATAAATACATCCTTCCCGTCGAGCATCCGCATATATGCGGCCTCGGCTTTCGGGGGTTATACCGGGATGATGCCCACAGCTGCAGGCATCATCCTGGTATCATTGTTTAAAGCCGGCGATTGGCTATCCAGGCATAACAACCGATGCGGCTAAAAGCCGCACGGTTGTTATACCGGAGGAGCGGGAGGGGACATCCCCCCTCCCGCCTCCTCCCGCCGCTCTGGCCGGGCCTCCTGTCCCACCGGGAGACCCGATCTATGATCCGCCACCTCCACTGCCTAGCCCCAGTCTGGAACGAAGCCGTAAACGGCTTCGATTCAGTCTCCGCAATGTAAACACGGAAGCAACGTCATGCCGTCACTTCCGGGTTACTCGGCTGCCAGTGGCGCCGGATTTAAAAAAATACACAGTATTCAGAATTGCCGATAACGCCGATCTGAATACTTTGAAGTGCAAAGGAGGGATTGTGGGTCTTTTAGACCCCCGATCCCTCCATAAAGAGTACCTGTCACCACCTATTACTGTCACAAGGGATGTTTACATTCCTTGTGACAGCAATAAAAGTGATCAAATTTTTTTTTTTAAAAACACAATTTAATATTATAAAAATAAATAAAAGAAATAAGAAATTTTTATTAATTTTTTTAAATCGCACCCCTCCCCGCGAGCTCGCGCAGCAAAGAAAACGCATACGGAAGTCGCGCCCGCATATGTAAACGGTTTTCATATCACACATGTGAGGTATTGCCGTGATTGTCAGAGTGAGAACAATAATTCGAGCACTAGACCTCCTCTGTAACTCTAACCTGGTAAGCGTAAAGAAAGTTTAAAGCGTCGCCTATGGAGATTTTTAGGTACCGTAGTTTGTCGCCATTCCACGAGTGCGTGCAATTATAAAGCATAACATGTTTGGTATCTATTTACTCTGCGTAACATCATATTTCACATTTCAGCACAAGTCACTTTTCTATTTTCAATATTTCACATTATACAAAAAAAAATTGGGCTAACTTTACTTTTTCATTTTTTTTAAATTCATGAAAGTAAATTTTTCCCAAAAAGTTGTGTTTAAAACACCGCTGCACAAATACATGTGACATAAAATATTGCAACAATGGTCATTTTATTCTCTAGATTCTCTGCTAAAAATATATATATAATGTTTTGAGGTTCTAAGTAATTTTCTAGCAAAAAATATGCATTTTAACTTGTAAACACCAAATGTCAGAAATAGGCTTAGTCACGAAAGGTTTTTAATCATTAGTGTCAGGTATATGGTGTGGCCCTCTCGCAAAGCAGGGATACACTGGCAGTAAGCTAAGCTGATGAGCACTGTAAAGTAAAGTAGACAGATCATTGACTGTGTCTACACTGGCAGTGCTGTTTTTGAGACATTTTTGTACATAGCTTTGAAACTGTAGCTGAATATTATATGGTAGGAAATAAATGCCCCTCCCCTGCAAGTCCTAGATATTGATATTTTACTTGAAACATTTGGCAGGACACATTTATGACATCTGTTGAAAATTTTTAAGCAATTGTAAACTCTTAAATTACTATGAAATAAGGATTAAGATTAGTTTACAAAACTAGGCTGCTGAAAATAGTACTGTAGGCTAAAACCTGTTATCATAAACATAACAGTGGAATTATAATACTTACTTATTTATTCTTTTAACTCCAAAGCATTTAAGCTACTATTTTTCAATTACCGTATTTATATTTACCTTAAAATCAGGGGAAAATCGTGGGTGCGTGTTATACGCCGATACCCACTGATCCCGGCGATCTCCGCTGACTGAGCGGAGCACAGCGATCGCCGCCGAGATACACATAGCCGAGTGTACTCGGCTTTTCTCGGCTCCGCTCACAGCATGCCCAGTCCCGCCATTGGACCTGTGTTATGTCCACAATAGGGCGGGACTCGGCGTGACTGTGAGCAGAGCCGACTAGAGCCGAGTACACTCGGCTATGTGTATCTCGGCTCCGCCCAGTCCCTGCGTTCTCGGCGGCGTTCGCCCCGCTCCGCCCAGTCTCTGCGGCGATCTCGGCGGCGCCAATTTTGAAAACTGGGTCAAGGTTGCACTGGACACTGGGCAAAGGCTGCACTGAGCAAAGGCTGCACTGGACACTGGGCAAAGCTGCACTGGACACTGGGCAAAGGCTGCACTGGGCAAAGGCTGCACTGGACACTGGGTAAAGCTGCACTGGACACTGGGCAAAGGCTGCACTGGACACTGGGCAAAGGCTGCACTGGACACTGGGCAAAGGCTGCACTGGACACTGGGGCAAGGCTGCAATGGACACCGCTGGCAAGGATGCACTGACAAGGCTGCAACAGACACTGGTAAGGCTGCATTTAAATGTAAGTTAAATGTAAGTTCCCTCCTAAAAGTTTTTTTCCCTAAAATTCCCTCCTAAACTTGGGGTGCGTGTTATACGCCGTTGCGTGTTATACGCCGATAAATACGGTACTTACCTTTCTTTTTATCAATTACATACTAATGATTCAGCAGTGATGAGCCAAACTGTCCTGGGTTCGGTTTGGCAGGGGTCCTGTGAACTTCAAAGAAGTCCGGATACTGAATTCTGAACCCCACTGAAATCAATAGGAGACAAGTCTGTCAAGTTAAAAATCCCCATTTTCTAGGCTAATAGGCAAGGGGGGTGTCACATAAATATCATGGGGGGGGGGGGGCGGGACACTGCCCTGGGGAACATGTACCAATTATTATTTTTTTTTTAAAACATTGCATGCAGTCGAGAAGAGTGTTTTTTTTAAATATATGATTCTTTATTAAAAAAAAAAAAATTCCAGTTGTAACAAGAGCATATAAACAATATCAAGGGAAGGAATAAAACATACCTTTTGGATAGAAAACAAAGCTAGCCTTCGGCCCAAATCAAATAAAGCAAATAAACCAGCAGCATCACATATTGAATACATAAAACTCAAATTAGAATTGTAAGGCCACACAGAATGCCTAATAGTGAATGTTACAACTATTCTTAACCTGAGATGTATTACTTTCATATCGCTGCTTAAATTCTTCCTTTATTATACCTTCCCTTCTCTACTTTAGGGGAAAGAAAAACCTTTCCCATAACCTAATCACTTACTGTAGGGTTTCCAAGATTTTTTTTTATAAATAATAAATAAAAAAATTGATAAAATTAAATAAAAAAATTTATAAAGCAGAAATAAAAAAAAACAACAACTAGCTAACGAACTTCGCAACTTCCAACACCTTCCCCCGTCCCCCCAGGAATAACCCGTCCGGCCAGGCCCACCCTTATAAGACTTAAAACTTGAAAACTAAACAGGAAAACAATCAGCATACTGGGATGTGCAAGTAAAGGTCGTCCATGGCCGCCAGGTTTCCATAGATTCCTCCTCTCTACCATAGAAAGACACTGTCATGTATTCCATTGTCCTAATTTCATCTATTCTAGAAAACCAGTGTTTCAAAGGTGGTGAGGTTGTAGACTTCCAAAGATCTGGTATACATGCCCAGGCAGCATTCAACATGTGCGCTACAAGCGACTTTTTATATTTATGAAGGGGTATCTCGTTTAAGTGCAAGAGATATCCCAAAGGGTCCGAACCAAGATCAACTGATGTCAATTGTTTGATCCAATTCTCCACTTCCTTCCAAAAAGGTGTGTAATGATGTCCCTGGCTCTTTCTTGCAATGCCAGCATAGGTTAGAAATTTGTGGATAGAGTTTATTAAGTAGGGCCGGGACCCTATACCACCCGACTAACAGCTTATATCCCTGTTCTTAAAAGCGGCTTGCTATTAAAGATTTGTGGGCCAGTAAAATTATCCTTTTAATTTGCGTGTTTGTAAAAGAACATTGAAGGTCCTCCTCCCAGCAACAGATATACAGGGGTACATGGTCTTCTGGAGGCTCAATGATCTGTTTGTATAAAAGTGACAGCAAGTGCTCAAAGAGTGTCAGTGGCCTAACGTATAATTCCGCATCTGGTATGGACCTTTAATAATGCGCCAATTGAAAGGCTGACCAAGAACTCAGGGGGTGATGTGAAAGGGTAGATATATCTTGCATTGACTTCCAGCCCATGCATGCATCTGGTTATGCCTTGTCCTACCAACCCCTGAAACCGTTTATTATCAAACCCAGGCGTAAACTCTGGATTCTGAATCACTGGTGTTAATGGGGATGGATAAGGAGAAATGCCTTTTGTTGTGAATGTTTGAGTAAAGACTGCAATTGTAGCCCCAATTATAGGGTGCCTCTTTAGTCCCCGATAATATTTTTGGGCAACCCAAGGAAGCACAGACAAAACAATCGGTGAAGCTTGTTGTTCTACTTGTACCCAGGGTTTGGTCTGTGGGGAAGTACATCATAACATCACTCTAGACAGGTGTAGGGCTCGATAGTATGAAATCATGTCAGGAAGATCGATACCCCCCAGGGATTTAGGCAGGATTAGCAATGAGTAACGGAGTCTGGCGACTGTATTGCTCCAAAGAAATTTAATTAACAGTGTCCGACACGATAGAAAGAAGGCATGGGGTAATTTAATAGGTATGGCTTGCATTAGATATAAAATCTGGGGGAGCAATGTCATCTTAAATGCATTACACCTTCCGAACCAAGTAAGGGTAAGGGTTTGCCATATTTGAAAGTGTGATCGCATTTTAGATAGTAATGAGCAGAAATTGGTCTCATATAGTAAGGCAGTATCTGGGGTCAGTTTAACACCCAGATATTTAAAAAAAGAATGAACCCATTTAAACCGGTAAACGCCTTGTAGCTTAACAATGCACTCCGCTGGAAGAAGAATACTCATTGCTTCACATTTAGCATAGTTTATAGAACAGTTAGAGAGGTCTTTGTACTGAGCAAAACATTGAAATAAACGTGGTAACGAGAGAGCAGTGGTTTTGATTTAGCACTGACATATATGAAAGAAAAAAAATAATGTGCAGAGAAATTACGTTGACAGCTGTCATTGACAGCTTGTTTGTTTAAAAAAAAACAGCCCACAGACCCCCTTCAAGGGACTGCTATATGTTTTGGGGGATATTTGGAGGGGTCTGTATGCTCTTTTTAGAAGCTGGGAGTTCAAATAGTTTAATTTCATTTTTATTTCTCAGTTTTTTTTTGTAGTGTCATTTGTGCTGTAGCACATCCTACAACAAGAATAAATAAAAAAATGCGTTGTCCCTCTCCCGAAAAATACATACCCTTTAAGATACAGACACGTACAAAAAAACTTGCAGACCAGAACATCCCCCATGGATTTGAAGTGGGAATGCCAACCAAAAAAAAAAAATGTAAGGTCCCCCTAAAACTCCATACCAGACCCTTGATCTGAGCATGCAGCCTGGCTTGCCAGAAAACTCCTGAACCATGCCAGGCCACACAAATGCAACATGGGGGGGTCCTTTGCCAGGGGGGAACCCCCTGGCAAAGCATCTTGTCCCCATGGTGAAAAGGATAAGGGCCTCATCCCCACAACCCTTGACCGGTGGTTGAGGGGGTCTGTTGGCAGGGGGCTTATTGGAATCTGGAAAAAATAAAAATGAGGGCTGTTACTGATTAAAATTTTCGTGTTCAATTAATCGATTTATTTAAAATCGTTTAATCGTCTAATTTCGATTAATTATAAAAGAATACTGTAATATCCACAATCTCCCCCACTGTAATATATCCACGTCATCTCCCCCACTGTAATATATCCACAATCTCCCCACTGTAATATCCACAATCACCCCACTGTAATATCCACAATCACCCCACTGTAATATCCACAATCTCCCCCACTGTAATATCCGCAATCTCCCCACTGTATTATCCACAATCACCCCACTGTAATATCCACAATCACCCCACTGTAATATCCACAATCTCCCCCACTGTAATTATCCACGTCATCTCCCCCACTGTAATATATCCACAATCTCCCCACTGTAATATTCGCAATCTTCCCACTGTAATATCCGCAATCTCCCCCACTGTCATATCCACAATCTCCCCACTGTAATATCTGCAATCTCCCCCACTGTAATATCCACAATCTCCCCACTGTAATATCCACAATCTCCCCACTGTAATATCCACAATCTCCCCCACTGTAATATATCCATAATCTCCCCACTGTAATATCCGCGATCTCCCCACTGTAATATCCGCAATCTCCCCTACTGTAATTTCCACAATCTCCCCCACTGTAATATCCACAATCTCCCCCACTGAAACATATCCACGTCATCTCCCCCACTGTAATATATCCACAATCTCCCCACTGTAATATCCGCAATCTCCCCACTGTAATATCCGCAATCTCCCCTACTGTAATTTCCACAATCTCCCCCACTGTAATATCGGCAATCTCCCCACTGTAATATCCACAAACTCCCCCACTGTAATATCCGCAATCTCCCCCAGTGTAATTTCCACAATCTCCCCCATTGTAATATCCACAATCTCCCCCACTGTAATATATCCACGTCATCTCCCCCACTGCAATATATCCACAATCTCCCCACTGTAATATCCGCAATCTCCCCTACTGTAATTTCCACAATCTCCCCCACTGTAATATCCACATCTCCCCCACTGTAATATCCGCAATCTCCCCCACTGTAATATCCACAATCTCCCCACTGTAATATCCGCAATCTCCCCCACTGTAATATCCGCAATCTCCCCCACTTTAATATCCGCAATCTACCCACTGTAATATCCACAATCTCCCCACTGTAATATCCACAATCTCCCCCACTGTAATATCCACAATCTCCCCACTGTAATATCCGCAATCTCCCCCACTGTAATATCCACAATCTCCCCACTGTAATATCCACAATCTCCCCCACTGTAATATCCACAATCTCCCCACTGTAATATCCGCAATCTCCCCCACTGTAATATCCACAATCTCCCCACTGTAATATCCGCAATCTCCCCCACTGTAATATCCGCAATCTCCCCCACTGTAATATATCCACTTCATCTCCCCCACTGTAATATCCACAATCTCCCCACTGTAATATCCGCAATCTCCCCCACTGTAATATCCGCAATCTCCCCTACTGTAATATCCACAATCTCCCCCACTGTAATATCCACAATCTCCCCACTGTAATATTCGCAATCTCCCCACTGTAATAGACATCTCCCCCACTGTAATAGACATCTCCCCCACTGTAATAGGACATCTCCCCCACTGTAATAGGACATCTCCCCCAGCAGACATACCAGAATAGAAGACGGCAGACCCCCTCCGTCTGGATCCACGAGCAGTTGAGAGGTGATGATGTCAGCGCGCCGCTCTAGGAGCTCACCTAGCCGCCGCCGGGTGGACCAAGATGGCCGCCGCTCTGGAGCTAGGCCAAAGCCGCAGCCTTTCCTATGGGCGAGGCAGCGGAGACCCGGAAGCCGGCGGAGAGGTGAGTACCGGTCAAAATAATTTTGATCGTATTTGATCGTACATTGAGCATACTGGGGCAGGATTATTTCAGGTGTTATTTATGCGCTTTTTTTTAGCGCTAAAACGCCTGAAATACGCCTCAGTGTGAAATGGGCCTAAGTCATGATGACGAAACATGTCGAGGCGTGGCTGTACGGCAACCATCTGTGACGCATGACGTTTTTACGGTTGTGACGTATCGATACTGACGAGTGGGCGAGTGAGGGTGAGATATAGAGGCTGCATCGTGGGTCCGCCGTGACCACAATACACCGCTACAGTTCACTAACAGGAGTTTGCCTTTGATGCTTTTTTGTGATTGAAGTTATGTGAGTTTAATGGTTGAAGATTTAGTTTGTTTTGCAATAAATGGTTTTACGTTATTACACTATTGGAGGCACTTTTTCATTTACATGTGGAGCAATCCTCTTCTGTTGTGCACGGTCGGATATCAAAATTTCTATTAACCCTGGTGGGTTTAAAAAGCATTTATGCCGAGCATGAGAGTGCAAGACATTTAAATTCGGTGAGTGTGTTTCTTAAAGGGAGCGGAATCACTGTCACAAGCGATGAGGTGGAAGGAAGTTCACTTTGAGTATTAATCATAGAAGATTTGTCACCGAGTTAATCACTTGAAACGTATCACTTTTATGGACTTTAATTTAACTTTTTTTCATTTTTTGTTATTTCTTATATTTTATATAGCTTTTTCATGTTTTTCAGTTTCACTATCACTTGGTGTTATTTGAATTGTTTTAGTATTTGTTTCACTTTAATATTGTGACACTAGCGCCACTATTTTTTGATTTAAAATACGTTCACAATATAAAATGTGTGCCTAATTGATATTAGATAAAAAATTGAGTAATAGCTCATTCAAAAAATTTTACATTTGAAGTGAAATCGTGAATAAAACAAATAAATGTGCAACTCCAGAACAGAGAAAAAACGATTGAAAAGTCCAAAAATAGGAAGGTTGCGAGATGGTTAATCAGGATAAAAGTCCCACATGCTGGAATGGAAGCTGGAAATCACAGGATAGGTAAGGTGTCACCAACCAAACACGTGCTGCGCTTACCAGAACATGTGTGATCCCCTAATAAAGGTGGTCTTAATACACTTCCTTTACAATAATAAAGCAACCATCCCCAGATGTAAAGCTCTCCTCCCCAATCCCCAGATGGCAGGGCCAATGTAGTATACTGAAGTCTCAGTAGTTAATACAAGCTCACTGCGGTCCAGGCTCCCGCACAATGTTACAATCCATAAACAGGGACATTAAATAAAAGGATACTCCATAATATTGTATTAATATTGCATACTACTGAAAAAACAAAGTCAATTTAATGAATAGAATTACACTCACATGGGTAAATGATTTAAAATCACGTAAAATGCCAGAAACTCGAACCTCTTCCAATAAGTAAAATGTCCGACAGACAATCGCACATACATGGTAGCATGTGTGCATAGTTCTGCCCTATGCATTTCATCAGATATGATGTCATTAGGGGCATCTAAGTTTATGTTATTTATGTGCCTGGCATCAGAGGTATAGTGTTCAGCAGCTTTTGTTTGATAACCACAAGCGCAGATAGTTTCATTTGGTTCTTTAATAGTAGCTTGAAGTGTTGTACCACAGGAAGTCTCGTTAGAGTGGGTATTTATGTTGATTTGATTCTAGAGATGAAAGGGGTGTCTTGAGTTTTACAAATATGCACACTGTTTGAACTCTGTCGGATATTCGGTTGGAAAAAAATCAGATGTTTTTGGAATTCCGCTCAAGCTTGTCTTGCATACACACGGTCACACCAAATTCCGACCGTCAAAAACGCGGGTGACGTAGAACACATACGACGGCACTATAAAGGGGAGTTCCATTCCAACGGAGCCACCCTTTGGGCTGCTTTTGCTAATCTTGTGTTAGTAAAAGTTTGGTGAGAGACGATTCGCGCTTTTCAGTGTTCGTGCTTTTCAGATCGTTTTCTGCTGTTCAGTTGGTGCTTGTGGATTCGTATCTGTTTTTCAGGGCATGTAGTGAGTTCGAATCTGTTTTTCAGTGCGTTCTTGTCCGCTCGTTTCAGATTTTCAGGTCGTTCTTTATAGGCCTTTCTGTTCTTCAGTGCGTTCTGACCAGCCAACCGTTTTCTAGCTATGTTGCGGGTACGTACTCGTCGTAGAGTTCATGCTGTGCGGGGGCTTGGTGTTGGGCTTCTTGCTTTGACCCAAGCTCAGTCCATGAACAGGGAGAGGAGGAGTTCATGGACGAAGAATTGGTTGCTCCAGCGTGACCAATTCTGTGATATGCCTTTGTTGCGGGAGACCCAGGAGAATAATCCTGATGATTTTAGGAATTATCTCCAGATGACGGACCCCGTTTTTTACCGTCTTTTGGCTTTGCTGTCCCCTTATATTACCAAGCAGGACACCTGCATGCGGCAAGCCATCACTCCTGAGCAGAGGCTAGTCACCACATTGCGCTACCTGGTGACTGGGAGAAGTCTGCAGGACCTCAAGTTCTCGACAGGCATCTCCCCCCAGGCAATGGGGAGCATTATCCCAGAGACCTGTTCTGCCATCATACAAGTCCTGCAGAAGGACTATATTAAGGTAAGTTTTCTTCTTTAACATCACATTCTATGTATTTAATGTATGCTAATGTGTTGTATTTCTTTCATCATTCCCTAATTACCATGATTGTAATATGCTGTGAATGTCCCCTTTGTCCTCATGCATGCTATAAGCTTTTAATGCTCCTTTTTTAGCCTACATGCATATTTGCCTTCACTAACCTCTCCAGCATGCTATCCTGGGCCCATACACACCTAGCCTAGTCACTTACCAATGTATTTTGTCCGCTTCATTGTAGTGCTTTACCGTAAACTAAAATGTGTACAAATGGTTTTGTTCTCATTAAATTCAGACAGAGTGGCAGAGGCTTATTTTTGGGGGCCCAAACTCATCTAGAACCCCCCCTTAAATGTTTACAATGGGCCATCAGAGGGGGTGAGGAATCGGATAAGTGGGCCTTATATTTTTGTCTTTAAATAGTCCTTAAAATAAATGTTATACTGATGTTGGCCAAGAATGTTTTTGTGTAATCTGCTTGCAATGTTATGTGCAAAAGTACTAATATTATTTTTTCTGCTTTAACTGCACAGTTTCCTTCAACGCCACAGGAATGGCAGACTGTGGCCTCCCAGTTTGCCACGTGGTGGGACTTTCCCAACTGCGGAGGGGCAATAGATGGGAAGCACGTCTGCATCGTGCCACCACCCCATTCGCATGACCAAATGTAGTTAACCTGTATCTGACAAAAACATTGTATTTAGTGGTTGAACGATGTTTACTACGACCGATTACTGTGCCCACTAACCTGAAAGTTGCCATTTTAAACTGTCCAACAGTAAAGAAATGCACATGGAGGAACATGCAAGTAATAATAATAATAGGAACACAGGACAAATACTTACTTTTTTGAAGCAGTTTCCTGATCCTTCTGTACTGATCGTGCTCCCTCAATTCCAGGTCTGACCAGCGTTTCCTTAATTGCTCCTTGAATCGTCGTACCCTAAAATTCCTGTGCAGACTTCTCACAACTTTAGACATGATCTTGGCCTTTCTCACATTAGGGTTGGAGTACGGTCCATGCTTCCCATCATAGTCGATCCTCTTCAAGATGTCCACCATCTCCACCATCTCTACAAAGGACACATTTGAGGCCTTATATCTCCTCCTGGATCGAGACATTTCTGGCTCTGGGCTTTCCTCCTCATTACTGGAATTATGCACCTGCTGTGTCTCCGCCATGACTCTCCCACTGCCCGCTGAAAGGGAAGGGGCAGGGAATATACTAGAAAGAACGTCAAGGGCGGGCGACGCGGGCGGAGTTTCACGCATGCGCAGTGTATATAAAGCTAACGCGCATGTGTCATACCTACGATCTGTGAGCGGAGGAAGGAGGAACTGAAGCGCAAAGCGTCCTAACGAAGGTAAAATTTAAACTTGGGGTATCAGTGGCCTATACTGCTTCAAGATTGAGGACTATATTGCGATAAGATTATGAGAGTTTAGGCGGACATTAGTGTTTTTGTCTTGTGTTTTGTCTTGCAGCAAATATGAATCCCTTTAAGGAGCCAGAATTCATGGGCAGGTTCACAGAGCGGTACAGGGAGCTTACCAACTTATGAGAGGTTAAAAACCCATTATATTATAATAGAGCAGCTAGGAGGGCAATGCTGGAGAAACTTCTGGTATTAGTGAAGACTCGGCTCCCCTTAGCAACCATCGAGTTTGTGGAAAATAAAATTGGTACCTTGAGGAGCATATATAAGAAGGAGCATAATAAGATCCAGAAATCCCTCAGATCAGGAACAGCAGCAGCGGCTGTGTATGTACCCAGACTGTGGTACTTCAACAGACTGTGGTTTCTGGATGACCAGCTTGAAGGCAGGGAATCTCTTTCTACACTTCCCTGCAGCCTTCCCTCAACCCCAGAAGAGGCGGAGGACCAACCTGGGCCTTTCATCCTGGAAGAAGTGGATGCGCCCAGCTGGAGCCAGGTATAGTATTTCTTACCATATTTATTGTCCTAAAATTATTGTTGTTAACTAGATGTTATTATTGATAACAAATTAATGATTTTGGAAAAAGTGTTTGACATATCAATAGACAGTAGTGGCCAAAAATGATTGGGACAAGAATGAAAAATGCTGGGGTCAGAATGAGAGTCTTTTCTATTTATTACCATTCAATTTGCAACAGTCATGAGCTGAAAATTGTGTGTGATTGATGAACGAAAAAACTAAAACTACAGTCATGCTTGAAATTGTTGGCACCCAAGAAATTTTTCCAGAAAATCAAGTATTTCTCACAGAAAAGTATTGCAGTAACACATGTTTTGCTATACACATGTTTATTCCCTTTGTGTGTATTGGAACAAATCAAAAAAAGGGAGGAAAAAAAGCAAATTGGACATAATGTCACACAAAACTTCAAAAATGGGCTGCTCAAAATTCTTGGCACCCTTAACTTAATATTTGGTTGCACACCCTTTGGAAAAAATAACTGAAATCAGTCGCTTCCTATAACCATCAATAAGCTTCTTACACCTCTCACCCGGAATTTTGGACCACTCTTCCTTTGCAAACTGCTCCAGGTCTCTCTTATTGGAAGGGCGCCTTTTCCCAACAGCAATTTTAAGATCTCTCCACAGGTGTTCAATGGGATTTAGATCTGGACTCATTGCTGGCCACTTTAGAGCTCTCCATCGCTTTGTTGCCATCCATTTCTGGGTGCTTTTTGACATATGTTTGGGGTCATTTTCCTGCTGGAAGACCCAAGATCTCGGACGCAAACCCAGCTTTCTGACACTGCTCTACAGTGCAACCCAAAATCCTTTATTAATCCTCAGATTTAATGATGCCTTGCACACATTCAAGGCACCCAGTGCCAGAGTCAGCAAAACAACCCCAAAACTTCAATGAACCTCCACCATATTTCTCAGTAGGTACTGTGTTCTTTTCTTTGTAGGCCTCATTCCGTTTTTGGTAAACAGTAGAATGATGTGCTTTACCAAAAAGCTCTATCTTGGTCTCATCTGTCCACAAGACATTTTCCCAGAAGGATTTTGGCTTACTCAAGTACATTTTGGTAAACTGTAGTCTTGCTTTTTTATGTCTCTGTGTCAGTAGTGGGGTCCTCCTGGGTATCCTGCTATAGCCTTTCATTTCATTAAAATTTCGACGGATAGTTTGCGCTGACACTGATGTTCCCTGAGCCTGCAGGACAGCTTGAACTTCTTTGGAACTTGTTTGGGGCTGCTTATCCACCATCCGGACTATCCTGCGTTGCAACCTTTCATCAATTTTTTCTCTTCTGTCCACGCCCAGAGAGATTAGCTACAGTGCCATGGGTTGCAAACTTCTTGATAATGTTGCGCACTGTGGACAAAGGCAAATCTAGATCTCTGGAGATGGACTTGTAACCTTGAGATTGTTGATATTTTTTCACAATTTTGGTTCTCAAGTCCTCAGACAGTTCTCTTTTTCTCTTTCTGTTGTCCATGCTTAGTGTGGCACACACAGACACACAATGCAAAGACTAAGTGAACTTCTCTCCTTTTTATCTGCTTTCAGGTGTTTTTTTATATTGCTCACACCTGTTACTTGCCCCAGGTGAGTTTAAAGGAGCATCACATGCTTGAAACAATCTTATTTATCCACAATTTTTAAAGGGTGCCAAGAATTTTGAGCAGCCCATTTTTGAAGTTTTGTGTGACATTATGTCCAATTTGCTTTTTTCCTCCCTTTTTTTGATTTGTTCCAATACACACAAAGGGAATAAACATATGTATAGCAAAACATGTGTTACTGCAATACTTTTCTGTGAGAAATACTTGATGTTCTGGAAAAATTTCTGGGGTGCCAACAATTTCGAGCATGACTGTATGTCCCTTTTTTATACACAGGATGACGTCAGCCAGGATGAGGGTCTGGAAAGTGGCAGGCAGGAGGAGGCAGGGGTATGTGGCAGCCAGGAGGTGGCCGGGCCCAGTGTTAGCCAGGAGGTGGAGGCCCAGTGGCCACACCCAATCCCAGGTGCCTCCCCTCAGCCTTACAACAAAAAGGCCCAGGAAGGGGAGGAACGTGGATGAGGCAGAACTGGGCCTCATTAGGGAGGCAAGTGAGGCCCTCGGAACCCCCCCAACGCTGAAGAGGCCTATAGCTGCTATCTATCTACTAGATTGCAGAAATTGGAGGAGGGCCAACGCCTCCTCTGTGAGGGAATTTTGACACAGGCCCTTCAGAATGGGTTGAGGGGCCAGCTGACTGAGAACAGCCACGTATGTGAGCTTTCCCATCCTCCTCCTCCTGCCACAAGTCCACCTCCAGAGCCACAGGCTCCAAGGAAGCATGCAGTGAAGGCTGCAGTGAAGGCTGCAGGGAAGGGTGCAGGGGAGGCTGCAAGGAAGACAAGAAAGTGATTGCCTGGCTTCATTCTGGTCTGACAGAAGACGCAGGCTGTTGTAGTACCACAGACTGGGGACATATGTCATCTGCTGCTGTTCCTGATCTCTAGGAGTCCTGGACCAGATTGTGCTCCCTATTGTATGGACTCCTCTAGCTAACAATTTTCTTTTCCACAGAGTTGATGTCTGCCCTGGGGTCCAAAGGCTTCGCTAATTCCATCAGTTTCTCCAGCGTTGCCTTCCTCTTTATTTTTTTACCCAGAATAAATGGATCTTTTTTTTGCAGAAAATACTTGGCTATGTGTTTTTCTTAAAAAGGACAGTTTGTTTGTGAGTAGGCAGATACATTTCAAAATTAATAATATAATAAGATAATAATGTTGTTGTGGTAACTTGACAAAAAAATATGGAGATCACTAGAAAATATTTTCCCCCCCAAAAAAAGGAGATCTTGATTAAAACACAATAAAAAAAAAGATGACTGTAAAAAATAATTATAAACATTATTATGGAGATCTGGCTTTAAAAAATATTAGATTATTCATGAGATCACGAGAAAAAAATAAAGAAATAAGTTTGTCTGAACTCTGTGTGAATATCAGCAGGAAAACAACTTAATTATTCTAGCATTATAAATAACAAAAGAATGCGCTGCATTAAAAGATCCCAGAATTTGCAGCGTGACGAATGTGCTATCTCCATTACGAACGCTAGTTTTACCAGACTGAGCGCTCCCGTCTCGTACTTGATTCTGAGCATGCGTGTTTTTTAGTGCGTCGGAATTGCATGCAGACGAACAGATTTTCCGATAGTAATCTTTTCCATTGGAAAAATTGAGAGCCTGCTCTCTATCTAAGTCAGTTGGAAATTCCTACAGAAAAAGTCAGATGGGGCATACACACGGTCGGAATATTCGACAAAAAACTCCCATCGGACTTTTTCCATCGGAAATTCCGAGCGTGTGTACTCGACATTACTGGAACAAGGAGTGTCTATATTGACTGAACCTATGTCAGTCTAGAGTGTTAGGACCATTGCAATGATCACTTATGAATTGTTCTACTACTGTGTGAACAATAGGAAATCCCTTTTCAGTCAAAGCATGATATTGGTGTAGTTATCAGGTAATGGGATGTAACTTGTCAAATTAATGAATTTCAGATGGTGTATTTCTTGTAGTGTATGGATCTCCTCTCCTGAAATATAAATTCTTTAGTAACAGCAATCTTTTATTTTTATGATGTAGATCACTAGATTTAGGTATATTCTTTGGGGGTGACTGCTCATGGCTCTCTCCACCATGATCTGATGGGTATGATCTTTAGTGGATGTAAAGTGGCCTCAGTATAAGACAGATATGTGCATGCCGCTGTCACTCTCTAAACATTTAACTGTAGCCCTAAAAATACTAAACATGCTCTGTGGATTTGCAACATCTGAAGCAAATGTCATAGTTCCTAGGAAACTCTTTGCATTCTTTAAATTACTTTTTCCTGAATGCATGACTTTCCCTGAGAGGAAGTTGTTCGTTGTGAATGACACAGTAAGAGTGTGGGTCTTTTTGCCATTCTTCACTGTCACACAGTGGGTGTAACTCCCATCTTTCTAATAGAGACAATGGGGTTAGTTTACTAAAGGCAAATTCATTTTGCACTACAAGTGCACTGCAAATACACTTGGAAGTGCAGTCACTTTAGATCTGAAGGGAAGATCTGAAATGAGGGGAAGCTCTGCTGATTTTATCATCCAATCATGTACAAGCAAAAATGCTGTTTTTTATTTCCCTTGCATGTTCCCCTCAGATCTACAGCGACTGCACTTCCAGTGCACTTGTAGTGCAAAGTGGATTTGCCTTTAGTAAATAAACTCCTCTGTTTTTAATGGTAAAATTTTCTCTTCTTGTAGTTGGGAAGTTAGGAATACTCAAGTTGGTAATTGAGAAGCTTGGATAATTCTTATGCCTGACTTTGATGTTGGAATGGAGACCTAATATTGCATATTGTTTTTGAAATTCACTGTTGCCCATTCTATTTGGATATTGTAAGCAATTTTGCTACAGCCAGGTTAACATGATGTATTACCTAGCTATCCTTGGTAGATGTAGGTCTCCCTTGGCTATTTGAAGCTCAAGAAGACAATTGCTTAGCTCCTGGAATTTCTAATCACCTCATTTGGAACATTTCACAAAGACTTTTAGAATCAAGCAAGTTATATTATTCTAGTGTAGGGATGAGCTTCGTGTTCGAGTCGAACATACGTTCGACTCGAACATCGGCTGTTCGATCGTTCGACGAAGATCGAACGATTTGGGCCGTTCGCGCCAAATTCGAGTGACGCGAACGGCCCACAATGCACTACGCCATCGCAGTGTCATCCAGGCGCTGTGATTGGCCAAGCATGCACTGTGACCCCGCATGCTTGGCCAATCACAGCGCCGGCAGCGAGGAGAGCAATGATTGGCCACAGGCAGGATGCCTGTGGCCAATTATTGCTGAGGGTGTTTAGTACACGCCCCACACTATAAAAGGCCGCCAGCACGGCGGCCTAGTGTAGTGTGTTCCGGAGCAGGGAAAGAGAAGCATAGGCAGGGACAGTGACATTTCTTTCTTTCTTGCTTAACCTGGATTCCTTTAGTTTAGGGAAAGAGAAGGATAGGTAGGGAGAGTGTCAGTGTGTTTTACTGTGCGAATCCTTGTTTCTAGGGACAAAGAAGGAAAGTGAGGGGAATTCTCCTTGTGCTATAGTGTGCTTTAAAAAAACATTTTTTCTAGGGACAGAAAACTCTAGGTAGGGAGAGTGTCAGTTTCTTTCACTGTGCGAATCCTTGTTTCTAGGGACAAAGAAGGAAAGTGAGGGGAATTCTCCTTGTGCTATAGTGTGCTTTAAAAAAACATTTTTTCTAGGGACAGAAAACTCTAGGTAGGGAGAGTGTCAGTTTCTTTCACTGTGCGAATCCTTGTTTCTAGGGACAAAGAAGGAAAGTGAGGGGAATTCTCCTTGTGCTATAGTGTGCTTTAAAAAAACATTTTTTTCTAGGGACAGAAAACTCTAGGTAGGGAGAGTGTCAGTTTCTTTCACTGTGCGAATCCTTGTTTCTAGGGACAAAGAAGGAAAGTGAGGGGAATTCTCCTTGTGCTATAGTGTGCTTTAAAAAAACATTTTTTCTAGGGACAGAAAACTCTAGGTAGGGAGAGTGTCAGTTTCTTTCACTGTGCGAATCCTTGTTTCTAGGGACAAAGAAGGAAAGTGAGGGGAATTCTCCTTGTGCTATAGTGTGCTTTAAAAAAACATTTTTTCTAGGGACAGAAAACTCTAGGTAGGGAGAGTGTCAGTTTCTTTCACTGTGCGAATCCTTGTTTCTAGGGACAAAGAAGGAAAGTGAGGGGAATTCTCCTTGTGCTATAGTGTGCTTTAAAAAAACATTTTTTCTAGGGACAGAAAACTCTAGGTAGGGAGAGTGTCAGTTTCTTTCACTGTGCGAATCCTTGTTTCTAGGGACAAAGAAGGAAAGTGAGGGGAATTCTCCTTGTGCTATAGTGTGCTTTAAAAAAACATTTTTTCTAGGGACAGAAAACTCTAGGTAGGGAGAGTGTCAGTTTCTTTCACTGTGCGAATCCTTGTTTCTAGAGACAAAGAAGGAAAGTGAGGGGAATTCTCCTTGTGCTATAGTGTGCTTTAAAAAAACATTTTTTCTAGGGACAGAAAACTCTAGGTAGGGAGAGTGTCAGTTTCTTTCACTGTGCGAATCCTTGTTTCTAGGGACAAAGAAGGAAAGTGAGGGGAATTCTCCTTGTGCTATAGTGTGCTTTAAAAAAACATTTTTTCTAGGGACAGAAAACTCTAGGTGGGGAGAGTGTCAGTTTCTTTCACTGTGCGAATCCTTGTTTCTAGGGACAAAGAAGGAAAGTGAGGGGAATTCTCCTTGTGCTATAGTGTGCTTTAAAAAAACATTTTTTCTAGGGACAGAAAACTCTAGGTAGGGAGAGTGTCAGTTTCTTTCACTGTGCGAATCCTTGTTTCTAGGGACAAAGAAGGAAAGTGAGGGGAATTCTCCTTGTGCTATAGTGTGCTTTAAAAAAAACATTTTTTCTAGGGACAGAAAACTCTAGGTAGGGAGAGTGTCAGTTTCTTTCACTGTGCGAATCCTTGTTTCTAGGGACAAAGAAGGAAAGTGAGGGGAATTCTCCTTGTGCTATAGTGTGCTTTAAAAAAACTTTTTTTCTAGGGACAGAAAACTCTAGGTAGGGAGAGTGTCAGTTTCTTTCACTGTGCGAATCCTTGTTTCTAGGGACAAAGAAGGAAAGTGAGGGGAATTCTCCTTGTGCTATAGTGTGCTTTAAAAAAACATTTTTTCTAGGGACAGAAAACTCTAGGTAGGGAGAGTGTCAGTTTCTTTCACTGTGCGAATCCTTGTTTCTAGGGACAAAGAAGGAAAGTGAGGGGAATTCTCCTTGTGCTATAGTGTGCTTTAAAAAAACATTTTTTCTAGGGACAGAAAACTCTAGGTAGGGAGAGTGTCAGTTTCTTTCACTGTGCGAATCCTTGTTTCTAGGGACAAAGAAGGAAAGTGAGGGGAATTCTCCTTGTGCTATAGTGTGCTTTAAAAAAACATTTTTTCTAGGGACAGAAAACTCTAGGTAGGGAGAGTGTCAGTTTCTTTCACTGTGCGAATCCTTGTTTCTAGGGACAAAGAAGGAAAGTGAGGGGAATTCTCCTTGTGCTATAGTGTGCTTTAAAAAAACATTTTTTCTAGGGACAGAAAACTCTAGGTAGGGAGAGTGTCAGTTTCTTTCACTGTGCGAATCCTTGTTTCTAGGGACAAAGAAGGAAAGTGAGGGGAATTCTCCTTGTGCTATAGTGTGCTTTAAAAAAACATTTTTTCTAGGGACAGAAAACTCTAGGTAGGGAGAGTGTCAGTTTCTTTCACTGTGCGAATCCTTGTTTCTAGGGACAAAGAAGGAAAGTGAGGGGAATTCTCCTTGTGCTATAGTGTGCTTTAAAAAAACATTTTTTCTAGGGACAGAAAACTCTAGGTAGGGAGAGTGTCAGTTTCTTTCACTGTGCGAATCCTTGTTTCTAGGGACAAAGAAGGAAAGTGAGGGGAATTCTCCTTGTGCTATAGTGTGCTTTAAAAAAACATTTTTTCTAGGGACAGAAAACTCTAGGTAGGGAGAGTGTCAGTTTCTTTCACTGTGCGAATCCTTGTTTCTAGGGACAAAGAAGGAAAGTGAGGGGAATTCTCCTTGTGCTATAGTGTGCTTTAAAAAAACATTTTTTCTAGGGACAGAAAACTCTAGGTAGGGAGAGTGTCAGTTTCTTTCACTGTGCGAATCCTTGTTTCTAGGGACAAAGAAGGAAAGTGAGGGGAATTCTCCTTGTGCTATAGTGTGCTTTAAAAAAACATTTTTTCTAGGGACAGAAAACTCTAGGTAGGGAGAGTGTCAGTTTCTTTCACTGTGCGAATCCTTGTTTCTAGGGACAAAGAAGGAAAGTGAGGGGAATTCTCCTTGTGCTATAGTGTGCTTTAAAAAAACATTTTTTCTTGGGACAGAAAACTCTAGGTAGGGAGAGTGTCAGTTTCTTTCACTGTGCGAATCCTTGTTTCTAGGGACAAAGAAGGAAAGTGAGGGGAATTCTCCTTGTGCTATAGTGTGCTTTAAAAAAACATTTTTTCTGGGGGCAGGAAACTCTAGGTAGGGAGAGTGTCAGTTTCTTTCACTGTGCGAATCCTTGTTTCTAGGGACAAAGAAGGAAAGTGAGGGGAATTCTCCTTGTGCTATAGTGTGCTTTAAAAAAACATTTTTTCTAGGGACAGAAAACTCTAGGTAGGGAGAGTGTCAGTTTCTTTCACTGTGCGAATCCTTGTTTCTAGGGACAAAGAAGGAAAGTGAGGGGAATTCTCCTTGTGCTATAGTGTGCTTTAAAAAAACATTTTTTCTAGGGACAGAAAACTCTAGGTAGGGAGAGTGTCAGTTTCTTTCACTGTGCGAATCCTTGTTTCTAGGGACAAAGAAGGAAAGTGAGGGGAATTCTCCTTGTGCTATAGTGTGCTTTAAAAAAAACATTTTTTCTAGGGACAGAAAACTCTAGGTAGGGAGAGTGTCAGTTTCTTTCACTGTGCGAATCCTTGTTTCTAGGGACAAAGAAGGAAAGTGAGGGGAATTCTCCTTGTGCTATAGTGTGCTTTAAAAAAACATTTTTTCTAGGGACAGAAAACTCTAGGTAGGGAGAGTGTCAGTTTCTTTCACTGTGCGAATCCTTGTTTCTAGGGACAAAGAAGGAAAGTGAGGGGAATTCTCCTTGTGCTATAGTGTGCTTTAAAAAAACATTTTTTCTAGGGACAGAAAACTCTAGGTAGGGAGAGTGTCAGTTTCTTTCACTGTGCGAATCCTTGTTTCTAGGGACAAAGAAGGAAAGTGAGGGGAATTCTCCTTGTGCTATAGTGTGCTTTAAAAAAACATTTTTTCTAGGGACAGAAAACTCTAGGTAGGGAGAGTGTCAGTTTCTTTCACTGTGCGAATCCTTGTTTCTAGGGACAAAGAAGGAAAGTGAGGGGAATTCTCCTTGTGCTATAGTGTGCTTTAAAAAAACATTTTTTCTAGGGACAGAAAACTCTAGGTAGGGAGAGTGTCAGTTTCTTTCACTGTGCGAATCCTTGTTTCTAGGGACAAAGAAGGAAAGTGAGGGGAATTCTCCTTGTGCTATAGTGTGCTTTAAAAAAACATTTTTTCTAGGGACAGAAAACTCTAGGTAGGGAGAGTGTCAGTTTCTTTCACTGTGCGAATCCTTGTTTCTAGGGACAAAGAAGGAAAGTGAGGGGAATTCTCCTTGTGCTATAGTGTGCTTTAAAAAAACATTTTTTCTAGGGACAGAAAACTCTAGGTAGGGAGAGTGTCAGTTTCTTTCACTGTGCGAATCCTTGTTTCTAGGGACAAAGAAGGAAAGTGAGGGGAATTCTCCTTGTGCTATAGTGTGCTTTAAAAAAACATTTTTTCTAGGGACAGAAAACTCTAGGTAGGGAGAGTGTCAGTTTCTTTCACTGTGCGAATCCTTGTTTCTAGGGACAAAGAAGGAAAGTGAGGGGAATTCTCCTTGTGCTATAGTGTGCTTTAAAAAAACATTTTTTCTAGGGACAGAAAACTCTAGGTAGGGAGAGTGTCAGTTTCTTTCACTGTGCGAATCCTTGTTTCTAGGGACAAAGAAGGAAAGTGAGGGGAATTCTCCTTGTGCTATAGTGTGCTTTAAAAAAACATTTTTTCTAGGGACAGAAAACTCTAGGTAGGGAGAGTGTCAGTTTCTTTCACTGTGCGAATCCTTGTTTCTAGGGACAAAGAAGGAAAGTGAGGGGAATTCTCCTTGTGCTATAGTGTGCTTTAAAAAAACATTTTTTCTAGGGACAGAAAACTCTAGGTAGGGAGAGTGTCAGTTTCTTTCACTGTGCGAATCCTTGTTTCTAGGGACAAAGAAGGAAAGTGAGGGGAATTCTCCTTGTGCTATAGTGTGCTTTAAAAAAACATTTTTTCTAGGGACAGAAAACTCTAGGTAGGGAGAGTGTCAGTTTCTTTCACTGTGCGAATCCTTGTTTCTAGGGACAAAGAAGGAAAGTGAGGGGAATTCTCCTTGTGCTATAGTGTGCTTTAAAAAAACATTTTTTCTAGGGACAGAAAACTCTAGGTAGGGAGAGTGTCAGTTTCTTTCACTGTGCGAATCCTTGTTTCTAGGGACAAAGAAGGAAAGTGAGGGGAATTCTCCTTGTGCTATAGTGTGCTTTAAAAAAACAATTTTTTCTAGGGACAGAAAACTCTAGGTAGGGAGAGTGTCAGTTTCTTTCACTGTGCGAATCCTTGTTTCTAGGGACAAAGAAGGAAAGTGAGGGGAATTCTCCTTGTGCTATAGTGTGCTTTAAAAAAACATTTTTTCTGGGGGCAGGAAACTCTAGGTAGGGAGAGTGTCAGTTTCTTTCACTGTGCGAATCCTTGTTTCTAGGGACAAAGAAGGAAAGTGAGGGGAATTCTCCTTGTGCTATAGTGTGCTTTAAAAAAACATTTTTTCTAGGGACAGAAAACTCTAGGTAGGGAGAGTGTCAGTTTCTTTCACTGTGCGAATCCTTGTTTCTAGGGACAAAGAAGGAAAGTGAGGGGAATTCTCCTTGTGCTATAGTGTGCTTTAAAAAAACATTTTTTCTAGGGACAGAAAACTCTAGGTAGGGAGAGTGTCAGTTTCTTTCACTGTGCGAATCCTTGTTTCTAGGGACAAAGAAGGAAAGTGAGGGGAATTCTCCTTGTGCTATAGTGTGCTTTAAAAAAACATTTTTTCTAGGGACAGAAAACTCTAGGTAGGGAGAGTGTCAGTTTCTTTCACTGTGCGAATCCTTGTTTCTAGGGACAAAGAAGGAAAGTGAGGGGAATTCTCCTTGTGCTATAGTGTGCTTTAAAAAAACATTTTTTCTAGGGACAGAAAACTCTAGGTAGGGAGAGTGTCAGTTTCTTTCACTGTGCGAATCCTTGTTTCTAGGGACAAAGAAGGAAAGTGAGGGGAATTCTCCTTGTGCTATAGTGTGCTTTAAAAAAACATTTTTTCTAGGGACAGAAAACTCTAGGTAGGGAGAGTGTCAGTTTCTTTCACTGTGCGAATCCTTGTTTCTAGGGACAAAGAAGGAAAGTGAGGGGAATTCTCCTTGTGCTATAGTGTGCTTTAAAAAAACATTTTTTCTAGGGACAGAAAACTCTAGGTAGGGAGAGTGTCAGTTTCTTTCACTGTGCGAATCCTTGTTTCTAGGGACAAAGAAGGAACGTGAGGGGAATTCTCCTTGTGCTATAGTGTGCTTTAAAAAAACATTTTTTCTAGGGACAGAAAACTCTAGGTAGGGAGAGTGTCAGTTTCTTTCACTGTGCGAATCCTTGTTTCTAGGGACAAAGAAGGAAAGTGAGGGGAATTCTCCTTGTGCTATAGTGTGCTTTAAAAAAACATTTTTTCTAGGGACAGAAAACTCTAGGTAGGGAGAGTGTCAGTTTCTTTCACTGTGCGAATCCTTGTTTCTAGGGACAAAGAAGGAAAGTGAGGGGAATTCTCCTTGTGCTATAGTGTGCTTTAAAAAAACATTTTTTCTAGGGACAGAAAACTCTAGGTAGGGAGAGTGTCAGTTTCTTTCACTGTGCGAATCCTTGTTTCTAGGGACAAAGAAGGAAAGTGAGGGGAATTCTCCTTGTGCTATAGTGTGCTTTAAAAAAACATTTTTTCTAGGGACAGAAAACTCTAGGTAGGGAGAGTGTCAGTTTCTTTCACTGTGCGAATCCTTGTTTCTAGGGACAAAGAAGGAAAGTGAGGGGAATTCTCCTTGTGCTATAGTGTGCTTTAAAAAAACATTTTTTCTAGGGACAGAAAACTCTAGGTAGGGAGAGTGTCAGTTTCTTTCACTGTGCGAATCCTTGTTTCTAGGGACAAAGAAGGAAAGTGAGGGGAATTCTCCTTGTGCTATAGTGTGCTTTAAAAAAACATTTTTTCTAGGGACAGAAAACTCTAGGTAGGGAGAGTGTCAGTTTCTTTCACTGTGCGAATCCTTGTTTCTAGGGACAAAGAAGGAAAGTGAGGGGAATTCTCCTTGTGCTATAGTGTGCTTTAAAAAAACATTTTTTCTAGGGACAGAAAACTCTAGGTAGGGAGAGTGACAGTTTCTTTCACTGTGCGAATCCTTGTTTCTAGGGACAAAGAAGGAAAGTGAGGGGAATTCTCCTTGTGCTATAGTGTGCTTTAAAAAAACATTTTTTCTAGGGACAGAAAACTCTAGGTAGGGAGAGTGTCAGTTTCTTTCACTGTGCGAATCCTTGTTTCTAGGGACAAAGAAGGAAAGTGAGGGGAATTCTCCTTGTGCTATAGTGTGCTTTAAAAAAACATTTTTTCTAGGGACAGAAAACTCTAGGTAGGGAGAGTGTCAGTTTCTTTCACTGTGCGAATCCTTGTTTCTAGGGACAAAGAAGGAAAGTGAGGGGAATTCTCCTTGTGCTATAGTGTGCTTTAAAAAAACATTTTTTCTAGGGACAGAAAACTCTAGGTAGGGAGAGTGTCAGTTTCTTTCACTGTGCGAATCCTTGTTTCTAGGGACAAAGAAGGAAAGTGAGGGGAATTCTCCTTGTGCTATAGTGTGCTTTAAAAAAACATTTTTTCTAGGGACAGAAAACTCTAGGTAGGGAGAGTGTCAGTTTCTTTCACTGTGCGAATCCTTGTTTCTAGGGACAAAGAAGGAAAGTGAGGGGAATTCTCCTTGTGCTATAGTGTGCTTTAAAAAAACATTTTTTCTAGGGACAGAAAACTCTAGGTAGGGAGAGTGTCAGTTTCTTTCACTGTGTGAATCCTTGTTTCTAGGGACAAAGAAGGAAAGTGAGGGGAATTCTCCTTGTGCTATAGTGTGCTTTAAAAAAACATTTTTTCTGGGGGCAGGAAACTCTAGGTAGGGAGAGTGTCAGTTTCTTTCACTGTGCGAATCCTTGTTTCTAGGGACAAAGAAGGAAAGTGAGGGGAATTCTCCTTGTGCTATAGTGTGCTTTAAAAAAACATTTTTTCTAGGGACAGAAAACTCTAGGTAGGGAGAGTGTCAGTTTCTTTCACTGTGCGAATCCTTGTTTCTAGGGACAAAGAAGGAAAGTGAGGGGAATTCTCCTTGTGCTATAGTGTGCTTTAAAAAAACATTTTTTCTAGGGACAGAAAACTCTAGGTAGGGAGAGTGTCAGTTTCTTTCACTGTGCGAATCCTTGTTTCTAGGGACAAAGAAGGAAAGTGAGGGGAATTCTCCTTGTGCTATAGTGTGCTTTAAAAAAACATTTTTTCTAGGGACAGAAAACTCTAGGTAGGGAGAGTGTCAGTTTCTTTCACTGTGCGAATCCTTGTTTCTAGGGACAAAGAAGGAAAGTGAGGGGAATTCTCCTTGTGCTATAGTGTGCTTTAAAAAAACATTTTTTCTAGGGACAGAAAACTCTAGGTAGGGAGAGTGTCAGTTTCTTTCACTGTGCGAATCCTTGTTTCTAGGGACAAAGAAGGAAAGTGAGGGGAATTCTCCTTGTGCTATAGTGTGCTTTAAAAAAACATTTTTTTCTAGGGACAGAAAACTCTAGGTAGGGAGAGTGTCAGTTTCTTTCACTGTGCGAATCCTTGTTTCTAGGGACAAAGAAGGAAAGTGAGGGGAATTCTCCTTGTGCTATAGTGTGCTTTAAAAAAACATTTTTTCTAGGGACAGAAAACTCTAGGTAGGGAGAGTGTCAGTTTCTTTCACTGTGCGAATCCTTGTTTCTAGGGACAAAGAAGGAAAGTGAGGGGAATTCTCCTTGTGCTATAGTGTGCTTTAAAAAAACATTTTTTCTAGGGACAGAAAACTCTAGGTAGGGAGAGTGTCAGTTTCTTTCACTGTGCGAATCCTTGTTTCTAGGGACAAAGAAGGAAAGTGAGGGGAATTCTCCTTGTGCTATAGTGTGCTTTAAAAAAACATTTTTTCTAGGGACAGAAAACTCTAGGTAGGGAGAGTGTCAGTTTCTTTCACTGTGCGAATCCTTGTTTCTAGGGACAAAGAAGGAAAGTGAGGGGAATTCTCCTTGTGCTATAGTGTGCTTTAAAAAAAAAAATTTCTAGGGACAGAAAACTCTAGGTAGGGAGAGTGTCAGTTTCTTTCACTGTGCGAATCCTTGTTTCTAGGGACAAAGAAGGAAAGTGAGGGGAATTCTCCTTGTGCTATAGTGTGCTTTAAAAAAACATTTTTTCTAGGGACAGAAAACTCTAGGTAGGGAGAGTGTCAGTTTCTTTCACTGTGCGAATCCTTGTTTCTAGGGACAAAGAAGGAAAGTGAGGGGAATTCTCCTTGTGCTATAGTGTGCTTTAAAAAAACATTTTTTCTAGGGACAGAAAACTCTAGGTAGGGAGAGTGTCAGTTTCTTTCACTGTGCGAATCCTTGTTTCTAGGGACAAAGAAGGAAAGTGAGGGGAATTCTCCTTGTGCTATAGTGTGCTTTAAAAAAACATTTTTTCTAGGGACAGAAAACTCTAGGTAGGGAGAGTGTCAGTTTCTTTCACTGTGCGAATCCTTGTTTCTAGGGACAAAGAAGGAAAGTGAGGGGAATTCTCCTTGTGCTATAGTGTGCTTTAAAAAAACATTTTTTCTAGGGACAGAAAACTCTAGGTAGGGAGAGTGTCAGTTTCTTTCACTGTGCGAATCCTTGTTTCTAGGGACAAAGAAGGAAAGTGAGGGGAATTCTCCTTGTGCTATAGTGTGCTTTAAAAAAACATTTTTTCTAGGGACAGAAAACTCTAGGTAGGGAGAGTGTCAGTTTCTTTCACTGTGCGAATCCTTGTTTCTAGGGACAAAGAAGGAAAGTGAGGGGAATTCTCCTTGTGCTATAGTGTGCTTTAAAAAAACATTTTTTCTAGGGACAGAAAACTCTAGGTAGGGAGAGTGTCAGTTTCTTTCACTGTGCGAATCCTTGTTTCTAGGGACAAAGAAGGAAAGTGAGGGGAATTCTCCTTGTGCTATAGTGTGCTTTAAAAAAACATTTTTTCTAGGGACAGAAAACTCTAGGTAGGGAGAGTGTCAGTTTCTTTCACTGTGCGAATCCTTGTTTCTAGGGACAAAGAAGGAAAGTGAGGGGAATTCTCCTTGTGCTATAGTGTGCTTTAAAAAAACAGTTTTTCTAGGGACAGAAAACTCTAGGTAGGGAGAGTGTCAGTTTCTTTCACTGTGCGAATCCTTGTTTCTAGGGACAAAGAAGGAAAGTGAGGGGAATTCTCCTTGTGCTATAGTGTGCTTTAAAAAAACATTTTTTCTAGGGACAGAAAACTCTAGGTAGGGAGAGTGTCAGTTTCTTTCACTGTGCGAATCCTTGTTTCTAGGGACAAAGAAGGAAAGTGAGGGGAATTCTCCTTGTGCTATAGTGTGCTTTAAAAAAACATTTTTTCTAGGGACAGAAAACTCTAGGTAGGGAGAGTGTCAGTTTCTTTCACTGTGCGAATCCTTGTTTCTAGGGACAAAGAAGGAAAGTGAGGGGAATTCTCCTTGTGCTATAGTGTGCTTTAAAAAAACATTTTTTCTAGGGACAGAAAACTCTAGGTAGGGAGAGTGTCAGTTTCTTTCACTGTGCGAATCCTTGTTTCTAGGGACAAAGAAGGAAAGTGAGGGGAATTCTCCTTGTGCTATAGTGTGCTTTAAAAAAACATTTTTTCTAGGGACAGAAAACTCTAGGTAGGGAGAGTGTCAGTTTCTTTCACTGTGCGAATCCTTGTTTCTAGGGACAAAGAAGGAAAGTGAGGGGAATTCTCCTTGTGCTATAGTGTGCTTTAAAAAAAAAAATTTCTAGGGACAGAAAACTCTAGGTAGGGAGAGTGTCAGTTTCTTTCACTGTGCAAATCCTTGTTTCTAGGGACAAAGAAGGAAAGTGAGGGGAATTCTCCTTGTGCTATAGTGTGCTTTAAAAAAACATTTTTTCTAGGGACAGAAAACTCTAGGTAGGGAGAGTGTCAGTTTCTTTCACTGTGCAAATCCTTGTTTCTAGGGACAAAGAAGGAAAGTGAGGGGAATTCTCCTTGTGCTATAGTGTGCTTTAAAAAAACATTTTTTCTAGGGACAGAAAACTCTAGGTAGGGAGAGTGTCAGTTTCTTTCACTGTGCGAATCCTTGTTTCTAGGGACAAAGAAGGAAAGTGAGGGGAATTCTCCTTGTGCTATAGTGTGCTTTAAAAAAACATTTTTTCTAGGGACAGAAAACTCTAGGTAGGGAGAGTGTCAGTTTCTTTCACTGTGCGAATCCTTGTTTCTAGGGACAAAGAAGGAAAGTGAGGGGAATTCTCCTTGTGCTATAGTGTGCTTTAAAAAAACATTTTTTCTAGGGACAGAAAACTCTAGGTAGGGAGAGTGTCAGTTTCTTTCACTGTGCGAATCCTTGTTTCTAGGGACAAAGAAGGAAAGTGAGGGGAATTCTCCTTGTGCTATAGTGTGCTTTAAAAAAGCATTTTTTCTAGGGACAGAAAATTCTAGGTAGGGAGAGTGTCAGTTTCTTTCACTGTGCGAATCCTTGTTTCTAGGGACAAAGAAGGAAAGTGAGGGGAATTCTCCTTGTGCTATAGTGTGCTTTAAAAAAAACATTTTTTCTAGGGACAGAAAACTCTAGGTAGGGAGAGTGTCAGTTTCTTTCACTGTGCGAATCCTTGTTTCTAGGGACAAAGAAGGAAAGTGAGGGGAATTCTCCTTGTGCTATAGTGTGCTTTAAAAAAACATTTTTTCTAGGGACAGAAAACTCTAGGTAGGGAGAGTGTCAGTTTCTTTCACTGTGCGAATCCTTGTTTCTAGGGACAAAGAAGGAAAGTGAGGGGAATTCTCCTTGTGCTATAGTGTGCTTTAAAAAAACATTTTTCTAGGGACAGAAAATTCTAGGTAGGGAGAGTGTCAGTTTCTTTCACTGTGCGAATCCTTGTTTCTAGGGACAAAGAAGGAAAGTGAGGGGAATTCTCCTTGTGCTATAGTGTGCTTTAAAAAAAACATTTTTTCTAGGGACAGAAAACTCTAGGTAGGGAGAGTGTCAGTTTCTTTCACTGTGCGAATCCTTGTTTCTAGGGACAAAGAAGGAAAGTGAGGGGAATTCTCCTTGTGCTATAGTGTGCTTTAAAAAAACATTTTTTCTAGGGACAGAAAACTCTAGGTAGGGAGAGTGTCAGTTTCTTTCACTGTGCGAATCCTTGTTTCTAGGGACAAAGAAGGAAAGTGAGGGGAATTCTCCTTGTGCTATAGTGTGCTTTAAAAAAACATTTTTTCTAGGGACAGAAAACTCTAGGTAGGGAGAGTGTCAGTTTCTTTCACTGTGCGAATCCTTGTTTCTAGGGACAAAGAAGGAAAGTGAGGGGAATTCTCCTTGTGCTATAGTGTGCTTTAAAAAAACATTTTTTCTAGGGACAGAAAACTCTAGGTAGGGAGAGTGTCAGTTTCTTTCACTGTGCGAATCCTTGTTTCTAGGGACAAAGAAGGAAAGTGAGGGGAATTCTCCTTGTGCTATAGTGTGCTTTAAAAAAACATTTTTTCTAGGGACAGAAAACTCTAGGTAGGGAGAGTGTCAGTTTCTTTCACTGTGCGAATCCTTGTTTCTAGGGACAAAGAAGGAAAGTGAGGGGAATTCTCCTTGTGCTATAGTGTGCTTTAAAAAAACTTTTTTTCTAGGGACAGAAAACTCTAGGTAGGGAGAGTGTCAGTTTCTTTCACTGTGCGAATCCTTGTTTCTAGGGACAAAGAAGGAAAGTGAGGGGAATTCTCCTTGTGCTATAGTGTGCTTTAAAAAAACATTTTTTCTAGGGACAGAAAACTCTAGGTAGGGAGAGTGTCAGTTTCTTTCACTGTGCGAATCCTTGTTTCTAGGGGCAAAGAAGGAAAGTGAGGGGAATTCTCCTTGTGCTATAGTGTGCTTTAAAAAAACATTTTTTCTAGGGACAGAAAACTCTAGGTAGGGAGAGTGTCAGTTTCTTTCACTGTGCGAATCCTTGTTTCTAGGGACAAAGAAGGAAAGTGAGGGGAATTCTCCTTGTGCTATAGTGTGCTTTAAAAAAACATTTTTTCTAGGGACAGAAAACTCTAGGTAGGGAGAGTGTCAGTTTCTTTCACTGTGCGAATCCTTGTTTCTAGGGACAAAGAAGGAAAGTGAGGGGAATTCTCCTTGTGCTATAGTGTGCTTTAAAAAAACATTTTTTCTAGGGACAGAAAACTCTAGGTAGGGAGAGTGTCAGTTTCTTTCACTGTGCGAATCCTTGTTTCTAGGGACAAAGAAGGAAAGTGAGGGGAATTCTCCTTGTGCTATAGTGTGCTTTAAAAAAACATTTTTTCTAGGGACAGAAAACTCTAGGTAGGGAGAGTGTCAGTTTCTTTCACTGTGCGAATCCTTGTTTCTAGGGACAAAGAAGGAAAGTGAGGGGAATTCTCCTTGTGCTATAGTGTGCTTTAAAAAAACATTTTTCTAGGGACAGAAAACTCTAGGTAGGGAGAGTGTCAGTTTCTTTCACTGTGCGAATCCTTGTTTCTAGGGACAAAGAAGGAAAGTGAGGGGAATTCTCCTTGTGCTATAGTGTGCTTTAAAAAAAACATTTTTTCTAGGGACAGAAAACTCTAGGTAGGGAGAGTGTCAGTTTCTTTCACTGTGCGAATCCTTGTTTCTAGGGACAAAGAAGGAAAGTGAGGGGAATTCTCCTTGTGCTATAGTGTGCTTTAAAAAAACATTTTTTCTAGGGACAGAAAACTCTAGGTAGGGAGAGTGTCAGTTTCTTTCACTGTGCGAATCCTTGTTTCTAGGGACAAAGAAGGAAAGTGAGGGGAATTCTCCTTGTGCTATAGTGTGCTTTAAAAAAACATTTTTTCTAGGGACAGAAAACTCTAGGTAGGGAGAGTGTCAGTTTCTTTCACTGTGCGAATCCTTGTTTCTAGGGACAAAGAAGGAAAGTGAGGGGAATTCTCCTTGTGCTATAGTGTGCTTTAAAAAAACATTTTTTCTAGGGACAGAAAACTCTAGGTAGGGAGAGTGTCAGTTTCTTTCACTGTGCGAATCCTTGTTTCTAGGGACAAAGAAGGAAAGTGAGGGGAATTCTCCTTGTGCTATAATGTGCTTTAAAAAAACATTTTTTCTAGGGACAGAAAACTCTAGGTAGGGAGAGTGTCAGTTTCTTTCACTGTGCGAATCCTTGTTTCTAGGGACAAAGAAGGAAAGTGAGGGGAATTCTCCTTGTGCTATAGTGTGCTTTAAAAAAACATTTTTTCTAGGGACAGAAAACTCTAGGTAGGGAGAGTGTCAGTTTCTTTCACTGTGCGAATCCTTGTTTCTAGGGACAAAGAAGGAAAGTGAGGGGAATTCTCCTTGTGCTATAGTGTGCTTTAAAAAAACATTTTTTCTAGGGACAGAAAACTCTAGGTAGGGAGAGTGTCAGTTTCTTTCACTGTGCGAATCCTTGTTTCTAGGGACAAAGAAGGAAAGTGAGGGGAATTCTCCTTGTGCTATAGTGTGCTTTAAAAAAACATTTTTTCTAGGGACAGAAAACTCTAGGTAGGGAGAGTGTCAGTTTCTTTCACTGTGCGAATCCTTGTTTCTAGGGACAAAGAAGGAAAGTGAGGGGAATTCTCCTTGTGCTATAGTGTGCTTTAAAAAAAAATTTTTCTAGGGACAGAAAACTCTAGGTAGGGAGAGTGTCAGTTTCTTTCACTGTGCGAATCCTTGTTTCTAGGGACAAAGAAGGAAAGTGAGGGGAATTCTCCTTGTGCTATAGTGTGCTTTAAAAAAACATTTTTTCTAGGGACAGAAAACTCTAGGTAGGGAGAGTGTCAGTTTCTTTCACTGTGCAAATCCTTGTTTCTAGGGACAAAGAAGGAAAGTGAGGGGAATTCTCCTTGTGCTATAGTGTGCTTTAAAAAAACATTTTTTCTAGGGACAGAAAACTCTAGGTAGGGAGAGTGTCAGTTTCTTTCACTGTGCGAATCCTTGTTTCTAGGGACAAAGAAGGAAAGTGAGGGGAATTCTCCTTGTGCTATAGTGTGCTTTAAAAAAACATTTTTTCTAGGGACAGAAAACTCTAGGTAGGGAGAGTGTCAGTTTCTTTCACTGTGCGAATCCTTGTTTCTAGGGACAAAGAAGGAAAGTGAGGGGAATTCTCCTTGTGCTATAGTGTGCTTTAAAAAAACATTTTTTCTAGGGACAGAAAACTCTAGGTAGGGAGAGTGTCAGTTTCTTTCACTGTGCGAATCCTTGTTTCTAGGGACAAAGAAGGAAAGTGAGGGGAATTCTCCTTGTGCTATAGTGTGCTTTAAAAAAGCATTTTTTCTAGGGACAGAAAATTCTAGGTAGGGAGAGTGTCAGTTTCTTTCACTGTGCGAATCCTTGTTTCTAGGGACAAAGAAGGAAAGTGAGGGGAATTCTCCTTGTGCTATAGTGTGCTTTAAAAAAAACATTTTTTCTAGGGACAGAAAACTCTAGGTAGGGAGAGTGTCAGTTTCTTTCACTGTGCGAATCCTTGTTTCTAGGGACAAAGAAGGAAAGTGAGGGGAATTCTCCTTGTGCTATAGTGTGCTTTAAAAAAACATTTTTTCTAGGGACAGAAAACTCTAGGTAGGGAGAGTGTCAGTTTCTTTCACTGTGCGAATCCTTGTTTCTAGGGACAAAGAAGGAAAGTGAGGGGAATTCTCCTTGTGCTATAGTGTGCTTTAAAAAAACATTTTTCTAGGGACAGAAAATTCTAGGTAGGGAGAGTGTCAGTTTCTTTCACTGTGCGAATCCTTGTTTCTAGGGACAAAGAAGGAAAGTGAGGGGAATTCTCCTTGTGCTATAGTGTGCTTTAAAAAAAACATTTTTTCTAGGGACAGAAAACTCTAGGTAGGGAGAGTGTCAGTTTCTTTCACTGTGCGAATCCTTGTTTCTAGGGACAAAGAAGGAAAGTGAGGGGAATTCTCCTTGTGCTATAGTGTGCTTTAAAAAAACATTTTTTCTAGGGACAGAAAACTCTAGGTAGGGAGAGTGTCAGTTTCTTTCACTGTGCGAATCCTTGTTTCTAGGGACAAAGAAGGAAAGTGAGGGGAATTCTCCTTGTGCTATAGTGTGCTTTAAAAAAACATTTTTTCTAGGGACAGAAAACTCTAGGTAGGGAGAGTGTCAGTTTCTTTCACTGTGCGAATCCTTGTTTCTAGGGACAAAGAAGGAAAGTGAGGGGAATTCTCCTTGTGCTATAGTGTGCTTTAAAAAAACATTTTTTCTAGGGACAGAAAACTCTAGGTAGGGAGAGTGTCAGTTTCTTTCACTGTGCGAATCCTTGTTTCTAGGGACAAAGAAGGAAAGTGAGGGGAATTCTCCTTGTGCTATAGTGTGCTTTAAAAAAACATTTTTTCTAGGGACAGAAAACTCTAGGTAGGGAGAGTGTCAGTTTCTTTCACTGTGCGAATCCTTGTTTCTAGGGACAAAGAAGGAAAGTGAGGGGAATTCTCCTTGTGCTATAGTGTGCTTTAAAAAAACTTTTTTTCTAGGGACAGAAAACTCTAGGTAGGGAGAGTGTCAGTTTCTTTCACTGTGCGAATCCTTGTTTCTAGGGACAAAGAAGGAAAGTGAGGGGAATTCTCCTTGTGCTATAGTGTGCTTTAAAAAAACATTTTTTCTAGGGACAGAAAACTCTAGGTAGGGAGAGTGTCAGTTTCTTTCACTGTGCGAATCCTTGTTTCTAGGGGCAAAGAAGGAAAGTGAGGGGAATTCTCCTTGTGCTATAGTGTGCTTTAAAAAAACATTTTTTCTAGGGACAGAAAACTCTAGGTAGGGAGAGTGTCAGTTTCTTTCACTGTGCGAATCCTTGTTTCTAGGGACAAAGAAGGAAAGTGAGGGGAATTCTCCTTGTGCTATAGTGTGCTTTAAAAAAACATTTTTTCTAGGGACAGAAAACTCTAGGTAGGGAGAGTGTCAGTTTCTTTCACTGTGCGAATCCTTGTTTCTAGGGACAAAGAAGGAAAGTGAGGGGAATTCTCCTTGTGCTATAGTGTGCTTTAAAAAAACATTTTTTCTAGGGACAGAAAACTCTAGGTAGGGAGAGTGTCAGTTTCTTTCACTGTGCGAATCCTTGTTTCTAGGGACAAAGAAGGAAAGTGAGGGGAATTCTCCTTGTGCTATAGTGTGCTTTAAAAAAACATTTTTTCTAGGGACAGAAAACTCTAGGTAGGGAGAGTGTCAGTTTCTTTCACTGTGCGAATCCTTGTTTCTAGGGACAAAGAAGGAAAGTGAGGGGAATTCTCCTTGTGCTATAGTGTGCTTTAAAAAAACATTTTTCTAGGGACAGAAAACTCTAGGTAGGGAGAGTGTCAGTTTCTTTCACTGTGCGAATCCTTGTTTCTAGGGACAAAGAAGGAAAGTGAGGGGAATTCTCCTTGTGCTATAGTGTGCTTTAAAAAAAACATTTTTTCTAGGGACAGAAAACTCTAGGTAGGGAGAGTGTCAGTTTCTTTCACTGTGCGAATCCTTGTTTCTAGGGACAAAGAAGGAAAGTGAGGGGAATTCTCCTTGTGCTATAGTGTGCTTTAAAAAAACATTTTTTCTAGGGACAGAAAACTCTAGGTAGGGAGAGTGTCAGTTTCTTTCACTGTGCGAATCCTTGTTTCTAGGGACAAAGAAGGAAAGTGAGGGGAATTCTCCTTGTGCTATAGTGTGCTTTAAAAAAACATTTTTTCTAGGGACAGAAAACTCTAGGTAGGGAGAGTGTCAGTTTCTTTCACTGTGCGAATCCTTGTTTCTAGGGACAAAGAAGGAAAGTGAGGGGAATTCTCCTTGTGCTATAGTGTGCTTTAAAAAAACATTTTTTCTAGGGACAGAAAACTCTAGGTAGGGAGAGTGTCAGTTTCTTTCACTGTGCGAATCCTTGTTTCTAGGGACAAAGAAGGAAAGTGAGGGGAATTCTCCTTGTGCTATAATGTGCTTTAAAAAAACATTTTTTCTAGGGACAGAAAACTCTAGGTAGGGAGAGTGTCAGTTTCTTTCACTGTGCGAATCCTTGTTTCTAGGGACAAAGAAGGAAAGTGAGGGGAATTCTCCTTGTGCTATAGTGTGCTTTAAAAAAACATTTTTTCTAGGGACAGAAAACTCTAGGTAGGGAGAGTGTCAGTTTCTTTCACTGTGCGAATCCTTGTTTCTAGGGACAAAGAAGGAAAGTGAGGGGAATTCTCCTTGTGCTATAGTGTGCTTTAAAAAAACATTTTTCTAGGGACAGAAAACTCTAGGTAGGGAGAGTGTCAGTTTCTTTCACTGTGCGAATCCTTGTTTCTAGGGACAAAGAAGGAAAGTGAGGGGAATTCTCCTTGTGCTATAGTGTGCTTTAAAAAAAACATTTTTTCTAGGGACAGAAAACTCTAGGTAGGGAGAGTGTCAGTTTCTTTCACTGTGCGAATCCTTGTTTCTAGGGACAAAGAAGGAAAGTGAGGGGAATTCTCCTTGTGCTATAGTGTGCTTTAAAAAAACATTTTTTCTAGGGACAGAAAACTCTAGGTAGGGAGAGTGTCAGTTTCTTTCACTGTGCGAATCCTTGTTTCTAGGGACAAAGAAGGAAAGTGAGGGGAATTCTCCTTGTGCTATAGTGTGCTTTAAAAAAACATTTTTTCTAGGGACAGAAAACTCTAGGTAGGGAGAGTGTCAGTTTCTTTCACTGTGCGAATCCTTGTTTCTAGGGACAAAGAAGGAAAGTGAGGGGAATTCTCCTTGTGCTATAGTGTGCTTTAAAAAACATTTTTTCTAGGGACAGAAAACTCTAGGTAGGGAGAGTGTCAGTTTCTTTCACTGTGCGAATCCTTTTTTCTAGGGACAAGGAAGGAAAGTGAGGGGAATTCTCCTTGTGCTATAGTGTGCTTTAAAAAAACATTTTTTCTAGGGACAGAAAACTCTAGGTAGGGAGAGTGTCAGTTTCTTTCACTGTGCGAATCCTTGTTTCTAGGGACAAAGAAGGAAAGTGAGGGGAATTCTCCTTGTGCTATAGTGTGCTTTAAAAAAACATTTTTTCTAGGGACAGAAAACTCTAGGTAGGGAGAGTGTCAGTTTCTTTCACTGTGCGAATCCTTGTTTCTAGGGACAAAGAAGGAAAGTGAGGGGAATTCTCCTTGTGCTATAGTGTGCTTTAAAAAAACATTTTTTCTAGGGACAGAAAACTCTAGGTAGGGAGAGTGTCAGTTTCTTTCACTGTGCGAATCCTTGTTTCTAGGGACAAAGAAGGAAAGTGAGGGGAATTCTCCTTGTGCTATAGTGTGCTTTAAAAAAACATTTTTTCTAGGGACAGAAAACTCTAGGTAGGGAGAGTGTCAGTTTCTTTCACTGTGCGAATTCTTGTTTCTAGGGACAAAGAAGGAAAGTGAGGGGAATTCTCCTTGTGCTATAGTGTGCTTTAAAAAAACATTTTTTCTAGGGACAGAAAACTCTAGGTAGGGAGAGTGTCAGTTTCTTTCACTGTGCGAATCCTTGTTTCTAGGGACAAAGAAGGAAAGTGAGGGGAATTCTCCTTGTGCTATAGTGTGCTTTAAAAAAACATTTTTTCTAGGGACAGAAAACTCTAGGTAGGGAGAGTGTCAGTTTCTTTCACTGTGCGAATCCTTGTTTCTAGGGACAAAGAAGGAAAGTGAGGGGAATTCTCCTTGTGCTATAGTGTGCTTTAAAAAAACATTTTTTCTAGGGACAGAAAACTCTAGGTAGGGAGAGTGTCAGTTTCTTTCACTGTGCAAATCCTTGTTTCTAGGGACAAAGAAGGAAAGTGAGGGGAATTCTCCTTGTGCTATAGTGTGCTTTAAAAAAACATTTTTTCTAGGGACAGAAAACTCTAGGTAGGGAGAGTGTCAGTTTCTTTCACTGTGCGAATCCTTGTTTCTAGGGACAAAGAAGGAAAGTGAGGGGAATTCTCCTTGTGCTATAGTGTGCTTTAAAAAAACATTTTTTCTAGGGACAGAAAAATCTAGGTAGGGAGAGTGTCAGTTTCTTTCACTGTGCGAATCCTTGTTTCTAGGGACAAAGAAGGAAAGTGAGGGGAATTCTCCTTGTGCTATAGTGTGCTTTAAAAAAACATTTTTTCTGGGGGCAGGAAACTCTAGGTAGGGAGAGTGTCAGTTTCTTTCACTGTGCGAATCCTTGTTTCTAGGGACAAAGAAGGAAAGTGAGGGGAATTCTCCTTGTGCTATAGTGTGCTTTAAAAAAACATTTTTTCTAGGGACAGAAAACTCTAGGTAGGGAGAGTGTCAGTTTCTTTCACTGTGCAAATCCTTGTTTCTAGGGACAAAGAAGGAAAGTGAGGGGAATTCTCCTTGTGCTATAGTGTGCTTTAAAAAAACATTTTTTCTAGGGACAGAAAACTCTAGGTAGGGAGAGTGTCAGTTTCTTTCACTGTGCGAATCCTTGTTTCTAGGGACAAAGAAGGAAAGTGAGGGGAATTCTCCTTGTGCTATAGTGTGCTTTAAAAAAACATTTTTTCTAGGGACAGAAAACTCTAGGTAGGGAGAGTGTCAGTTTCTTTCACTGTACGAATCCTTGTTTCTAGGGACAAAGAAGGAAAGTGAGGGGAATTCTCCTTGTGCTATAGTGTGCTTTAAAAAAACATTTTTTCTAGGGACAGAAAACTCTAGGTAGGGAGAGTGTCAGTTTCTTTCACTGTGCGAATCCTTGTTTCTAGGGACAAAGAAGGAAAGTGAGGGGAATTCTCCTTGTGCTATAGTGTGCTTTTAAAAAACATTTTTTCTAGGGACAGAAAACTCTAGGTAGGGAGAGTGTCAGTTTCTTTCACTGTGCAAATCCTTGTTTCTAGGGACAAAGAAGGAAAGTGAGGGGAATTCTCCTTGTGCTATAGTGTGCTTTAAAAAAACATTTTTTCTAGGGACAGAAAACTCTAGGTAGGGAGAGTGTCAGTTTCTTTCACTGTGCGAATCCTTGTTTCTAGGGACAAAGAAGGAAAGTGAGGGGAATTCTCCTTGTGCTATAGTGTGCTTTAAAAAAACATTTTTTCTAGGGACAGAAAACTCTAGGTAGGGAGACTGTCAGTTTCTTTCACTGTGCGAATCCTTGTTTCTAGGGACAAAGAAGGAAAGTGAGGGGAATTCTCCTTGTGCTATAGTGTGCTTTAAAAAAACATTTTTTCTAGGGACAGAAAACTCTAGGTAGGGAGAGTGTCAGTTTCTTTCACTGTGCGAATCCTTGTTTCTAGGGACAAAGAAGGAAAGTGAGGGGAATTCTCCTTGTGCTATAGTGTGCTTTAAAAAAACATTTTTTCTAGGGACAGAAAACTCTAGGTAGGGAGAGTGTCAGTTTCTTTCACTGTGCGAATCCTTGTTTCTAGGGACAAAGAAGGAAAGTGAGGGGAATTCTCCTTGTGCTATAGTGTGCTTTAAAAAAACATTTTTTCTAGGGACAGAAAACTCTAGGTAGGGAGAGTGTCAGTTTCTTTCACTGTGCAAATCCTTGTTTCTAGGGACAAAGAAGGAAAGTGAGGGGAATTCTCCTTGTGCTATAGTGTGCTTTAAAAAAACATTTTTTCTAGGGACAGAAAACTCTAGGTAGGGAGAGTGTCAGTTTCTTTCACTGTGCGAATCCTTGTTTCTAGGGACAAAGAAGGAAAGTGAGGGGAATTCTCCTTGTGCTATAGTGTGCTTTAAAAAAACATTTTTTCTAGGGACAGAAAACTCTAGGTAGGGAGAGTGTCAGTTTCTTTCACTGTGCGAATCCTTGTTTCTAGGGACAAAGAAGGAAAGTGAGGGGAATTCTCCTTGTGCTATAGTGTGCTTTAAAAAAACATTTTTTCTGGGGGCAGGAAACTCTAGGTAGGGAGAGTGTCAGTTTCTTTCACTGTGCGAATCCTTGTTTCTAGGGACAAAGAAGGAAAGTGAGGGGAATTCTCCTTGTGCTATAGTGTGCTTTAAAAAAACATTTTTTCTAGGGACAGAAAATTCTAGGTAGGGAGAGTGTCAGTTTCTTTCACTGTGCGAATCCTTGTTTCTAGGGACAAAGAAGGAAAGTGAGGGGAATTCTCCTTGTGCTATAGTGTGCTTTAAAAAAACATTTTTTCTAGGGACAGAAAACTCTAGGTAGGGAGAGTGTCAGTTTCTTTCACTGTGCGAATCCTTGTTTCTAGGGACAAAGAAGGAAAGTGAGGGGAATTCTCCTTGTGCTATAGTGTGCTTTAAAAAAACATTTTTTCTAGGGACAGAAAACTCTAGGTAGGGAGAGTGTCAGTTTCTTTCACTGTGCGAATCCTTGTTTCTAGGGACAAAGAAGGAAAGTGAGGGGAATTCTCCTTGTGCTATAGTGTGCTTTAAAAAAACATTTTTTCTAGGGACAGAAAACTCTAGGTAGGGAGAGTGTCAGTTTCTTTCACTGTGCGAATCCTTGTTTCTAGGGACAAAGAAGGAAAGTGAGGGGAATTCTCCTTGTGCTATAGTGTGCTTTAAAAAAACATTTTTTTCTAGGGACAGAAAACTCTAGGTAGGGAGAGTGTCAGTTTCTTTCACTGTGCGAATCCTTGTTTCTAGGGACAAAGAAGGAAAGTGAGGGGAATTCTCCTTGTGCTATAGTGTGCTTTAAAAAAAACATTTTTCCTAGGGACAGAAAACTCTAGGTAGGGAGAGTGTCAGTTTCTTTCACTGTGCGAATCCTTGTTTCTAGGGACAAAGAAGGAAAGTGAGGGGAATTCTCCTTGTGCTATAGTGTGCTTTAAAAAAACATTTTTTCTAGGGACAGAAAACTCTAGGTAGGGAGAGTGTCAGTTTCTTTCACTGTGCGAATCCTTGTTTCTAGGGACAAAGAAGGAAAGTGAGGGGAATTCTCCTTGTGCTATAGTGTGCTTTAAAAAAACATTTTTTCTAGGGACAGAAAACTCTAGGTAGGGAGAGTGTCAGTTTCTTTCACTGTGCGAATCCTTGTTTCTAGGGACAAAGAAGGAAAGTGAGGGGAATTCTCCTTGTGCTATAGTGTGCTTTAAAAAAACATTTTTTCTAGGGACAGAAAACTCTAGGTAGGGAGAGTGTCAGTTTCTTTCACTGTGCGAATCCTTGTTTCTAGGGACAAAGAAGGAAAGTGAGGGGAATTCTCCTTGTGCTATAGTGTGCTTTAAAAAAACATTTTTTCTAGGGACAGAAAACTCTAGGTAGGGAGAGTGTCAGTTTCTTTCACTGTGCGAATCCTTGTTTCTAGGGACAAAGAAGGAAAGTGAGGGGAATTCTCCTTGTGCTATAGTGTGCTTTAAAAAAACATTTTTTCTAGGGACAGAAAACTCTAGGTAGGGAGAGTGTCAGTTTCTTTCACTGTGCGAATCCTTGTTTCTAGGGACAAAGAAGGAAAGTGAGGGGAATTCTCCTTGTGCTATAGTGTGCTTTAAAAAAACATTTTTTCTAGGGACAGAAAACTCTAGGTAGGGAGAGTGTCAGTTTCTTTCACTGTGCGAATCCTTGTTTCTAGGGACAAAGAAGGAAAGTGAGGGGAATTCTCCTTGTGCTATAGTGTGCTTTAAAAAAACATTTTTTCTAGGGACAGAAAACTCTAGGTAGGGAGAGTGTCAGTTTCTTTCACTGTGCGAATCCTTGTTTCTAGGGACAAAGAAGGAAAGTGAGGGGAATTCTCCTTGTGCTATAGTGTGCTTTAAAAAAACATTTTTTCTAGGGACAGAAAACTCTAGGTAGGGAGAGTGTCAGTTTCTTTCACTGTGCGAATCCTTGTTTCTAGGGACAAAGAAGGAAAGTGAGGGGAATTCTCCTTGTGCTATAGTGTGCTTTAAAAAAACATTTTTTCTAGGGACAGAAAACTCTAGGTAGGGAGAGTGTCAGTTTCTTTCACTGTGCGAATCCTTGTTTCTAGGGACAAAGAAGGAAAGTGAGGGGAATTCTCCTTGTGCTATAGTGTGCTTTAAAAAAACATTTTTTCTAGGGACAGAAAACTCTAGGTAGGGAGAGTGTCAGTTTCTTTCACTGTGCGAATCCTTGTTTCTAGGGACAAAGAAGGAAAGTGAGGGGAATTCTCCTTGTGCTATAGTGTGCTTTAAAAAAACATTTTTTCTAGGGACAGAAAACTCTAGGTAGGGAGAGTGTCAGTTTCTTTCACTGTGCGAATCCTTGTTTCTAGGGACAAAGAAGGAAAGTGAGGGGAATTCTCCTTGTGCTATAGTGTGCTTTAAAAAAACATTTTTTCTAGGGACAGAAAACTCTAGGTAGGGAGAGTGTCAGTTTCTTTCACTGTGCGAATCCTTGTTTCTAGGGACAAAGAAGGAAAGTGAGGGGAATTCTCCTTGTGCTATAGTGTGCTTTAAAAAAACATTTTTTCTAGGGACAGAAAACTCTAGGTAGGGAGAGTGTCAGTTTCTTTCACTGTGCGAATCCTTGTTTCTAGGGACAAAGAAGGAAAGTGAGGGGAATTCTCCTTGTGCTATAGTGTGCTTTAAAAAAACATTTTTTCTAGGGACAGAAAACTCTAGGTAGGGAGAGTGTCAGTTTCTTTCACTGTGCGAATCCTTGTTTCTAGGGACAAAGAAGGAAAGTGAGGGGAATTCTCCTTGTGCTATAGTGTGCTTTAAAAAAACATTTTTTCTAGGGACAGAAAACTCTAGGTAGGGAGAGTGTCAGTTTCTTTCACTGTGCGAATCCTTGTTTCTAGGGACAAAGAAGGAAAGTGAGGGGAATTCTCCTTGTGCTATAGTGTGCTTTAAAAAAACATTTTTTCTAGGGACAGAAAACTCTAGGTAGGGAGAGTGTCAGTTTCTTTCACTGTGCGAATCCTTGTTTCTAGGGACAAAGAAGGAAAGTGAGGGGAATTCTCCTTGTGCTATAGTGTGCTTTAAAAAAACATTTTTTCTAGGGACAGAAAACTCTAGGTAGGGAGAGTGTCAGTTTCTTTCACTGTGCGAATCCTTGTTTCTAGGGACAAAGAAGGAAAGTGAGGGGAATTCTCCTTGTGCTATAGTGTGCTTTAAAAAAACATTTTTTCTAGGGACAGAAAACTCTAGGTAGGGAGAGTGTCAGTTTCTTTCACTGTGCGAATCCTTGTTTCTAGGGACAAAGAAGGAAAGTGAGGGGAATTCTCCTTGTGCTATAGTGTGCTTTAAAAAAACATTTTTTCTAGGGACAGAAAACTCTAGGTAGGGAGAGTGTCAGTTTCTTTCACTGTGCGAATCCTTGTTTCTAGGGACAAAGAAGGAAAGTGAGGGGAATTCTCCTTGTGCTATAGTGTGCTTTAAAAAAACAGTTTTTCTAGGGACAGAAAACTCTAGGTAGGGAGAGTGTCAGTTTCTTTCACTGTGCGAATCCTTGTTTCTAGGGACAAAGAAGGAAAGTGAGGGGAATTCTCCTTGTGCTATAGTGTGCTTTAAAAAAACATTTTTTCTAGGGACAGAAAACTCTAGGTAGGGAGAGTGTCAGTTTCTTTCACTGTGCGAATCCTTGTTTCTAGGGACAAAGAAGGAAAGTGAGGGGAATTCTCCTTGTGCTATAGTGTGCTTTAAAAAAACATTTTTTCTAGGGACAGAAAACTCTAGGTAGGGAGAGTGTCAGTTTCTTTCACTGTGCGAATCCTTGTTTCTAGGGACAAAGAAGGAAAGTGAGGGGAATTCTCCTTGTGCTATAGTGTGCTTTAAAAAAACATTTTTTCTAGGGACAGAAAACTCTAGGTAGGGAGAGTGTCAGTTTCTTTCACTGTGCGAATCCTTGTTTCTAGGGACAAAGAAGGAAAGTGAGGGGAATTCTCCTTGTGCTATAGTGTGCTTTAAAAAAACATTTTTTCTAGGGACAGAAAACTCTAGGTAGGGAGAGTGTCAGTTTCTTTCACTGTGCGAATCCTTGTTTCTAGGGACAAAGAAGGAAAGTGAGGGGAATTCTCCTTGTGCTATAGTGTGCTTTAAAAAAACATTTTTTCTAGGGACAGAAAACTCTAGGTAGGGAGAGTGTCAGTTTCTTTCACTGTGCGAATCCTTGTTTCTAGGGACAAAGAAGGAAAGTGAGGGGAATTCTCCTTGTGCTATAGTGTGCTTTAAAAAAACATTTTTTCTAGGGACAGAAAACTCTAGGTAGGGAGAGTGTCAGTTTCTTTCACTGTGCGAATCCTTGTTTCTAGGGACAAAGAAGGAAAGTGAGGGGAATTCTCCTTGTGCTATAGTGTGCTTTAAAAAAACATTTTTTCTAGGGACAGAAAACTCTAGGTAGGGAGAGTGTCAGTTTCTTTCACTGTGCGAATCCTTGTTTCTAGGGACAAAGAAGGAAAGTGAGGGGAATTCTCCTTGTGCTATAGTGTGCTTTAAAAAAACATTTTTTCTAGGGACAGAAAACTCTAGGTAGGGAGAGTGTCAGTTTCTTTCACTGTGCGAATCCTTGTTTCTAGGGACAAAGAAGGAAAGTGAGGGGAATTCTCCTTGTGCTATAGTGTGCTTTAAAAAAACATTTTTTCTAGGGACAGAAAACTCTAGGTAGGGAGAGTGTCAGTTTCTTTCACTGTGCGAATCCTTGTTTCTAGGGACAAAGAAGGAAAGTGAGGGGAATTCTCCTTGTGCTATAGTGTGCTTTAAAAAAACATTTTTTCTAGGGACAGAAAACTCTAGGTAGGGAGAGTGTCAGTTTCTTTCACTGTGCGAATCCTTGTTTCTAGGGACAAAGAAGGAAAGTGAGGGGAATTCTCCTTGTGCTATAGTGTGCTTTAAAAAAACATTTTTTCTAGGGACAGAAAACTCTAGGTAGGGAGAGTGTCAGTTTCTTTCACTGTGCGAATCCTTGTTTCTAGGGACAGGGAAGGACAGTGAGGGAAATTCTCCTTGTGCTATAGTGTGCTAAAGCATTCCTCATCAACCATCTTTGAAATCCTTGTTTTTTGGACAGTCAGGGAAATTGTCGTTGTGCTATTCTGTGCAAAAGCAATCATCCTCAACCATATTTAGAAATCCTTAAGTAAAGGGACAGAGAAGGACACCTGAAGGTAGCCCTTATTGCTTTTTTCCCATCTCCCTGCAGGCCATCTATTAGAATGTCTGGAAGGCAAACAAGGAGAGGCAGACAGTCAGGAGGCAATAAAAGAGGGCAAGCAGGCTCTGTGTCTGGGGGCAACAGTGCTGGTCGTGGACGCGGTGCATTGTCATCAGCACATGGCCATGGGACACGCTTGTCCTTCTTTTCGGCAGCTGGACATGTTGAGCCACATCATGCCGAAGACTTGGTAGAGTGGATGACCAAGCCCTCCTCCTCCTCCTCATCCTCTCTCACCCAGGCTCAGGGTACTGGCAAAGCAGCTGCCAAAGCGTCCTCTTCCCTGGTATCAATGTCAGACTCATCATCAGTCACTCCTTCCCTAGACCCACCATGTCCTCCTCCTGAGGAGTCCCCCGAACTGTTTGAGCACAGTGTTGGGTACATGCTCCAGGAGGATGCCCAGCGTTTCGAAGGGTCTGATGATGAAACCCAGCTACAGGAAGGCAGTAGCGTGAGAGCAGACAGAGGGGATGCTCAAGAAGGACACCAATCTGGCAGTCATGTTCCAGCAGCTGCAGCATACTGCCAGATTGGCTCCAGTGATGAGGAGGGAGGGGATGATGAGGTCACTGACTCCACGTGGGTGCCTAATAGTAGAGAGGAGGAGGAGGAGGATGAGGAGGAGGCACATCTCCAACGAGGCAGGATGCCCTTTGGTGGCCAGCGTAAGGGCAGTACACCGACAGAATCACACCGCAGAGCTCCGCCTGTGCAGGGCGCTGCCTCTGCCCGTCATTCAAAAAGTTCCTTGGTGTGGGCCTTTTTTGAGGCTAGTGCATCAGATCGCACAGCTGCTGTTTGCAACATATGTCTCAAGCGTATATCGCGTGGCCAAAACATCAGCCGCTTGGGTACCACATGCCTGACCAGACATATGTTGACCTGCCATGCAGCTCGTTGGCAAGCCTACCTCAAAGACCCACACCAAAGAACAAAGCGGACCTCTCCTTGCACCGCATCAGCTGGGATCTCCAACCCCACTATAACTTCAGTCCTCTCTGAAACATGCACTGAGAGGAATGAAGGTGTAGAATTAGGTGTGTCACAGCCAAGTACTTGCGGCCACTCTGCTAGCAGTACACCGATGTCCGATTCTAGCAGGCAAATTTCCCTGCCCCAGCTGCTGGACCGTCGAAAGAAGTTCACTCCCAGCCATCCACATGCCCAGCGGTTGAATGCTAGCTTGGCTAAATTGCTAGCGCTTCAACTGCTGCCTTTTCAGTTGGTAGACTCGGCCCCCTTCCGTGAGTTTGTGCAATGTGCGGTTCCTCAGTGGCAGGTTCCCAAACGCCACTTTTTCTCACGGAAGGCTATTCCGGCTCTCTACCGGCATGTGGAAGGCAATGTCTTGGCCTCGCTGGACAGGGCGGTCAGCGGTAAGGTGCATATTACCGCTGACTCATGGTCCAGCAGGCATGGACAGGGACGTTACCTTTCTTTCACGGCCCATTGGGTCACTCTTTTGGCAGCTGGGAAGGATGCAGGACAAGGTGCAGTAGTGTTGGAGGTTGTTCCACCGCCACGCCTCCAAAATGCTACTACTGGTTGTGACACACCTCTCTCCTCCACCCCCTCCTCTTCTTCTTCCTCCATGGCCTCTTCCTGTGGTTTGTCCTATGAACCAGCGGTGCTCCGTAGCCGTTCACGGGGCTACGCAAGTACGCAGGCAAAAAGATGCCATGCCGTGCTTGCGCTGGTGTGTTTGGGGGACAGAAGCCACACTGGGGCAGAGGTCCTGTCTGCTCTGCAGGGCCAGGCCGAGAGGTGGTTGACGCCACGCCAGCTTAAGCCAGGAATGGTGGTTTGCGACAATGGCACCAACCTCCTCTCCGCCCTCCGACAGGGACAACTGACCCATGTGCCCTGTGTGGCTCACGTCCTTAACCTGGTGGTGCAGCGGTTCTTGGGCAGGTACCCGGGCTTACAGGATGTCCTGAGGCAGGCCAGGAAAGTCTGTGTGCATTTCCGCAGATCTTATAATGCCAGTGCTCGCCTGGCTGAGCTGCAAAAGGAGTTGAACCTGCCCAAGAACCGCCTTATATGTGACATGCCTACCAGGTGGAACTCAACGTTGGCCATGCTGCAGCGGCTGCACACGCAGCAGAGGGCCATCAATGAGTACCTGTGCGACTACGGCACCAGGACAGGGTCAGGGGAGCTTGGTTTTTTTTCTCCACGCCAGTGGGGCATGATCAGGGATGCATGCACTGTCCTGGCACCATTTGAGGAGGCCACGAGAATGGTGAGCAGTGACAGTGCATGCATCAGTGACACTGTACCTCTTGTCCACCTGTTGGAGCACACGCTGCGTGGAATAATGGACAGGGCACTTGAGGCAGAACAGAGGCAGGAAGAGGAGGACTTCCTTGCCTCTCAAGGCCCCCTTTACCCAGACAGTGTTCCTTCTGTCCCACCCGTCGCACAGGAAGAGGAGGAGGAGGAGGAGGAGGAGGATTGTGTCAGCATGGAGGTGGAGGCTGGCACTCAGCATCATCAGCAGCAGTCTTTTAGGGATGATTTACAGTCCCAAGAAACCAGTGGACTTGTACGTGGCTGGGAGGAGGTGGCTGCGGATCATGTCGTCCTTAGTGACCCAGAGGACTCCGGAGCGAATGCCTCAGCAAACCTACGCTGCATGGCCTCCCTGATCCTGCAAAGTCTGCGGAAGGATCCTCGTATTCTTCGGATCAAGGAGAGGGACCATTACTGGCTGGCCACTCTCCTTGATCCACGGTACAAGGGTAAGGTTGCGGACCTTATGTTACCGTCGCAGAGGGAGCAGAGGATGAGACAACTCCGGGAGGCCTTGCAGAAAGGTCTGTGCAATGCGTTCCCAGAGACTGGGAGGTTACAAACTCCTGGTCCTGGACAACGAGTTGCTGAGGCTTCGGCCAGTCAAAGAAGGAGCGGTGGGGAAGGTGGCCGTCTGACCGATGCGTTCAGACAATTCTTTAGTCCGCAGCCCCAAAGTATGATCGGTTCCAGCAACCATCGCCAGCGTCTGATAAACATGGTGCAGGAATATCTAGGGGCAAGGTCAGACTTGGACACCTTCCCCACCGAAAATCCTCTGGCTTACTGGGTCTTGAGGATGGATCACTGGCCAGAGCTTGCACAGTATGCAATTGAGCTACTGGCCTGTCCTGCATCCAGCGTTCTTTCGGAACGCACATTCAGTGCTGCTGGAGGATTTGTCACGGATCACAGGGTGCGCCTGTCCACCGACTCGGTTGATCGACTGACTTTCATCAAGATGAACCAGTCTTGGATCACCACCAGCTACCACACACCTGATGCTGATATAACAGACTAATTGATTTTAACATGTCACATCCCTTCAAGACTGATGCTGATGCTGAGTGCCTGTGCTGTTATGTTGACTGGCTATCCTCCTCCTCCGAGTCCTCAATGATACGATTGATGATGATAGCTTGGAAGATAATTTTTGTTTATGGGTGCCGCCACCAGTGGCTAAGGCCCAATTTTTCAGCCCCTGTTTTACAGGGGCGTGTAATTACAATTTTTTTAGCAATAATTTGCCATAGGGCTCATTGCTGTGCTCCAAGTACAGTATCTGTGAGGGGTTGGAGTGTTGTGGCACCAGTGCCTAAGGCCCAATTTTTCAGCCCCTGTTTAACAGGGGCGTGTCATTACAATGTTTGAAGCAATACTTTGCAACAGGGCTCATTGCTGTGCTCCAAGTACAGTATCTGTGAGGGGTTGTAGTGTTGTGCCACCAGTGCCTAAGGCCCAATTTTTCAGCCCCTGTTTAACAGGGGCGTGTCATTACAATTTTTGAAGCAATACTTTGCAACAGGGCTCATTGCTGTGCTCCAAGTACAGTATCTGTGAGGGGTTGTAGTGTTGTGCCACCAGTGCCTAAGGCCCAATTTTTCAGCCCCTGTTCAACAGGGGCATGCAATTACAATTCTTGATCTAATAATTCACAGCAGGGCCCATTGCTGCACCCACCAAGAGTAACTCTGAGGGCTTACAGTGTTGTGGCAACGCCACCACCACCACCACCACGAAAGGCCCAATTTTTCAGCCCCTGTTCAAAAGGGGCATGTAATTACAATTCTTGATCTAATAATTCACAGCAGGGCCCATTCCTGCACCCACCAAGAGTAACTCTGAGGGCTTACAGTGTTGTGGCAACACCACCACCACCACCACCACCACGAAAGGCCCAATTTTTCAGCCCCTGTTCAACAGGGGCATGTAATTACAATTCTTGATCTAATAATTCACAGCAGGGCCCATTCCTGCACCCACCAAGAGTAACTCTGAGGGCTTACAGTGTTGTGGCAACGCCACCACCACCACGAAAGGCCCAATTTTTCAGCCCCTGTTCAAAAGGGGCATGTAATTACAATTCTTGATCTAATAATTCACAGCAGGGCCCATTCCTGCACCCACCAAGAGTAACTCTGAGGGCTTACAGTGTTGTGGCAACACCACCACCACCACCACCACCACCACGAAAGGCCCAATTTTTCAGCCCCTGTTCAACAGGGGCATGCAATTACAATTCTTGATCTAATAATTCACAGCAGGGCCCATTGCTGCACCCACCAAGAGTAACTGTCAGGGCTTACAGTGTTGTGGCACCAGCACCACCATCAAAGGCCCAATTTTTACTACCACTGTTCAACAATTATATGTAATTAAAATTCCTGATATAATAGTTGACAGCAGGGCGTTCCAGCACCAACCAAGAGTAACTGTGAGTGCTTACAGTGTTGTGCCAACACCAACAACTAAGGGGCCTATTTCTGCAGAGTATATACGGCAGGTCCCTACTTTCAAACATCCAACTTACAAACGACTCCTACTTGCAAACGCAAGAAGACAACAGGAAGTGAGAGGAAATCTACCACTAGGAAGGAAAATTCTCTCCTGTAAGAATAAATATGGGAGAAAGGTGTCTCCTCTGTACTGATGCTTTATCAGCAATCCTTGTTTCAAGAAAAACACCACATTTCAAAAACAGTTGTCATTGGGACGGAAAGTGAGGTGAAATGTTCTGAACAGGGGCACAGACAGCAAAACAAATGTTACAGGGGTGATAACCCTTACCTATGTTTTCCAAAAAGTTTAAAAATAGATTTTTGGGCTGGAGCTACACTTCAACAATGTACCTGTTCAAAATTACAAACAGATTCTACATAAGAACAAACCTACAGTCCCTGTCTTGTATGCACCGCCTGTATACGGCTGTTCAGAGTATATAGGGCCTTTTTTATTTTATGTGCGGGGTTCCCCTTAATATCCATACAAGACCCAAAGGGGCTGGTAATGGGCTGGGGTAGGGGGGGGGGGTCATGGGGTAGCTATGCCATTTTTCTTAAAGAATTTCATCCATATTACCGGGACCAGACATTACATTAAAGCCGCAAGCAGTTTTAAATGGCTTTTTTTTCCTTTAGAAGTGTCATTTTGTGCAGGGACAGTTCTAAACACGGGAAACACGTGGCACTTCACAGGCATACTTTAGACACCCCCCAGGTACGATATTTAAAGGAATATTTGACTTTTTTTTTTTCACTTTATGCATCATTAAAATGACTGCTCCCGAAAAACGACCGTTTTTAAAACTTCTTTTTGCATTGATACATGTCCCCTGGTGCAGAACCCGGGTTCCCAAACCCTTTTTAGGACAATAACATGCATAATAGTTGTTATAATTAGCACTTTAGAATTCGAACGTTTGCATCCATTGTATTTAATAGGGTTCTATTGTTCGTACGAACTTTCGGTCCGTTCGCGGGTTCTGGTGCGAACCGAACCCGGGGGTGTTCGGCTCATCACTATTCTAGTGTTTCTATAAATGTGCTGTAATCTCTTCCATGCAAAATTAAGGCGCTTGTCCGGTTCATGGATATGGACAGTTTTTAGTCTCTTAACACAGTCTGACACCTGAGGGCTTAGCCATCTGATCAGCAGGTTGACTTACCATGCATAGTGTTTATTAAAGGTTGCCATGGAGGACACCCCTGCCCTCACCCCCCACCCCCCAAAAATAGGCAAGCAAACTATTTTTTTTAGCACACTAACTCATTTAATCCATCCTCAAAAATGTGTGCGCTAACAGAATAGCAAACAGCTACAACTCGCTAAATTGTAAATAGATAGCACTCAAAAAGCTTTATAGCTCATCACTTTACAGTTAAACTTAAATTATGGTCTTAAAGGGGTTGTAAAGGTTAGTTTTTTATTTTCTAAATAGGTTCCTTTAAGCTAGTGAATTGTTGGTTCACTTACCTTTTCCTTCGATTTCCCTTCTAAATATTTTTTTTCTTTGTCTGAATGTCTCACTTCCTGTTTCTCCTCAGTAAACTTCACACCATCATCCGAGCGGTGTTTAGTCAGCCAGAACAGCTTACTGAACAGCTTACTGAGGAGGAACAGGAAGTGAGAAATTCAGACAAAGAAAACAAAGAAAAAAAACATTTAGAAGGGAAATCGAAGGAAAAGGTAAGTGAACCAACAATGCACTAGCTTAAAGGAACCTATTTGGAAAATAAAAAACGAACCTTTACAACCCCTTTAACGTTATTTTCCCCCCTTTGTCATGCATATGGATTTCTTAAATATGATGTAGGCATATACTTATGTACACTCATCCTAATAGCCTAAATAGAGGCGTATATGGGTGGTGGTGGGGGGGGGGGTCTTTTAGGCTGATTCTACACCTTAGCATATGCTAAAGACCACATTTTACTGAAGGTGTACAGACTTAAACTCACCTGTCCTATAGTGCACTGCAATTTACATTTGAGCATTATAATGCACTGCATTGCCAAAAATAGTACAGTCGCCTTGAGGCACATTCAATGCCAGTTCAAAATGAAGCAGAGCACCTGGGCGCACTAGGTAGAGCACTGGATATAGGCATCAAAAGGAATATCCAAATCTCAACTTTTTCTGCAAAAGTTAAGCTTGGAGCTGCAGTCCCCAACTTTCTGGGCCTCAATATTTGACTAAATGTGATAGTAGCTTCAATAATACAGAGACGCGGGAGGTGCTATGGGGTGGAACCAAACTTGACTTTTACAAGAACAGCGAAGATTTGCATATACCTTCATCTTCCTATGTGTCTAGATCTGTTTAATGTTTGATGTGTAGTTGCACTGAAGGTACCCCTGCATTTTTTTAATTTGTTTTGTCCAGTTCAAATTGTTCATGTTTGTCACAGTATAATCTTACGCTGCTTGTTTAAAAGAATACTGTAAAAAAAATTGTGTGTGTTGTCTGGTAAAAAAAGGCTGTCTTTATTATTGTGGTTTAGATAAATATCAGATCACATAGGAGCCATTTATGTAGAATAGCAGACATTTCTAAGGATTCACAAGTTTTTTCTCACAATTGTACCTGTCTACTTGTCTCTCTATCATTTAACCCATCCATTTATCAATTCAAAATAAATTATGTTGAGCTACAGATCTGCAAGCCATTTCAAAGCATCACACTCGAAAACTTCATTATAGAAATTATTATCTTGTTACATGTCTCCCATCAGCATTTTTCCTGTATAAGATACTACTTTTTCATGTTAACTTTCTCATTTTCTTTAAAATTTTGTTCCTCCTGAAAATATCATTACCATTGCAAACAAGGAAAACGTGTTTATCAGAAACTGCAAACCCCTTCAGGGCCTCATAGGATTAATCACGGTTATAAAGTTTTATTAAACACAATTTTTGTTTAATGACAAGCTCCACCAGTCCTCCCTGTTCTATAGCAAGCCTGTCCTAAGGGTGTATCTAACAAAGCAGATTGTTTCCGACAGACTCTCGAGACAATCCCTAGTACTTTGTCATGCACGGAGATATTTTTCTTCCTGGATAATTTGAACTTCCTTAAAAATCACATCTGTTTCATTCTTTATTTATTTGTAATTTAAATCCTTAAATTGAATCTTTCATTACCAACATCTGGGCTTGAAATTCAGCCCACTCGAAAAAAATGACAAAATTTTATTTTTATTCGTAGTTACCCCTCCTTTTCTTTTTTTTGTGAGCATCGGTAAAAACATTCCCTGGCCAGAGGCAAAACAGCCGGGTATCTTAAAGCTGGTCTGCCATACCACGTGTAATGTGGTTCCCTTGAATGTCCCTGAAGTGACTGGCAATTTGCCCAGAATTAGACTGAATGTGTGTAATAAGCTGCAGAAATTCCACAATATTGACAATTAGATATCTCTATACAGCAGCAGCTGTGTATTGTTCTCATGGTATATTTCCCTCAAAGCGCTTCCTAAAAAGAACCAAATAAAAAAATAAAAACTGCTGGCAGAAGGTTGCAGCAAGCAGAAAGGTAACACAGATTGTGCAAAATTTCTCAAATTCACATTATTGCGGCTGTTTATTTTTATTTTTTTTTCTAATCTGAAGAATGTGCTATAAATTCTTTTTCTTCTTCTTTTTTTTTTTTTATATTTCTTTACAGCAAATGGTTTTAGGACTGTATGCAACATAAGATGTCAACTGCTTGAATGGCAAAACGTTATAAAAAATCAAGAAGTTTGTTATTGTTTCTTTACTGTGGGCTAAGCTTAATTCTTTACCTGCTGCTACGATGTGCAGAACAGAAGCAAACAGTAAAATAAGCTCTGTATTTTATTACAACACACAAATAACATTATACTGCAAGCAGGTACTATAATATTTAATAGTATATTGTCCCAGTGACTTCACGCTCATTTAGGTAGAGCATGGCAGACGTGAGGGTATAAGTTCACTACATATTTGTGTATTTTTCTACTAAGGGTTGACTTTTTCTTTTGCATTGGACTTTTTTTTAAATTATTTTATTTATGCTGTCCCAAAATGAAATTTGACTCTGTACATGCACACATACAAATGCAGTGACATTTTCAATGTTTGATTTAAACAAATGTCCATATACAATGTTATTTGCAATGTAATCTCAGTTTCTTGCTATACAGAATAGTTTGGAGCAGTGATTTACATTCACAGAACAGGTTTCAGCAACCACCCGCTCCAACATTGTAATAACAAAACCTATCTTATATTCCAGAAAAAATATACAGTTGATGATGTGTACAGTACGTGCTCCAATGGGTTGGGTTTAGGAGGAGAGAGGAGGTATAACCCCTTGGAAAAGGGAGCTACAAGCAAAATGAGAGAGGTAGGCTGAGTATACCAGTACTAACTTAGGCATTCCAGGAGAGATTGGAAAGGAAAGAGGGGTAAGGGAGGACCATAAAGAGGTTGTAACCCTAAAAAAATAAAAATTTGTCCCTTTCTATGCTGTAAAAAAACCTGGTTGATCCTGCATGTTCCTGTGTAGCCCTAGGTGAATCATGGCTGCTAAACCATGCTACCGTGGTCAGCTTTTGTGCCTCCGTCATCCCGCAGTCTCTCCCCCTTCTCTCCCTCCCTCCCTGCCTGTCAGCGACTGTGTATGAGTGATCTCCTCCCCTCCCCACCCCTTCTGCCGCTATTACTAGCTGGCAGGAAAGTCAGATTAGGATTACTGTCAGCCCCTCTGTTATACCAAGGTATACTACATAGTTACATAGTTACATAGTTAGTCAGGTTGAAAAAAGACACAAGTCCATCCAGTTCAACCATAAAAAAAATAATAATAATATCAATAAAACAATAATATCAATAAAATAATAATATCAATAAAATAATAATATCGAACACTGTGTAAATGTTTGTTTAATGTGATGCCACTAAATATCTTCTTCCAGATCACCTCTGTGTGGTCATGTGACCTCCCACTGCTCTCCTCCCATGATTTAAGGGCTACAAAGGGAGGGGCTGAGTGGACATCACAGCGGTCCCGTGACCTATTGGCTGACGTCAGAGTGGGCTCTCAACTCCCGCTGTAACCCTCAGATCAGGGGAGGAGAGCGACGGGAGGTCACATGACTGCACAGAGGCGATGTGAAATAAGGTATTTATCTGCATAATTTTAAACAAGCATTTACACTGTGTAGTATACCTTGGTATAACAGAGGTATAACAAGCACTTTAATACTGCTGTCCAGAGGGTCCGATCCAAAGGTGCAGCAGGTATGCTTTAATTTTCTGGCATATTGTATATGATCATTAAAGTGGCACTTTACACTCCCAATCATCATTGATTATTTGTAATTCTCATGCTGCTAGCATTAGTAAATAGCTAGGAAAGTATATCATATTTACTTGTTTTAAACTTTTATTTTTTATTTTTTATCAGTTATTTCCTGGTTTCTTGCCTAGGCAAATTATGTCATACATCCCAGGAGTGTTCAGGAGGGGAGGAGAGGAGTAGGGATTTTCTCAGCTAAGCACACTCTCCTGCATGCATGCTTTAGCTAAGGGCAGGTGGATTCCAGGAAGTAAATGCAACATGGACTATTTGCCCTTACTCAGGATTGTCAGAGCCATAAATTGTAGGGGGTTGTTTTTCAGAGTTATTTCTCAATAAAATAAAGCATTGAGACATGGATGGATTGGGGGGGGGGGTTGCTTTAAATTTTAAAAATGAATTAAATAGTGCTTTTGGTTTGTGGTGTTCAGATGCATTAAATACCCGCTTGTATTTCTTGAGAAACCACACATGCTCCCCAGAACCGTAGTGAGATATTGTTTGTAGATGAAAAATTGAGGTGGTGAAATAAACCCAAGGCCTCCAGGTCATTCTGAAATTCTCTTCTGTATTATATAGACATGCTGGTAGGTTAATTGGATCTTGTCCAAATTGGCCCAGTATATATGTATATATGTGTGTACGACTGTGTGTCCCAAGCGTGTCGAGATCCTATGGGGTAAAATGACCGCATCAGCCAAGCAGACATTGGCTGCAAAAAGCGCCTAGAGGCGATTCAGTTCGCATGTGAGCGCTATACAAGTCACTCATTCATTCATTCATTCATTCAGAGGTTAAATCTTCCATCTGATATATATTGTTGATTTTTGAGTATCATGATTGTGTGATTTTTACTGTGATTTCATAGGAGGGGTATACATGCTCTTGCCACATTCAGGAGATGAAATTTCAAAGGGGCCCCATACTTCAGTGTACTTTTAGCATTACACTTTTTACTTGGGAGCAGGGCATTCTAAATATTAGTGGACTTTGAATTTAATGCAAGATCCACTTTAACAAAGATTGCTAATAACAATTTTCATAAATCTAAAATGACTTACTAAAGCTTAGTGCATTAATTGTGCATGGTCAACCCAGTTGTATCCTGAAAGAATTTACTTTGCAAACGTAAATGTGTGAACATACATGAACAAGCTGCCATATATATCGGTTGAGTTTACTAACAAGTGTGTTTTACTATTTAGTAATAATAATTAACATTTTTTTTTATATAGCACTTTTAAAGGTAGCTTCTCAAAGTGCTTTACAAGAAATACACAGGATAACATATAGGAAAAAAGGGACAATTATGTGAAAGCTTGACTAAAGAAAAATGTTTTTAGATTTGATTTGAATGAGTTTAGATAAGATGACTCTCTGATGTTCTTTGTAAATGAATTCCAGAGTTTTGGAGCATAGCAGGAGAAGGCTCCCATCAAGTGTAGGTGAGTAGAGGGGACACACAGAAGACCAGAATTTGAGGAGCGGCGGTTATGAGAGGAGGAGTAAGTTGATAAATGTTCAGACAGATAATGGGGTGCCAAGCCATTAAGAGCCATATAGGTGAGCAAGAGGATCTTAAAGTCTATGCAAAACCTGATGGGTAACAAGTGCAAGGACTCCAGGATAAGGGTAATATGATCACTTGTACCAGACCTAGTCAGGATTTTGACTGCAGAATTTTGAACATATTGAAGTCGATTAATTGCAATAGTCAAGTCGGGAGAACACAAATGTATGGATCAGCTTTTCATCTACAGTGTATGTCCGATCAAGTGTCTGAATATGTTAGCTAAGCTATGGCATACCTAAAACAAAAAGTTGACTTTTTCTTTTTGGGGTCTCACTAACCAAAAAAGGGACAATTATGTGAAAGTTTGACTAAAGAAAAATGTTTTTAGATTTGATTTGAATGAGTTTAGATAAGATGGCTCTCTGATGTTCTTTGTAAATGAATTCCAGAGTTTTGGAGCATAGCAGGAGAACCACTTTCAGGAAAATTACATACGCATATGAACTGTGTACTGATATCTGCACACACTTTAATGTTTGTTATTCTGGACAAGCACCATCTTTTTAAAAGCACTGCAATACAATGCAAAGTTGTAGTACAGTTGCAAGGTGCATTGGGGTGCCTTTTTAAAATGAATAAAGTAATTGGGGGTGAGTCCCAAAACAGGAGAAGTTTATACAGAGCTAAACTTATGACTGACTATGAGAGCGTTATAAAAGTCTATACATAAGTATTACACATAGAAAGATATCTGGTTACCTTTTTAGCCAAACACATTATTTCATAGACTCTTCTGTATGCCTATGCCATTGCCTACAGTGAGGCTGTCCAATGCTTAGTCCCTAATTTCACCTTTCGTATTTGAAACATGCTATGATTACTACACTAAATACTATAATGTACCTCAATGATTTTCACTCACTAACTTGTTAGATATTTTTTTAAACATTCTCTTACAAAAACTAGCCAATACTCACCACATTCTAGTAGATAAAGAATGTAACGAGGTGATAGTAGCAGCAGATAAAACATTACAGTTATCTACAACCTCTGAGCCTGATACCTTTCCAAATTCATATTCTAAACAAGCTGCCCATTTTCTTGCTACCTATCTTTAAAAAAATGTATTGTATTGGATGGATAACCCTTTGCCCCCTAAGACAAAATGGCTTTTATAAATGTTACTCTATAACCTGGCAAAGATCCCTGTAAACTAGGATGGGATGTCTGGGAGCCACAGAACTTGTTGCTATTTTCCAAATTTACACATAGCCTTTGACTCCCTATCTTGGTAACATTTATTTTTTGCTCTAAAACAATATGGATTTGGCACAAATTGCTTAAAATTCTGAAGACTATCCATAAACCATCAAGGTTTAAAAAGCATGAAAGGTCTCTATGAAACAGGATTGATGTGACAGAGCAACACGTTTAAAGTGGTTCTAAAGCCAGGACATTTTTTTACCTTAAAGTGGTTGTATACCCTGACATGTACCCAGTGAAATGACTAGCATTAGGTGAGACACAAATCCTCTTACATAAGTTGTAGCTGTGTATCTGCAATTCTAGGAGTAGGGGATGGGGATCTGAAATCTGCACTCAGTCGACAGCTCTGAGCCATGATTGGAGCAAAGGGATGCCCCACCTTCACACAGTACAGAGAACAAGCACAGCTGTGAATAAAAGCTTTATCCTCCTTCACCATTTTAAAGTGGAGTTCCACCCTGAATTTTTTTTTTTTTACCAAAAATCTACAAAAAAATCGAAATTATTATTTTTTTACTTACTAGAAATAGCGGTTGCTATGCGGAAGTCCCTAATCTGTCTCTTCATCGTCCGCGGCTGGTCTTCTTCCTCCATCCTACTCGCGGTGTCTTCTGGTGAATGGGGCGCGCTGCCTTCTGGGAACTGTGTGTATCCCCATTCACAAAGCACCGTGGGGCTCGCGCATGCGCAGTAGGAAACGGGCAGTGAAGCTGCAAGGCTTCACTGCCTGTTTCTCTTAGTGAGGATGGCTCGCGCGGGGACCTGCCGCGATCGAGCGATCGGCCTCGGGGGGCCGACTTCGCGGGCGCCTAGGACAGGTAAGTGTCCTTATTAAAAGTCAGCAGCTACAGTGTTTGTAGCTGCTGACTGTTAAAAAAAATCGCGGGTGGAAGCCCGCTTAAACTCCTGGTGTTGCCAGAACTGCCAGTACAAAGTCCTGCTGATAACATGGGAAACAGGCAGTAGAGAAAAATGCTTTGAGAGGCAAGTACAAAGTATAGAAGCATGTGCTTACTTAATATGTCATGTCTGAGCTTTACAACCACTTTAATGCATTCCCTGCATTAAGGTAAAAATGTCCCAGCATTTTCATCACTCCTCTCACAAACCCTCCTTATACTTACTTGAGTCCCTCTCAATCCAGTCCTGTGCCTGTCTCTAGCAGCTCTCTTCCTGTGTTCACAGGACAAAGTGTCAGAAACAGGAGCCATTGTCAATCAAATCCTGTGAGCAGAGAGTAGGAAGGAAGCAAGCCTGCACATGCATCGCCAAAGGATGCTGCTTCCTATTGTGGAGCATGGAGAAGAAAAGGAGTCAAGATCCCTGATGGAAGAGGGTACCTAACATGCTTTTTATTTTAAAATTAAGCAACCTCCGATACGTTCTGTGAATACTACTAATTATTCTTACCATACCTAAGCACATATCTTACCTCTGTCAAAGGCGGTGTAATTGACCAGATGATCAGAAAGAGGTAGCTTTAGGATAAACCTTTCCTAAATAGGTTCAGAGTAGAGTTAATATTACAAACAGGGTCAGCAAAGTGAAGAGAATGCATTCAATATAGAACCATGGTAAACAGAATATGTAGCTTTGCAAACAGGAGCTCCTAGAAGCAATGGCTCTAAAACTCAGAAAGGACATTAGGTGGCAATACAGCGCAGTCTCTGAGAAACTCTTTAGGAACAGAATATAAAGAGGAATCACTACTTCAGTAAACCATGGAGTAACGTACAAAAACAGCTACTTACACTTGCTCCCTGGGCAGCATCTTTTTCACAGTGCGGTAGGATTGGCCTGGTGGTCCAGGCGAGCAACTGGAGGGATCCCAGGACCAGTTCTATGGATGAGTGGTTAGAGTGATCTTTGGAATGAAAACGAACGAAAGGCTACAGACCCAGGGCCTTGCCAGTTGAAGAGCAGTGCACTGGTAGCAATTGGGGAAGTGCATTCGGCAGTGGCTGGATCTTCTGTAGAAGCTGCATGAGAAGAGGATTATCTTACAACTGTATATCTTACTATAATTACTATAATTCTACACAACAGTTTTTTTATGTGCTCCAGTGTGCTTGGGTAAACTTAGAAGCCCACTTCCAAGTTCCATGACTAATAGAATATGACTAATAGACTCAAAGCGTAATTCCATCCAAAAGTAGAAGCTCCGCTTATCTGCTTCCTCTGTTTTTGACAGGTACCCATCCCCACTTCCAGGAGATGGCACCACAGCGATGTCCCTCGGAAGTTCGGTCCCCTCCTCCTTTCTCCGCCGCCAGGCCAGTTAGAAAGCACAGCGTGCTTCGCGCACGCGCAGTAGGGTACCAGATGTGAAGTCGAAATGCTTCACTGCTTGTTTCCCTTACCACAAATGTCAGCAGCTGAGAGCCGATCCAAAAATCGGCTGGGGTGTTGACATTGCGGGATCCCTGGACCCAAGGACAAAAATATAATATATTGCAACTTATCAATCCTTAGATGTGCTTGCTGCATTTGTTTTCTTTTAGGCTGTTGTAGCGCTACCCCCAGTTAAGAGAGCCGCTGGATTTTGTTTCGGGCCCTGTCTACAGCACTGCCAACCCCCAGCAATTTACTCGAACCACTCTGGCACAGTTAGTCTAGGGATTTCTCTAGTATCACAATCTAACAGTATATGAACACAATCTATCTGTATTGTATCTATCTGTATTGCATGGGTAACCTCTTTGCATAAAGGCAACGCACTGATAGCAAGAGATAAAATATAAAGTTTCTTTACTTTGAGTAAAAGGGCATAAGGTTAACACATAACACATATGTATATCTGCAGAACACTGCAGCAGAAAATCTAACACAGGCGATTACCCGCCACGTACTGCTATCTCTATCTATGCGCCCTTATGGCGCAGCAACTTAAATTCTAACTGCAGATCAGGCCTGATCCAGATTTTAAACTCAGTCTCTAGAAGAACAGTTTCTTCGCATGCAACTTGACTGGTGGTGCACAACAGGAACAGTAATTTGTAATCCAAAGGGTAGAAAAATGAAGAGGGCAGAATGAACCCCTCACAGGAGACTACTCAAAACGGTTCCGCCACTAGTCTCCTGCGGGACAGTAAAGTAGAACCCGGAGGGCCAAAGCAGTCTCTAGGCCTAGTCAAAGTACTGTTTATATGAATGAGCAGGTGCTCGCTCACCACTCCGGATGCGATCCCAGTCCGGGACTTCCACCTACTGTGTCTCCGCACACAGTGTCTGCAACGGCCGGGTCTCCGGTCCAACTGATGTCCAAACTCGATAAAGTCAGGTGCCACCCAGGCTCCGCAGTGTGGTGAAAGGCTCTCTGGAAGTTGTGCAAGGCCCTGGCTTCAGGCCCTGCACTGCAGCAGATCCGCACAGGAAGACCTGTTGATTGCAGCGCGGTGTCCAAAGAGCCCGGGCTCAGCCTCTCCCTCTTCCTATATAGCCCCTCCCATGAGTCTCTGTGGTGGCTCCATGCACCTTGGGTGCCGAACGGGGTTCTGGGTAACTTAGTCCCGGGTCCTTAAAGGAGACCCCACTACACACTCCCCCCACTTAAACTCTTTGGTCCCCAAAGATAACATTAAATTATAGCACGCACAACATCAACCAAAGTTGCGTATGATGTTGGCAGAGGAAATTCCCACCAAAAACAAGGAGGTGAACTTCCCCGCCCACAGGTCACACTATCATTAGTGTCCTGCCTAACTGTGCCAGAGAGTGAGTTGGGGTTGCCCCCCACCAAATGAACAGTGGAGGGATTAGGGTCTTCCATACTCCTCCTGGCAGTAACCACAGTGTCTTCCGAGCTCCTCCCCATCTGTGGGTAAGTCAATCTCCTGGGAGGCTTTATGGCCCTCCGCATCCTTTGTCCTCTTGGGTTTTCTATTTCTACTAAAACAGGTTCCCCTTCTGGGACCGACTTGGGAGCTTCCATAGGTTCAGGAACACTTGACTCTGGAGCAGGGAGGTACATGGAATCTCTTGGATCCTCTTCTGAGAGTACGTCACAGGCATTTTCCCAAGAATCCAACAAAGGACTGGACGGGATGAACTCATTAGCTTCTGCATTCAATGTTCCGTCTATGGTGTCTTCTTCAGGTGGAAGATCAATCGCAGAAGTTTCTGGGGCCTGGGAAGGCCAAAGCCAATCAAGTTCTTCTCCCTCGTCTTCACTTAGCTCCGAGGTCTCTGTATCCCCAATCTGAGGGTCTGGGACCGAGTGTTCGGTCTGGGAGTATCCAGGATGGAAACTGGCTCGGGGAACCCATCGCAGGGGGAATCCGAACTGCTTCCGCTAGTGGGAGTAGGTGGTTCCGATGCCAGGTCTTTAAGGGCCCCACCCTTCCCTCTGGCTTAAGTCTGTAAACGGGTAGGCCCGGTAGTCTCTTGCAAATAACATAGGGTTCAGGTCTCCATCTGTCTGCAAGCTTGTGTTTTCCAGGAACCCCCAAGTTCCGTAGCAACAGTCTGTCTCCAGGTTGTAAATCTTGAATCCGAACTTTCAGATCAAAGTTTTTCTTGTTGCGGGCCCCCCTTTGTTCTGAGGCCGCCTGAGCCTGTTCATAGGCCAATTTCAAATTGTGTCTGAGTCTATCAACATATCCTTTGTGAGAAGTGGCAGAACAATGGTCTATGGAGGTGCCAAAGGCCAGATCTACCGGTAGTCTTGCTTCTCTTCCGAACATAAGTCTATAGGGTGAGTACCCTGTAGCGTCACTGGTGGTGCTGTTGTATGCATGCACAACTGCCGCTATGTGGCTGCTCCAATTCTGTTTCTTCTCACTGCTTAAAGTCCCCAGCATATTGAGCAGGGTCCGGTTGAACCTCTCCGGCTGAGCATCACCTTGTGGATGATAGGGGGTAGTTCTTGTCTTCTTAATCCCCAAAGAATCCAGGAGCTTCCAGATCAACCGACTTTCAAAATCCCTCCCTTGATCTGAATGAAGCCATTGTGGCAGCCCATAGTGTACGAAGTATTTTTCCATAAGGACTTTGGCTACCGTGGAAGCCTTCTGGTCTTTGGTTGGAAAGGTCTGGGCATACCTGGTGAAATGGTCGGTTACTACCAGAACATTTCCTAGTCCACTTAGGTCGGGTTCGAGGCAGAGAAAATCAATGCATACCAGATCAAGTGGGCTTTGACTTTGCAGATGGCCCATTGGGGCAGCTTGATGGGGTAAAGTCTTTCTTTGGATGCATCGTGCACATGAGTGGCAGTATTCTTCAACTTCAGCCCTCATGCAGGGCCAATAGAAACGGTCCCTAATGAGTTGTAAGGTCCTTTCCGCCCCTAGGTGGCCATGGTTGTCGTGCAGAGCAACCATGACAGTCTCTCTGTGTTTCTCGGGCAGGAACAATTGCCATTTATCTTCCAGGTCATCAGAGGGGCCCCTTCGGTAGACCACTCCCTGATGCACCTGCAACCTGTCCCACTCCTTCCTCAACAGGCGAGCTTCCTTTGAAGGGTTACGTAAAAGTCTATTCGGATCCTGATTCTCCAGGGCCTCTAGAGCCAATCTCCCCATGGGGTCTTCCAATTGGTCAGATCTCAACTCCTTTTTGGACAATTTTGGCAAGTTATCTTCCCCCAGTTGGGTTACTCCACAGTCCTGCTTGGGAACTCCTACTATGGTAACCCCTATCTCTTCTGCTCTTGAGCCGCCACTGGCTTGGAGTTCAGCCCCTTGACAAAGGGCCCGCACCCCGTCGGGTGCCACTTGAGTCCAATCTTCTGTACTGCAGGTGGGGACATGAGATCTTCTAGACAAGGCGTCTGCATCTCGATTTCCAGCCCCAGGCCTGTATTTTAGGCTGAAATTGAAGGCAGACAGTGCCGCCAGCCATCTATGTCCTGTGGCATCCAACTTTGCTGTGGGGAAAGGATAGGTGAGGGGGTTGTTGTCGGTTTTCACAGTGAATTCTGCGCCATACAGATAGTCTCTGAGTTTGTCAACTACCGCCCACTTGAGGGCCAGGAACTCCGACTTATGGGTGGGGTAGTTCTTTTCAGAGGGAGTCAGACTTCTGCTCACATACGCAACGGGCCTCAGTTGATCTTCATGCTCCTGGTAGAGCACTCCTCCCAGACCATCATGACTGGCATCTACGTGAAGTTCATAAGGCTTCTTAGGATCTGCGTAGGCCAGGACAGGGGCAGTGGTTACGTTTTTCTTCAACATCTGAAAGGCATCTTCACACTTCTCATTCCACTGGTCCTTGACTGACTCCCCTGGCTTCCTGGGGCCCGAATCATCCTCTTCTCCCTCCACCTTGAGCAACTCATTCAGAGGCCTGGCTATCCGAGCAAATCCTTCCACGAACCTCCTGTAATAGGAACAGAACCCCAAGAAGGATCTGAGATCTGTCACTGTGGTGGGCCTTGGCCAGGAGGTGACTGCCTCCAACTTTTCGGGGTCTGTGGCTACCCCATCCTCGGACACTATGTGTCCCAGATAGTTGACTGATGACTGATAAAACTGGCATTTTTCAGGTGAGAGCTTGAGTCCTTCCTCACTCAGTCTTTTCAAAACTTTCTCCAGCATCTCCTCGTGTTCTTCCAAGGTTCTCCCGAAGACAATGATATCATCTAAGTATACAAGGACTTTGATGAGGTTCATGTCTCCTACAGTCTTCTCCATGAGACGTTGGAAGGTGGCTGGGGCTCCAGACAGACCTTGAAGCATCCGGTCAAATTCAAAGAACCCCACTGGGGTTATGAAAGCCGTCTTCTCTTTGTCTTCTGGATGCATAGGGATTTGATAGTACCCGCTCTTGAGGTCCATGACACTAAACCACTTGGCTCCAGACAAGCTCTGTAGGGCATCCTCTATCCTCTGAGTGGTGTACTGGTCGGGTATGGTTCTCCTGTTGAGGGTCCTGTAGTCGATGCACAGCCTCAACGACCCATTCTTCTTTCTGACCACCACTATCGGGGAGGCATAGGAGCTTCTAGATTCTTGAATCACACCAATTCGCCTGAGCTCGGCGAGCTGCTCCCTCAAGTCCTCAAGGTCTGCTAACGGAAATCGCCTGACTCTTTCCCTGAAGGGCTTGCCTTCCTGGAGGCGGATTCGATGGGTGGCACTCCTTGCACACCCCACATTGAACTCATCTTGGGAGAAGATCTTTTCCCACCTGGTCAACTGGGCCCTAACTCTCTCTTTCCAAGCCCTGGGCAGGTTTGGGTTCTCCATGGAAAGTTTCTCCCACACAGTGCTTTCTCCATCTGTCTTCTCCACATCCGACAAAGCAACTGGGGTGGCAGGGCTCACCTGGCCCAGCAACATCCTGGCTGGGATCTCCATGGGGCCGTCCTTAGTTTTCCTGACACTCACAGGTACCTTACAGTGAGCCTTCTTCAGAGCCCTCAACGGGACCACTTCTGGGACTACTTCTAGGCCCGAATGTTCTCCCCTTGGGTCAGGCTCCAACATAACAAAGGGCCCAGGCCGCTCCCAAGTGAGTTTCACAGTGGCTTTCAAACAGGCTACTTCACCGGGCTGCAGCACTATTCCTCTTCTTCCCAGCCTCCAGACCTTCCCTACCCCCTCCTCTGGGGCCTTCTGTTCTAAGATCAGTCGTTGGTAGGCTGTCTTCAACATTGGGTGGATCTCAGGGGCTGTGGGGTCTTTTACTTTTGTAAGAGGGGCCAAGAGTCTTCGGACCAGATCCGTGTTGGTCCCTATTATTAGGGAACTCTTGTTAGCTCCAGGCGGCAGTATCGAACACTTCGGCCTTCCTGGCTATGGACGGGTCGAAAGTCAGTTTTATAGGCAGATAGTCATCATAAGGGAAACTCTCTGTCCCGATCCCCCATATCTCCAGCTCTTCAATCTTCTGGATGGGTAGGTGGCTTAGATGCTTGTCAAAAAAGTCCCGGTACAACAGGGTCACTTGCGCCCCTGTATCCAATATGGCTCTTGTGTAGACTCCCTCCACTTGGACAGGTAATATCGGGGAGGGACCTACCAGCTTCTCTGGATATCGCTTCGTAGGAGTCTCTTTCCTTGGATCTTTGCGTTTTCCTTTCTTTCTTCCATTTCTCTTTGGACTTAAGTCTCTCTTGGGCCTGGTATGCATTGATCTCCCTCCTTTTAATGGGTGTAACTACCCGCTGAGGGACATTACACTCTTTATTTGGGGTACATTCCCACTGAGGAACCTTGTGTTTCTTCTGAGGGGTCTTCTCCACTCTTTTTATGTGCTTCTCATTCAGTTTGGAGTTCACTGGAGATGATGGGCACCCGGTTGACTCCTTCACCGGGGCCCGCTGAAGTTTTTCTTTGGACTGGTACACACTTTGGCCGCATGGCCTACCCCTCCGCAGTTGAAACAAGTCATGTCCCCCCAATCTTGTAGGGATGCGGGGGCTGAGGTATTTGGAAACAGCTCCTTCCTCTGACTTTCCCTCTCTGGTACCCTTAACTTATTTTCCATCAGGGAGGTCAGCATCCCCAATACTTGGGACATCTGTGACCTTACGGTATCCACCTCTGAGTCTCTTTCCAGGGTCATGGCCATCCTGACCATCACCGGAGGAGGATTAACTGACTCAACTAGTTGGTTCCTCTTCTTCTCCTCCAGCATCGCTTCTTCCTCTCTGACCACTTGGATCAAGTCAGGGTACTCCAGGCTCTTCCCGTCCTGTCTTGTGCGTAGCACCAATGCGATGGGGTCCAGGGGCTGAGATCCTCTCATCACCTGCTGAACACGGGCCTCATCCACCTTCCGCGGGTCGATCCCCTTCTTCAGGATCATCTTATGCAGGATCTTGTCCAGGCGCCTCATGAACTCTGACAGTTTCTCTCCTGTCTTTTGGTAGCAGTGCTCCAGCTGGTAAGTGAGCTCAGTGATTTTCTCTGTTCCACCGAACACATTCTGTAAAATGTCCAGATAATCCTGCACATCACAGTCTGTTTTGCTCATCTTGAGGTTGCGTATGGCCTCTAGAGCAGGCCCTTTCAGACTTTCAGCAATTCTCTGCTTCTTTCTGTGTTCTGGGACTTCCCATTCTTCTAAGGCCTGAGTGGCACCGTCTAACCACTCCTCAAACCCCTCTTCACCCGAAGGTATAGGTTTCCTCCCAGAGAATATTCTGAGTTTTCTGTATCCCGACATTTGATAGTCTGTAAGATCCTTCCTTCACTGGGCTACAATCTCCGCCAGGACCGCGCATAACTCTGCGCTGAGGGTGGCAGGCGGTGACCCGGAGCTCTCTTTAGCCTTCCGGTTTTCTGCTTTTGGGGATTGCGGTGGAGATTCCTGTGGGGATGATGGTTTAGGTGTCTGAACCCATCCTCCTGGTATGAGTGGCAGCGCATTTATTAAGCTATAGGTCTGATCATCCATTGCTTTTATACTTAGGACCCTTGAAATGTTCTGGGATTTCCTTCATCCAAGCTATTAGTGCGTGGGTCAGTGTGGAATTCATTCTGACATCCATCACCCATACCTTCTGGTTCGGGGACAGCGACGTTACTAGCCGCTTCACCGCTTCTTCTTGCCAGGTCCCTGGGAGTTCTATGTCTACTACCACGGCTGAATCTGTGTGGGCCGCCCTGCACCACTGTTCCACTTCCAGTGGGTCCATGCTGGTACTTTTGTTGCGTTACTGGCTGTAACAGGATCCCGGACTTGAGAGCCCCCACATGTAGCGCTACCCCCAGTTAAGAGAGCCGCTGGATTTTGTTTCGGGCCCTGTCTACAGCACCGCCAACCCCCGGCAATTTACTCGAACCACTCTGGCACAGTTAGTCTAGGGATTTCTCTAGTATCATAATCTAAAATTATATGCACACAATCTATCTGTATTGCATGGGTAACCTCTTTGCATAAAGGCAACACACTGATAGCAAGAGATAAAATATAACGTTTCTTTACTTTGAGTAAAAGGGCATAAGGTTAACACATAACACATATATATATCTGCAGAACACTGCAGCAGAAAATCTAAAACAGGCGATTACCCGCCAAGTACTGCTATCTCTATCTATGCGCCCTTATGGCGCAGCAACTTAATTTCTAACTGCAGATCAGGCCTGATCCAGATTTTAAACTCAGTCTCTAGAAGAACAGTTTCTTCGCATGCAACTTGACTGGTGGTGCACAACAAGAACAGTAATTTGTAATCCAAAGGGTAGAAAAATGAAGAGGGCAGAATGAACCCCTCACAGGAGACTACTCAAAACGGTTCCGCCACTAGTCTCCTGCGGGACAGTAAAGTAGAACTCGGAGGGCCGAAGCAGTCTCTAGGCCTAGTCAAAGTACTGTTTATATGAATGAGCAGGTGCTCGCTCACCACTCCGGACGCGATCCCAGTCCGGGAATTCCACCTACTGTGTCTCCGCACACAGTGTCTGCAACGGCCGGGTCTCCGGTCCAACTGATGTCCAAACTCGATAAAGTCAGCTAGCAATACCATCATCTTCTACACCTGTGGCCCATCTATGCTGTTTGTCTTAACAGCAGTGAGGTAAGCTGCTTGGAGACACTGAGGTGGGCTCACTGAAGAGTTTGATTGAAGATCACCCCAGCACTAATGGGTTTCTTTGTTTTTACCTGTACTTGGTGAAGGGATTAATAGCACATGTGACTCTCTTTCACTTAGAGCTTGCTTGCTCTATTGGCTACACTTATCACGTTGTTCATTGGGTGCAATCAATTTATTTGACTGTTTGGTACCATTCTGTGTTTGTTCTCATGTTCAACTTGTTCACTGTTTATTTTATTATCTACACAGTGCAGTCCACTCATTGTATTGTCATAATAGTGGATCAGTACCAATATTAGACTATTCATTTTCACGTGCACCAGTCACTTACGCTATTTGTATAGTGCCACCTTTTAGATCCACTGTGAGTGGTCATTCCTTTCACCCTTTATTCATTTACCACATCTAGGAGAGAGATTTCAGGTTTTGAGTTCCTCCCCCGCCCCCCCCCCCCCCATTAGCTTTGGTATCAATCAACCCAGCTCCCTTCTTATTTACTTCACAGCGCAGTCACTATCACTTTTCAAAATTATACACCAGTCTCGCAGGATTAGACCTTCTGGTATCTGCAGCAGTGTTTCCCAGTAAAACCTCTTAGACCTAGCCCACAGACAGCGCAGGAGTTCCCTCTTACATAAGGCCAATTCTTGATTTCATCAAGAGTACCTCAATAGGGTAGAAGGCACCACCGACACCCAAAGACCAATTTTTCTGCACCTGTTTGACAGGTGCATATCATTAATTTTTTTTACAGCAAGGCCAATTCTTGCTTTCATCAAGAGTAACTCTATAGGGTTAAGGTGTGAAGGCACCACGAACACCCAAAGCCAAATTTTTCCACACCTGTTACATCTATCCAAAGTCTGCGAAAGAGACACCAGAATTTATCCCAAAAAACTCTGATCTTGTTCCGAGTGCACTATATTGTGGTCTCATCATGCAAACTGGCTCCCCAAGCCATTGTTTATAAAAATAAAGAAAGCTTCCATGGAAAAAAAAAAATTTGGCTTTATAAATGTTATTATTACACAATTTTTCATTTTTATTGTTATTTCTCATTTTGATAGTTTCAGCATCAATAAATCACTGCTCATTTAAAAAACGATGCTGTTTACAAACTTTTCTTTAATTGATACATGTCTCTGAGGGCAGTACCCGGACCCTCATAATCATTGTACACCCAATTATTTGCATAAAAGCCTTCAAAATAGTCACTTTTGATTTTTCCAGTTCGGGTCCCAAAGACTTCAATGAGGTTCATTATTCGGTTCCGAACTTTTGCAATGTTCGAAAGTTCTGCAGCGAACCGTTCACACATACAGATATATTCAGAATATATTCTAGCCTTTTACTATTTCACAGAAATCTAAATATAGGAATCAAACAAAAAAAAATATACTAGTTCTTTACACAGCCATTGGGGTTGACTATATACTGGTGATGACTAACCAATGGGAATCACAAAACTAAGGATTATAAAACGCAACGTGTTTACTAGATAATATAGGCTTGAGTCTCCTAGAGTTATGATTCAGAAGCCTCGTACACACGACCGAGTTTCTCGTCCAAAACCGGCAAGAAATGTGCCGCAAGAGCTTTTTTGTCGAGAAAAACGTTCGTGTGTATGGTTTTACGACGAGAAATTTGCCGAGAATCTCGACGAGAAAATAGAGAACCTGCTCTCTATTTTCTCGTCAGGATTCCAGATTTCCTCGTCGTGTTTCTCGTCGGGCTGTTTTGTGACGAGAAAATGGTTCGTGTGTATGCTTTTTCGACTCTTCCAAAAGCGCGCATGCTCACAAGCAACTATGAGACGGGAGCGCATCTTCTGGTAAAACAAGCCTTCGTAATGGAGAGAGCACATTCGTCACGCTCAAAAATATTGCATCGTTTAAATGTTCTGCCTTGAAATCTTCGTTAGAATGTTACATTAATCCAAACGAGTGACCTTCTTTTGCTGCTGATATTCACACAGAGTTATGACTTATTTTTTAACCTTTTTCATGCTGCTCTTAAGAAGATTTATGTGTATTATATCGTGCAAGTTTTTAGGAATAATTTAAATGGTAATATTTTTAAAAATGATGTTAATTATAATTTCGCAATGTTTTGGTAGTGAACTCCCATTTAATTTTGGACTCTATATTAGTTAAATTTCCCACCATGTTTTTTTGATAATCAGATTTAGTTATTCTTTTGGGGGGTTGTTATCTGTCCCTTTTTTTGTCAGTCAAATGTATCTGCTTACTCCAAAGCTAGATTTTTAATTTTTACAAATACACATAGTCAAGTATGAACGTAAACAAAAATCACATTTATTCATGTTTAAAAATAAAATAAAGAGAAGGCAGCGCTGGAGAACCTGCTGCCATTTGTGCATCCCAGGGACCCCAGAGCACACAGCAACCCTGTGTGGACACTAAAATTGGGAGCTTGAGAAGGCCAACATTTCTGAACACAATCTGATGCTGGCCTCCCAGAGGTCAGGAACAGCAGCAGGTGAGATATATGTCCCAAGTCTATGGTACTACAACAGGCTGCCTTCTGTCCGACCACAATGAAGCAAGGCCATCACTTCCTCTTCTTCCTGGCAACCTTCCCTGCAATCTTCCCTGAAGCCTTCCCTGCAGCCTTCCTTCTTCGTTTGGCTGGAGGCTGGCCCACTGGAGGGGTACTCCTGTCAGGAGGAGGAGGAGGAGATGTAGCAGAAGGGGGTGGGGCAGAAGAAGAAGGTGGAGGTGTAGCAGAAGGGGGTGGGGCAGAAGAAGAAGGGGGAGGTGTAGCAGAAGGGGGTGGGGCAGAAGAAGAAGGGGGAGGTGTAGCAGAAGGGGGTGGGGCAGAAGAAGAAGGGGGAGGTGTAGCAGAAGGGGGTGGGGCAGAAGAAGAAGGGGGAGGTGTAGCAGAAGGGGTTGGGGCAGAAGAAGAAGGGGGAAGTGGAGGTTGAGGTTGGGTCAGTTGTGCCACCTCACATATGGCGGTATTGGGGGTAATTTTCTCCATCACCCCCTTGTTGAGCAAGGTGATGAGCAGGGGCTCGCATAGGAGGCGTTGCTCCATGCTCATTACCTTGAACTTAGCCTCCACTAGGCCGGCAATGGCCTCTTCAGGGGATGTGGGCTCCTGGAGGGTGGCATGGGCCTCACGAATAAGGGCCATTGCTGCCTCACTCGTGCTCCTGTCCCTCCTGCCTCTTTTGTGAACCCGGATGGGAGGCACCTGGGATCTGGTGCTTCTCCTTTGCCCTGCCACCTCCTGTCTGCCACTGGGCCCTGCCACCTCCTGGCTGCCACTGGGCCCTGCCACCTCCTGGCTGCCACTGGGCCCTTCCTCCTCCTGCCTGACAGTTTCCAGACCCTCCTCCTGGCTGATTTCATCCTGTGTATGAAAAGGGACATAGTTTAATATGTTCGTTTAATCTTTGCATCAAACTTTGTAATCCGGATTGAAGCAATTAGAATGTAAATCCATAAATCCTTGCTTTAAATTTACCACTACATCAGATTGACTATTTAGCACCCAATTAAGTGCAGAATAATGTCTACAGATCTTGATTTCACTTGTGCAATCCAAAATAGTTTATGTTTGTCATCTTGACATATTTGTCAAACATTAAGTTTATCCCAATACATTTTCGAAAAATACTATACCTGGCTCCAGATGGCCAAATCAGGATCATCCAGGATGGCTGCCTCCTCTTGCTCCAGAGAAGGCTCAGGTTGGCTGCAGGGAAGTCTGGGGGGAAGAGTGGAGAGTGATGGCCTTGTGTCAATGTGGTCATCCAGGAAGGACATCCCGTTGTAGTACCACAAAATCGGGACATACACATCATCTGCTGCTGCTCCTGACCTCTGAGAAGCCAGCACCTTAGAGCGTTCAGTCCTGTAGGTACCTCTCAAGCTCCCAATTTTAGTGTCCACTTGTTTTGCTGTGGATGTGGGCACCTTGGTATGCACAAATGGGAGCAGCTTCTCCAGCGCTGCTTTTCTCACCCCTCTTTTTTTGTGGATGGGGTTTTTCGTCTCCCACAGAGCGGGCAGCTCCCTTACCCGGTCAATAAATTCCGCCAGGAAATCCTTGTCGCTTATAAAGACATTCATATTGTATCTGCAAGTTAAATAAATTATATATAACTAATGTGAGGCAAACAGTCTAACCTCCTTAACATGCTAGTCACCATATATATCCTCCAACATTCTCAAGACAGTATAGGCCAACAATTTGTACAAGTCACAAAATCACATACCTTCGTTCGCACGTCCGTCACTTGAACTCCTCTCTCCGCACACCGAACGTACTATAGTCACATGTGTGTTTGCTATATACACACCACGCATGCGTCAAAATACGAACACATCGCTCCGCACACGTCGCCCGCCCATGACGTTCTAACTAACATCTTTCCCCCGCCCCTTCTCTTTCGGCGCGCAGACAGATATGGCGGAGTTACAGCAGGTGTCTGATAATTCCGCAACTAACGAGGAGGAGACAAGCCCGGAGACCGAGGAAACGTCACGATCAAGGAGGAGATTCAAGGCATCGAATATGTCTTTGGCGGAGATGGCGGAGATGGTGGACATCTTGCTCAAGGCTGATTATGATGCCAAGCATGGGCCGTATAGCAAACCAAATAGAAGGAAGGCCAAAATCCTCACTAAAGTCGTGAAGAGTCTGAAGGCGAATTTCGGGGTGAAACGCTCAAATGAGCAGCTCAGAAAGAGGTGGTCAGACCTCAAACTGAGGGAGCCAGAGCAGTTGAGGAGCATAAAGAGAATGCTCGCTAAAAGTAAGTAAAATGTAGACTTTTCTGATATTAATCTTTTTCTAAACTGACATGTTGCTCTTTATTTTGGTTTCTCATATTGGACTCGCTTCCAAAATGTAATATTTTGAACTTGGTTGGGCACAGTAATCGTTCGTTACGTTACCGACACTTCGTTCGGCCACTATCCGCGGTTTTGGCTTATTTTAGAGCCACAAAAGTAATTATACATCTGCCATTTTTGCTCCAAAATTGTGGCGTATTTTTTCGTCTAGATGATGTGTTTGTAAAGAGAATGAAATGCAAACTTTTATCAGTGTAAAGGAGAGGACACTCAGCAGCTGCTTCCACATCTGTACTTTGGAGCACTATAGTGTGGGCCACCAGACCCGCCTTTTTTGGGTGTCCCACACAGGTGCATACGAGAATTTTTGTGGTGCCTCCATGTCAAATAAATTACATCCAAAGGTGAATACTAAGCATATTCTTGGTCATAAATAATGCATTCTTCTTTAAATTCCGCCCAAACACACACTTGTACCACACTTCCAATCAATTTAGCCTGTTTTTATTTTAACATTGAGATTTACAGTGTGATAAATTGACCTTTTGTTTGCTTCTCATAGGGGAGAGAAGACTGGGAGGAGGACACTCCAGGGAGCACATGCACCCCACAACTTCCAAGCAACCCCAAACTCCCAAAGACCCACAACCGAAAGATGTGCAGGAAGTTGAGGTGGAGGAAGGAGAAGTGCAGGAAGGAGAGGTGGATGACGTTGTGGATCTGGTCACCACAACAGGTCAGTATCTGTCACCACAGCTTCAGGTAAGAGATGTAGGCCTGCAGAGTTATAATACCTTTTGTTTTTTGTTTTTAGGGGATATAAATGTTGTGAAGGATAGTACACGGTTCTCTGCTGACAGTGCCCTCCGCCTCATCCAGCAAGTGATGGAATGTAGCACGGAACTGGACCTTATTAAACAAAGAATCCATGTGATGGAACAAACATTTAAAGACATTCTCGATGTTTTGGGGAGAATTCAATAAGCCATCCAAACACATTTGTTTTTACATGTTTGTTTTTGCAACTTTTCGAATTTTTTTGACAATCAAACCAGCCAAAAATTGAATCTGCACACAGTGTGTCAACATGTGCTATCTGCCATCAGGGGATATCCATGTATGTCTTTTGTGGGTGCAACCCCTTCCTCGTATCTAAAGTCGGTGAACTGAGGAAGGGGTTGCACCCCCAAAACACGTCCATTGATCACCCCTGATGGCAGATAGCACATGTTGACAATAGGGATCAGGATTGTAAACTTCATAGATGTAAAAAATCCCAAATGTGTGCATATTCAATTTTAGCCTGGGCAAGGGGTGGCAGGACCCCATATTAGGACGGGCACATAGAGACATAGTTTGTGTAAGTGAATATCTCAGATTGCTCAGAGGTATCCAATGTTGTAATTTTTGGAATGCAACTGTTATTTTTGTATTTTCATAAGCAAAAAATTGCTGGGTTGGGGCCAGGCCAACCCAAAAAACCTGAAAAAACTAAAAATGGTGAGAATGTGCACAGAGTAAAATATTTGACCACAAACAACGTGTAGCTTCTTTTTATAATACCCTCTAAGCTTATTTGGTTATTTTGTAAGGTTACATAGTGAAATGGTTGTTATTTACTAAAGTAAAATACACTTGGCACTACAAATGCACAAAGACAAACTAGGAGACAGGAAAGAACAAATAATTAAAGGTTTAAACAAGCTTTTTATTGGGATCCTTAGACATAGGCTGGCATAGGAATTGCCCCCCTACCCGTGAAATACTCCATGTATTTGTCCCGAACCTCACGGGCATTTTGGGAGGGCAAGCCAGGACGGGCAGATTCCAGGCCCGGCAGGGGATTTGCAGGGGAAAGTCCAGCCTCTGGCAAAACTGAGGCCATATAGGAATTAGATTTTTGGCTCAGAAAGTTGTGTAGCACACAGCAGCATAATACGACATAGTTTATTTTGTAGTCCGCCAAGTGTATTGAAGTCATAAAAAGGCGGAACCGGCTGGCCATTATGCCAAAGGCATTTTCGACAACTCTTCGGCCCCCGGCCAGCCAGTAATTGAACACCCTCTTCTCTGGGGTCAGGGTCCTCTGTGGAAATGGCCTCATAAGATGCCGTCCGAGTCCGAAGGCTTCATCAGCCAAGAAAACAAAGGGGAGTCCTTCAATATTCCCTGCATCCGGTGGCAATGCAAGGTCGTCACTCTGGAGACGGAGGGCAAACTCCGTCTGGATGAAGGATCCCCCATCGGACATCCGGCCATTCTTCCCTACATCAACATAGAGGAATTCATACCGTGCTGACACCACCGCCATCAGCACAATGCTATGAAACCCCTTGTAATTGTAGTAGTAGGACCCAGAACGGGGTGGCGGCATGATGCGGACGTGCTTCCCGTCTATGGCACCACCGCAGTTGGGGAAGTCCCACCGCGTGGCAAACTTCGATGCCACAGTCTGCCATTCCTGTGGCGTGGAAGGAAGCTGTGGAGTGAAACAAGATGAAATAATATTAGAATACCAAAGTCAGACATTACAAGGAAATTTGATTAAAAAAAAATCAAGGCCAACATCAATCAAATTCTACGTTTATTAAGGTGTTTAAAATAAGTATAAGGGAAGGCTCATTTATCAGATTCATCACCCCCTCTGACGGGCCATTACTAAATTATTTTGGGGGGGAAATGTGTTTGGCCACAGGATAGCATTGCAGTGGCGGTGCGTCCAGAGTGGGCGCTGGAGCACTGCCCCCTCTCTCCTGTGCCCATCACTCAGAACAATACATAGGTTCATGCATTGCATTAACCTATGTATTGTCTATGCCGCCCACTATTCAGGTGGATGGCCTCTTGTTTAGCGACCGACATATGAATAATTGCGGCATTTAGGGGGTTCAAATTGCATAGCAGAAACAGGTAGTAAAATAGTCTTGCACATTACAACCTGAGGGATGTAATTGGCTTCCGAAAAGTAAAATAGGGGACGCAGGGGGGGGGGCATTCCTTGGGGAAACACTGGCAGGCTGCTCTGCCAATCATGTTCACCAAGTCTGTTTAATGGTAACATGATTGGCTGATGCAACATCAAGGGAAGGAGAAGACATCAAGGACAGAAAAAGGATGGCGCTGACCACAAGAAGGTAAGTGCAGGGCTGGGGGGAAAATGGCTGCATTGGAGGGAACCAAATGGCTGCATTAGAGGGGACAACTGGGGGCGTTTAATAGGCACCTGAGCAAAAAAGGAGGAAGTTTAGTTCATAAATTGGGGTGGGACCCCCAAACATTTGGAGCAACAGGCGCCCCTGCTGGAAAAGTTAGTGAAGGGAAATATTTATGGAGGAGAAAAAAGGGGCAATCTAAAGCTTCCAGCATGCATGGGGACAAAGGGGACATTCTCAGCATATTACAATCATGGTAATTAGGGAAGGATGAAAGAAATACAATACATTAGCATACATGTAATACATAAAATGTGATGTTAATGGAGAAAACTTACCCTAATATAGTCCTCCTGCAGGACTTGTATAATAGCAGAACAGGTGTCTGGGATTATGAGGCCCAGAGCCTGGGGGGAGATGCCTGTGGTGAACTTCAAGTCCTGAAGACTTCTCCCTGTCGCCAGGTAACGTAACGTGGCGATGAGCCACTGCTCAGCACTGATGGCTTCCCGCATAACGGTGTCCTGCCTGGTAATATAGGGGGACACCAAAGCCAACAGTTCCTGAAATACGGGGTCAGACATCCGCAGAAAATTCCTGTAGTCCTCAGGATTATTCTCGACGATCTCCCGCAGCAGAGGCATATGGCAGAATTGGTCCCGCTGGAGCAACCAATTCTTGGTCCATGAACTCCTCCTCACAACATTCATGGACTGGTCTTGGTCCAAAACAAGCAGACCAACACCAAGCGCACGCACAGCACGAACTCGACGACGAGAACGTCCAGGCGACATGGCTAATAAGAAACGGTCGTCTTATCAGAACGTACAGAACAGAACGCACTTTAGAACAGCAAGGCCTATGAATAACGGACTGAAAAACAGAAACGAACAGGCAAGAACGCACTGTAAAACAGATACGACCTGCCTAGACGCCCTGAAAGTCAAGATACGAACCCACAAGCACAAACTGAACCGCAGAAAACGATCTGAAAAGTACGAAGACTGAAAAGCGCGAATCGTCTCTTCCCAAACTTTTACTTCACACGCGGTAACACGAGATCAGCAAAAGCAGCCCAAGGGGTGGCGCCAAGAAAAAAGTTCTTCCCCTTTATAGTGCCGTCGTACGTGCTGGACGTGAGTGCGGAGAACAACGAGGAAATTGGGAAATGTCAGTGTGTACGCATAGAAAGCTTGACGAGAAAATCGACAAGCTTAACAAAAATCTCGTCGAAAAAAACGACGTGTTTTTTACGACGAGAAAATCGGTCGTGTGTACGAGGCCTAAGGCTCGAGCTTCAGGTTTGGGTCAAGCATGAGTTTAAGGTGAACTCAACTTTTTCTCATTTTGGAAATATGGTGAACTAACGTGGCTGTATAATACTATTGCAATCAATTACCAATTACTAGTATTTGAACTGTGGTCAGGTTTAGAGGAATAGTTGCGCTATGCGGTACTCTACACAGTGGAGCTGTGTGGTGTTTTATCACTGTAAATTGCAGTTTGATGAGCTTAATATTAGTGTGTACCCCTTGCGTTCAACGTGCAGAGACCCAAAGGTCCTTTTTAGCACTACCTTTTTGTGTGTCACTAACAACTTTAGTTGCTTCGGTTTCTGTTTAGATGGTGCCCCCACCCCCCTTCACTAATCCATGCAGTCAATAGGTGACTGAAGTGTTACTCATCTTCCTCCCCCCCAGGTGCAAATCAGCCAGCTTTCCGCAACAGCTGCAAATGTGCCTTTTCCTTCAAACGAGCCATGCAAATTAACATAGAAGTGTCAGCTAAACTATTTCAGCAGGAGGACTTGCTGCACCAGAATGCATAAAAATTCATGTCATTAGACACTGGGAAAGTGAGTATAAGAGCATAAAGAAAGGGTACATCAGGAATGGAACAGCAACTGGATGTGGTGTTCCTGCAGTTTTAACTTACTGCCATGTGGGCTCAACGAATGAGGAGGGTGGGGATGATGAGGTGGCAGAGATTGTAGAGGAGGAACGTGAGACAGAACAGCAGTGAGGGAGGATTTTGTGCAGGGGCAAAGACAGCTTATAGAGGATTGGAAGGATTAGACATCTTATTTCACCAGATGGCACTGCTCCATGGGTACAGGCTACTGCTATTAGTAATAATTCTATAAGAACCCTCTGCACACTGCTACACACCCTTTCAAGCAAACCTAGCGCAAAAACAGGAATTATTAGTTTATATACAGTGCAATACGTGTTTAAGCTGACCAGCTGTGTCAAAGTACTTTGAGTGGTCACCCTATATATCCCCAGGACAAGGGGGAAATGGGAGATATGCTACCATCCTGAATGAAACAAAAAATTTGCCACTTAGAAGAGGTGTTGTGGGAGAACCCCTTGGATGCATTTCCAGATGGTGTCAGGATCCCCTCTCATTTCCAACATGCCTCTGATCTTCAGATTGCTGAAAGGACTGGCAGTGGTGGCAATGGTTTCTTCAGTGATGTTATTTTAAGCACAGTGGACAGGTCTGGCTGCAGGCAGCAGTCATAGGCAGCACATAAACCATATTATTGCAGGCAACTTGGTGTCCAGGGCTGACAGGGGTGTCCAACACTCTTTAAAGTGAGGACCCCATGGACTATTTAGTGACACTGTTACCAGCTCCCGCCACCTCTCCTGGTATGCTGCTGCCACCATTACCAGCTCCTGCAACCTCTACTAGCCTGCTACCATTACCAGCTCCTGCCACCTCTCCTTTACATCTACAACCATTACCAGTCAATATCACGTCTTTTAGCCTGACACAATTGTAAGCACCTGCCACCTCTGCTGGCCTGCCACTATTAGCAACTTTCCCTGACCTGCTAATGCCACCATTACCGCTCATGCCATATATTGCAGCTTAATAAAGCGGCTTACATACTCTCCAGCAAATGTACAATATTCGTGGGAATTGTCTTGGAAGTAATGCACTCTAATAATTATGTCATATTAAAACCTGCCTCGTCTCTCATGCTTACATTATGGCTTAATCAAGCTGCCTATGTATTCTCCAGCATAAGTACAATATTTGTGTTTATTGTTTCTGAAATATTACAATGTAATTTTTGTTTGTTCCAATTTGAAGGCTTTGGCTTAATTGTTTTAGAGTACATTTTTCTTTTAGAACTGTTGTGACTGCTACTTTTACTGTTCAATTCAGGCCCAATACCAAAGCAAGGGTAAAGATTTTTAGATTATAATGAATTAGATTGGGATGCTGCTGCTGTATTTAAACCAATCAATAATGTAAAAGTAAAAAATTAATCTATTACACATAATGCAATGCCAGAATATGTTGTCACTGGCGCTGTCTGTGTTGTACTATTTTGTAATATCACATGGTTTTCAGGCATCTCCCAAGCATGTAATTCTTTTTATTTTCAAATTCTTTATTTATATAAAAGAACAATATACAACAGAATAGGTACAATATTTTCACATAATACAGTGGTGATTGAAAGTTGCCATCTAAGTGAAAAAGGAAGGAACCTTTCCTTGTTGTATGGTATTTTTTTTTGCAGCTTCCCATGACTTTTGCTTCCAGCTTTTATTTTCCTGCTGATTTTTTTCAGCAGGAGAGTGCTTGATTATCTAAAGGCCATTGAATGAGACTGATCAAGAAGCAAAGTGTAGCTATTGAGGTTGTATATTCAGGAAGGTAATTTTGGATTCTGACACTATTTGAAGCCCACCATCAAAAGTGAAGATTGAAGGTGGACTTTACGGGTGTATATGGAGATAAGGTCATTCTTGTGTTTATAAAGTCAATTTTTTCCAGGTGGTAATTTGATTTTGCTGGTAGCGCTAAATAGGATCTAGCACATTTGTACATATTTATATTTGTACATTTTTTCCTGGATAGATGGGAAAGGATTGTGATCCCAGTCAGGTTTTTAGTGTTATTGTCACATACCTGGTGGAGATCGAGCTGGAGAGGGGGTTTCTGTCTGACAGGAGGTGTGAGCACCCAGAGTGGCATGAGAGCCAATGTAATGGGCAGAGCCAGCATGTTAATTGCAGGATATAGATGACTGTGGATTACCAGATAGGAACCATAGACTGGAACACAGTGACACTTGATCAGCAGACAGGAGCATAGCCAAGACACAAGCCAAAAGGTCATCAACAGCTGGGCAGTGAGGAATATCAGGCAGAGGCAGTCAGGATCAGTACACAGCTGGGCAGTGAGGTATAGGAACGCAAAGTTGGAGTATAGTCAGGGTACAAGCCAAAGTCACAACAGGTCGGCGAGGATCCAGAGACAGGTCAGATGCAAGCCGAGACTTAAATAGGCTGTTTGGCACCAGTGCCAGTGCCGAGCGCACTTATAGTTCTTACCCCTCTCCACTCTATTCATAACTAGAAAAAAAAATTTGCCTTGACGTTCAGGCCAAGATTTTATATGTTATTATGTTTATTTGCTTACATTTAGACTTGTAATCCTGTATATGATTGACTTGCATGCCAGAATGAAAATTGTTCGTTTTTATGTGCAATATTACTTGTTTATAACTGCAGGATTGGTGAAGACTGACAAAAAAGGTCCCTAATCTTTCTCTAGCCTGTGGTCACTAGGTGCCACTGTATGGGGATAATACCACCATAAGGGCCACATGCACAGCAGTCTGGCACTATTCAAAAGAGGTGTCAAATAATAAGGACTTTTAAAAAGTGGTTGCAATGGTAAAACAATATAAAAATAAAATTATCTCAAAGCCTTTATAATTTCCCAGATAGCAAGCAATTGAGCTGCAAGTTTGAAAATGACTTGCTAAGCTATTGCTAGACTTGCCAGGCTTCACTGGGTTGCTACTATTTACAGACCCTTCGCTATCCTGTCCCTGTCCCTGTCCTGGTAGGTAAATGGGAAAATAATAAAACAAATTTCTATCAGCGCAAAAAATAATGTCCTTATTCACTAAAAAGTGATATGTGTAGTGGGTGATTTAGCAAATTCCCACAAAAAAAACAGGAAGTGAATTTTTTTTAAAAATACCCCCCCACCTGGCTGCTGCACACACAGAAAATGCGTTCACTTCACATTTAGAATATATAAAACAAAACAGTGTTGCGCTTCCTAAATACAAAATAACTCCCCATAAATCCTTAAATGAGAATACGATAAGTGATTAGCTTGCAATATAGCAAGATACTGGGTGCACAATCAAATATTCGTGTTCCCTGACTGGGAATAGTAAACCAAAAATGAAAATTAGGTGTTCCCTAAATGGGAATAGTGAACAATAAACAAAACAATAAAGTCCACACACTAAAAAGAAATTAAGAGTCCGAATGCACAAGTATAGTCCTCAGAGTCTTCTGCATGAAAACGCACAACACACCACTAATGCCTGAATGTGGAAAATGCAAGTGCTCTCCCCACCTCTATATCCTAGCCGCTCACCTCATGTTCTGACCCCTGTTTCACCAGCAGGTCAGAAAAAGCAGGTTCCCTCTCAGGGATATAAACGGATCAACTGGTCATGGAGCTCCTATTCCTTTTGTGCTGCCTCCGGCTGATTAGATGGATACTAGCCAGTACAGATTCCCTCAATGGGGTCCGGTGCCAATAGGAATAGAAAAGGCAAAATCTAGTGCTCTCTGATTATCAAAACGGTTTATTTGCTCATTAAAACTTTAAAACGTTACTCACAAACGCAGCACTTAAGCAGTGCGGGCTCAGGATGCATAGAAACGTCAAGACACTTGCGGGATGACGTAGTCACTGCGACTCCTTCCTCCTATACGCGTTACGTCAAATTACTTTTTCAGCAAGGGGTAGAGATTGGACGTCTCACCGCTGTTTAAATAGACTAATACTCTCTACTCATGTGCACTGCATCATCACTCCCCGGACCCGCCCACCATGCTGAGCCAGGCCTCATGGCACACCCATTCGGGCTGACACAGGAAACAGGTGAAAACTGGCACCAATACACATAGGGACATCTGACAAACGGAAAAATGTCTTCCTAAATCAGATTTTATGGAAAAAACTTTTTGAGTATATGACCATTACTTAAGCTACTGCTGGGGACCCCATCCTGCAAGCATCCTGATCACATTTAATATAATACAATTACATAAATACATAAAAAAACAATAAAAATCATGTTAATAAAAAATAAAAAATATATATATAAAAACATGAATACCTAAACTCATAAATTACTGATGAATCAGTTTAAATCGAAGTCCACGTTCAAACCCCTCGGCCAAAGTACCTTTGTTTCATAAATCCAGAAGGATTCTCTTTTGCTGAGTTGTCTGATAAAATGACCCCCTCTCCAGTGTCTGTCCACCTGTTCAATACCCCAAAATTGCAGCGAACTGGGATCCTGATTATGTACTAGTTTAAAGTGTTTCGAGACACTATGGGTAGTTACACCTTTTTTAATATTGGCAATATGCTCTTCCACTCTAATATGCAAAGTTCTTGATGTGCGGCCAATGTACTGCAATCCACATCCACATTGCATCATATAAATGACACCTGTGGATGCACAGGTTACGAAATCTCGAATTTCGGACCTTTTGCCTGTACTGGTAGAGTAGAATTCCTTTCTCTTTTTGGTATTCTTCTTTGCGTGTCGACAAGCCTTACACCTGCCACACGCAAAGAAACCAATAAAGATGCCAAAACAAGATGCGGATGGTCCCTTCTGCTTTTTTTGGGGGATCTATCACCCCTGGTGCTAATAGAACCTTCAAGGTAGGTGCTTTTCTATAAATAAACCCTGGAAGGACTGGTAATTTGGGTCCTAGCAGCCTATCGTGCCTTAGAATACCCCAATGTTTTTTTAATATTTGTTCCACCTGTTTGATTTGCACATTAAAATCGAGAATGAGATTGAACTCACGACACAAGGACTCATGTGATTTTTTATCTGATAATAGTTGGACCCTATCCATATTTAGTACCTTCATTTAATCTTCCTCAACTGTCTCAAGGACATATCCTTTTTCCTTAAACCTACTGGTCAGTATTTCAGATTGAATCAAAAAGTCTTCCTTTTTGGTGCAATTTCTACAAATCCTCATATACTGGCCCTTTGGTATGTTCACCAACCAGGGCTTATGATGACAGCTGTCCACCGACAGATAGGAATTTCTGTCGGTGGGTTTAAAATGGTTCCTTGTCAGCAGTCTATCCCCCTCCTTGAAGATCTCTAAATCAAGGAAGGTGATACACTCATTGCTGACAGTCCAGGTGAGCTGAATATTTTTGTCATTCCCTTCCATGGATCTTTTGAATGCTTCAAAAGATGTCACATCCCCTTTCCAGATTATTACAAGATCATCTATAAATCTTATATATAAAATAAGTTCTTTAGGTCTGGGGTTGAGTACATCCACGTCCTCCCAATGGGCCATAAAAAGGTTCGCAACACATGGTGCGAACCTTGCGCCCATAGCTATACCCCTTATTTGCAAATAATATTCACCACTATACCAAAAAGAATTGTGCTTTAAACAAAACCGTAAACATTTAATCAGAAACGTCTTTTGTTTACTGGGGAGGTTGGAACTCTCCAATGCCCATTTTACAGATACCACAGCCTCATAATGTCCAATGATCATATATAAAGACCCTACATCCACAGTGGCCAAAATACACTGATCCACATTGTCAAGGGACCCCAGACACTGGTTCACATGCTTGGTGTCCCTGACATACAGTACGCATCAGTCTTAACCACCAGCGGCTGCAAGAAGGTATGTATATATTGCCCTAGGCGGGAACAAACTGAGTCGATACCATTAATGAACGGCCTCCCTGGTGGCTCTGTAGTGCTTTTGTGAATTTTAGGCAGAAAATAAATAAAAGGCGTGCGACAAGATACGGGGTTCAAATATCGTGCTTCCTTGGCGGACAAGATATCTTTGGATTTCCCTTTTTCCACCACCTCCCCAAGAACCCGGGATTCTCCCCTCCAATGTGAAACAAACTGGTCTATAGCCAAGAACTGCACCCCCTTTGGGTCGCGATCGTGATGATAATAATGTGAGGGATGGATATTATGAGTCTTATGGTGACCATTCTTATGGTGACCGAGAGAGAGAAGAAGATCTGTTTACCCGGTCTCCATATAATTATAACCAATACCCCCCAAGGCCGTCTTTCCCTTCGGGTTTTCACAGGGCTACTTAAGACTACCCTGGAAGCCCAGGAGGAAAAAAGGGGTCCGAGGAGGTCGGAGGGTCTAGAGCAAAAAGACCAAGGAAAAGGTAGGTTCAGGTGTCTTTAATTTAAGCTCGGTGGACTTAACGGACAAGGAGAACCTTGTCCTGGATAAGGGTCTGAAATATGTCCCTCCCAGGACTTTAAATAGGTTCACCACTTTCATTGACGTCCATAAGTTTATCCGTAAGCTTAATATTCAGAGGCACTTTTTGAACCCTTCCAACGTCCCGACTCTGGCTCCGACACCCCATGATTCTAATGTTCATACAGGGTTGGCTAACCCTTCCCTTTTTAACCCTCCTGGTTTTGTGGCACCGGCGATTAATGTATTTCGCAATTTGATGCTACAGGACCTTGAGAAACTACCCAATAACTGGATACACACGAATCCTAAGATTAAGTTAGGGTTGAAACAATTATGTGAACAGAAGGATTTGATCATTCGTCCAGCCGACAAGGGCGGTACCATTGTCGTGCTGGCTAAGAGTGATTATGTCAAAGAAATGGACAAAATTCTTAGTGACTCAGACACTTATAGGTTGATTGAAACTGATCCTACCCCAAAATTTAGGAAGGCCCTTGTGGAACTGGTCGATGAGGGTTTCTCCTTGTCTATTTTAGACAAGAAGGAAAAGAGTTTCCCTGTGCATGTAGCGCCGAGGTTCCCTGCTATTTATTACCTGCCCAAGGTCCATAAAGACCCAGTTAATCCCCCTGGCCGTCCCATAGTCAGTGGGATTTCACTGCCAGGATAGGGAAGTACATTGATTTTCATTTACAGCCTTTGGTTAGGGTTATGCCCTCCTATTTGAAAGACACGGGTGATACTATTAGTCACTGCAGATGTAGCGGCCCTCTATATGTGTATACCATATGAATTGGGGTTTGAGGCAGTGGAATATTATCTGTCCCAGAGAGCCACTTTGTCTAATGTTCAGCGTAATTTTATTATGCAACTTCTTAGGTTCGCCACTACCCATAACTACTTCTGGTTTCAGAATAGTTTTTACCTACAAACCAAAGGTGTGGCGATGGGGGCTAAATTTGCCCCCAGCCTGGCCAATTTATTTATGGCCAAATGGGAGGAGGATGTCGTCTATGCCCATAGGAGACCTGAATTGGTTCTCTGGGCTAGATATATAGACGACATCCTCTTCCTATGGAAAGGCGACCATGAGTCTTTGGAAGACTTCATAGTCTCGCTTAACGCCAATGATGGGGGCATAAGGTTGAGCTATGAAGCTAGCGACGTGTCCGTTCATTTCCTTGATTTACAAATCAAGGTGGTTGATCATCGGTTGGAATTCATTACGTATTTCAAACCAACCGACCGTAATGGGTACATCCCTCTGGACAGCTGCCACCACCCTCAGTGGCTTAGGTCGGTACCACGGAGTCAGTTCCTGCGCTTGCGGAGGAACTGCTCGAGGGTAGGCGACTTCGCCAGGCGACTGTCCTGAGGGATCGATTTATCGACAAAGGTTATCTACCCAAGGAACTCGACGAAGAGATCGATCGGATCCAGCGGATCACTACTTGTGCAACCCAGTACATTGTATACCTGCTGACATGTCCATGCAAGAAACAATACGTTGGACGTACTATTAGGACATTTACTACCCGAGTGAACGAACATATTTCCAATATCAAAGGTGGTAAAACTGACCACAGCGTTCCGCGTCATTATTTGGAGCATCACGATCGCGACCCAAAGGGGACGCAGTTCTTGGCTATAGACCAGGTTGTTTCACATTGGAGGGGAGAATCCGGGGTTTGAGGAGTATCCCGCCTTGAGACGTACTGGATCTATGAGCTCCATACGTATGCACCTTACGGAATGAACGTGGAGTGGGATATTAATTCATTTATTAATTTGGCCTAGTTGCCTTCCCCTCCATGTCCTTTTCCCATTAGTCCATTTAAGATTAATTTAGTCAGCTTTTTTGATTCGTACATGTCCTCTTTTTAGCGTTTTTGTCTCTTTTTTATTAGGTTGTTCTTTATATTATGTTTCCATGACATGCCCTGATACATATCTCTTTCCTTTGGAAGTGGCATGTTGATTTATGGCCTTTTAGCAGGTCTTACTGTTATGGGAACATGCATATTCCTTTTATCCACAAGATGGCGCTGTTGTTCGGCGCTTATATTATAGCCCATTGCTTTTTAGTAGCAGGTTTTATTTATGATGTGCAACTATATATTTTTTATAATGTTGCTATCTGTTTTAGGGCAGTATTTCAGTGTACTTGGGCCTATTCCATAACTTCCATCCCCCCTTACAAGTTTTCTCTCGTCGCGCGGTCACGTGACGTCCGCGACGCCGGTGTGCGTCGCTGGGTCACGCTCCGTTCGACGAGAGTGATCCCGCGCATGCCCAGTATGAGTGACATGCGCGATACCCCTTTATATGACGCAGTTTGTTCCGTCCATCTTGAATGGGTGGATGGGAGGCATGCGTTCCAAGCCTCGCTTTGATGGAATGACACTTCTGGTCTCAGCGTTCCTAGCCTCGCTCTGATGGAAAGATACTTCCGGTCCGAGCGGTAGTACTAGCTTGTAGTACTAGTTTGTATTTGAGTAATGACGGGGTAAGTTTGATCTAATAGTTACAGCATCAGGAGTGATACACCCTACAGATGACTTTGATGCATTATATGAGTCCTTGCTGGGGAGACATGTGTGATAGATGTGTGGGCGTTTACCGCCACAGATCTTTCTCTATCTTTCTCAGCTGTTGATCATTATACTTTATGTCCCGCGAATGAGTTGTTAGGACTGGCATGTGGGCGTTTACCGCCGCATGCCCCTCCTTTCCTTATTTTGGCGGGCTTTTTTGAATCTGTTATTGGTGGCTGTTTTGTCTATCTACAAGTCTGGGTCAGTCATTTTTCGCCCCCTGGGAGGTTTTATTTTGAGTGATGTTTGATTGGTCCTGCATTTTTGAGGACTGCCCACTTCTTATCAGGTGGACATTCTCTCCAATGATACGTTGCCACCAATTATCTCTCTGATTGGTTAGAACCCAGTTAGATCATGCATTGTTTTAGTATAAATATTTTGGCAGTGGAGGAAGTTGGTTGATGCCCCTGTTGAAGTACCCTAGTACGAAACGCATCGGGATTGCTACACCGCTCCACACACTGCCCTTTTAAAAGTTTTTTATCTACATGTGATCACTTTTACCTTGTTGTTTTTTTTTTTATAAAAACCCACATTGACCTGCACCATCGGAGCATTCCCTTCATTCTTTTTTCCATGGTTGGCTGATTGAATTGAGATATTCTCTGTGCTGCAATTCTATTCCGGTGAGAATTTTCTAGAGTGGAAGTTGTTTCCTGCCTCTATCTGAGGAGTACGAGGATCATCGTTGTGTCCAGAGTCTTCTTTCAAGTTGGGGAACCCGCTGGAGAGTCGTCATCTGAGATTCTTTTGATCCAACCTTCAGACAAGCAGAACTGCCATTGAGATCTACCATGCCCTTATGATCTGCCTAACCCGCAGATCCACCTTTCTGGTAAGAGTATTCTACCTCTCTTCACCTTAAGAAGTTATGTGATGATCCATATTTCTACACGTGTGACTCCAGTTTTTCACTATTTCACAGACATTTTTGTGGACTTTCTTTATCGTTTTGGATTCACATTTATGTTTACTTTGAGGTCCAATTCCTTTGGTCTTCCTTATTTAGTGCTACATCCTTATTCACGTGTTCTCCAATTTAGTCAAATTGTATGTAGCAGCTTGTTTATTCACATTTTGTTTATATTGATTTTTTACTTTAAGACTAGCGCATTATTTTTTCCCCTTAATTTCCACTCTCATTTATATGCTGCAATGTGGATTGCAGTACATTGGCCGCACATCAAGAACTTTGCAGATTAGAGTGGGAGAGCATATTGCCAATGTAGCGGCCTCACCCCTCTCCCTTGCTTTATCGGTTATATGGCTGTTGTCTAGGGGTACCTGGGAGAGAGAGATGATACACACCACGGCCCATGTCCTCCGTAACTAGGAGGTGAAGGCCAGAGATTGGGCTTTTGTGTAGGTGTCCTAGAGCCAAGTCCAGTCCTTCGTCCCTGACTCCTTTGCTTAGTAACCCAAGTTCCACACAGTGAGTAGGTACAACTCAGTTTTATTCTTCTTGCCAAGCAATAAAACAGTCTTTCTCCTTTTGAATAAAGGGGGGACAGATCAAGGTACAATCCTTTCCCTTCTTGCTGCTTCCCACTGTGCTGTCACCAGTGGTGAATAGTCACTGCCACTAACTAGGTAATTTAGAACGTGAATTTACCTTCGCTCACTTTGCCCCTGTCAGAGGAAGAAATCCATCCAAGGGAGAAGTGGAGGCCTCTCCATCACCAGCGATGCTGCGCTGGACTCTTCGGAGTAGTTACTGAGCACCAGTCCTCACGAACTCAGAGACGGGCACCCAAGGCATTAGGGCCCCCTCGGATTCCTCCACCCTTGCGGAACCAGCTCCAGGGGAGGACAAAAAGGCACAGTTTGCGGTGTGAGTTCAACTCCGGCCCAAGGCAACAGCGCCACCCAGGGACTCCTAGGAACCTCACACCACCAGAGTCCTCACATAATTCAAATACCCGCTACACCAATATTAAAAAAGGTGTAACTACCCATAGTGTCTCGAAACACTTTAAACTAGTACATAAGCAGGATCCCAGTTCGCTGCAATTTTGGGGTATTGAACAGGTGGACAGACACTGGAGGGGGGGTCATTTTATCAGACAACTCAGCAAAAGAGAATCCTTCTGGATTTATGAAACAAAGGTACTTTGGCCGAGGGGTTTGAACGTGGACTTCGATTTAAACTGTTTCATCAGTAATTTATGAGTTTAGGTATTCATGTTTATATATATATATATATTTTTTCTTTTTTATTAACATGTTTTTTATCGTTTTTTTATATATTTATGTAATTGTATTATATTAAATGTGATCAGGATGCTTGCAGGATGGGGTCGCCAGCGGTAGCTTGAGTAATGGTCATATAGACAAATTTTTTTTTCCATAAAATCTGATTTAGGAAGAAATTTTTCTGTTTGTCAGATGTCCCCTTGTGTATTGGTGCCAGTTTTCACCACTTCCTGTTTCCTGTGTCAGCCCGAATGGGTGTGCCATGAGGCCTGGCTCAGCATGGTGGGCGGGACCGGGGAGTGATGATGCAGTGCACCTGAGTAGAGAGTATTAGTCTATTTAAACAGCGGTGAGACGTCCAATCTCTACCCCTTACTGAAGAAGTAATTCGACGTAACGCGTATAGGGGGGAAGGAGTCGCAGTGGCTACGTCATCCCGTGAGCATCTTGACGTTGCTATGCATCCTGAGCCCGCACTGCTTAAGTGCTGCGTTTGTGAGTAACGTTTTAAAGTTTAATAAGCAAATAAACCGTTTTGATAATCAGAGAGCCTTTTCTATTCCTATGTGCACCGGACCCCATTGAGGAAATCTGTACTGGCTAGTATCCATCTAATCAGCCGGAGGCAGCACAAAAGGAATAGGAGCTCCATGACCAGTTGATCCGTTTATATCCCTGAGAGGGAACCTGCTTTTTCAGACCTGCTGGTGAAACAGGGGTCAGAACATGAGGTGAGCAGCTAGAATATAGAGGTGGGGGAGAGCACTTGTATTTTCAACATTCAGGCACTAGTGGTGTGTTGTGCGTTTTTATGCAGAAGACTCTGAGGACTATGCTTGTGCATTCGGACTCTTAATTTCTTTTTAGTGTGTGGACTTTATTGTTTTGTTTATTGTTCACTATTCCCAATCAGGGAACACCTATTTTTCATTTTTGGTTTACTATTCCCAGTCAGGGAACACGAATATTTGATTGTGCACCCAGTATCTTGCTATATTGCAAGCTAATCACTTATTCTCATTTAAGGATTTATGGGGAGTTATTTTGTATTTAGGAAGCGCAACACTGTTTTGTTTTATAGGTAAATGGGAAAAGTTGTTTTTACCTCCTTAAGAGGACATTGTGCATGTCACAATATTCTGAAATATTATTGAAATAGGACTGAAATGTATCAGTTGTATTAACTGCCCTATCTTTGCTGTGGATAACAGTACATCAAAGGATAATTAACACATCAAAGATGCACTATCTACCTGTCACCTCAATTTACACTTTGTTAATAACTGTGTCAATAATTTTCATCGCTAGTCCATAAATTTTTTCAGTCTTTTAGCACCAATATGAACATGTATAAGTGTAGTAATACTTGATACTTTCACGCTTATTTATGGGTTAATTGAAATCATATCTAGAAATAGAAAGTAGGCATATGAGGAGAACATACAACAAGGAATTATAGAAAACTGGAAATGAATCCTCTTTTCTTTTCATCTTGTCTTCAAATATTTAACCTGCTCACTTTTATTCTCTGTTGATTTAGATCATGTATAGAGTACCCTATAGATATTTGTATTTGAATGTGTCTTCTATTAATTGTACATGTCGTTTTTGATTTCTAAGCAACACTCTAAGCAGCAACTCTCAAAGTTTGATGACACTGTACAGGTTCATCTATTGCTATAAACTAAGCAGCTCAGCAGGAATGGCTAAATTAAATGTATAGTAATTTTCTGTATTCATTTATTACAGTCAGCACTGCAAATTTTAGTCTGATAAATATGAAATATGCACAGTTTTGCACACGCAAGGAAAGAAAAGAGTCAGAGCACTTGCTCATCTCCCACCCCCCTTTGCCATATACACATGGTTATATCCAAATTTTCAATTAGGGAGAGGGAAACAACTCATTCTGTGTTTTTTGCCATAGTGCTTGGGGAATCCTGTGTTACATGTGCATTTATCTATATTTAGCTATAATAGCATTTATCCTAATAGCCACATACAACAAAACTCCAGGCAGACATTAAAACAACATTGTATATCAGTACCATAGGCGTGTGCAGGGGGTGTGCCAGGAGTGTCTTGGCACACCCTAATTACTCTGTGCAGTGTTGATTCCCCCTACTGCCTGGGCTTCGTCCCCATGTTGCGCTCCCCCCACCACAGTGCTGCTGGTTTCCCTCCTCTCCTCTGCCCCAGGTGCTTTGTGGGGTGTTTCAAGGTTGAGAGTGGAAAAGGGGGCTAATCAATATGTCATTTAGCAGCCCCTTCCTTTTCTAAATGAACACAGTGAACACGCAATATCTAAAGGGCTCCATAACACACACACGCACATAATGGTAATGTACAGCATTACCTCCCAAAAGATATGTACATGTGAGGAAGAATTTTGCTATTAACAGAAACAAAAATGTGTCCTGTTATGTAATTCTGAAATAAATGTCTTCTTCTGTTTAACTGAAATACTATGCTGGCACTGTATGTAAAAAGGCCGTTGGGCCCTATTCTGTTTTTTCTTTTTGCTTGCTACTGAGTAAACAGTGTACTTGTGAATTTTTCAATGATTACAGTGAGGAAAGGGGAAGTCCTAGAACTCTGCTGGCTATGTTCAACAGAATCATACAGACGAAAAATAATTTAATTGTCTTCCCACTTGGCCAGGGTGACATAGTAGCTAAACCAACAAATGACATGTTGTATATTGCAGCTTACCAGACTTAGATGAGGTGGCTTTATTCGTTTTTATTTTAGTTTTCACCTTTTAATACTTGTGATAACAGACTTCCAGTCCTTGGGTGCTATACTCATACCTCCACTGTAAAACAAGGAAACCCCAAGGGGGTGGGACTTTTAAGGCACTCAGTAGTAGTACAATGAAGTATTGATAAAATGTATTTATTGAAAGAAAAAATTATTCAAATTGGAAACATGGAATAAACATGATATGAACAACTGGAAATACATCATGACAGAGAAACATGACAAAGCAATGTGATATCCCTCACCCAACGCGTTTCAGAGCTGGATTTAATCTCCTTCATCAGGGGTTAATAGGGTATCAATTGTCTATAAATGCAAATACACAGATTCAGTCAAAATTCATTTACATTTCAATAAATTAGCACAATGAATAAACTCAAGTTTATTCCAGTCATGTACATGTATAGATTCCATGTTGTATTAAAATAAAGAACACTGTTGCAGCTGTTATAGATGGAAAATGTAACCATAAAGTCAACATTTAAAGGGGGCCAAAAAACAGAATGTATCCTTGAAGTATAACAAAATATAGGACCATAGATATCACCAAGGAAACCCAAAGACAGCAGGGCCCCAATACTCATATCTTAATGGATTCCCAAAAACAACAGTGCCGTTATAATGTGATAACTCAATTGATACAAATAGTATACCTGGGGTTTCCTTGTTTTCCAGTTACATATAGGAATAGTATCACCAATATTTTCATATACTTCCACTGTATCCATCGAGGAAGCCATGGTTGTCACCCAGTATGAATTTCAAACATACCTGCCTTAGTTTATCTCCATTTCATTTTGGATTGATGGGATCAGTAGTTTACACAAGAAAGATAAGGCTGTTTGTACGTTCTTGTGTTTTGTGTTTTGTGCTTTCCCCTTGACAAGGACACTTCGGAGTGACTTATTAAAACTGGAGTGTGCAAAATCTGGTGCAGTTCTGCATAGAAACCAATCAGCTTCCAGGTTGTTTTTTTTTGTCAAAGCTTAATTGAACAAGCTGAAGTTAGAAGTTGATTGGCTACCATGCACAGCTTCAACAGATTTTGAACTCTCCAGTTTTAGTAAATAAACCCCTTCATTTCTGTCATTTCTGTATTTTGGCATGCATCTTCTGTACCTGCTAAAAATGTTTTTAGTCTGAAAAAAAAACCTAATGGGGCCCCAAACCTTAAAACCGGTAAGGCAGAATATAGAAATGTTTTAGTTTTTTTGGTTTATATATGCTTTAACACGGTTCTCCTTTTTGTCTCTTCTCAGTCCTTTTTTTATAATGTGGACCATTGTGATAGCTTATATAAACATCTCACCAATATGCCCTAACTAAGAAAAATCACTCTCTCTCCAACATCCTGTTCAATCTTTGTTAGCATACCCCTTTAGAGCTCCAGTAATGAATGCAATAAGTACAGTCCTGGGACACGGGACTCTGTCAGTTGGGACTTTGACACACAATTATTGCATTTTAATTAGTTCAAATGACTCATAAATGTTTTGTGTCAGGCTGTACAGCTTAGGCTCTATGTACACATTACAATTCACAAATCAATATCTTTGCAAGCCTGCATAAGAAAATCCTGCTATTTCTAATATACAGCAACAGTTTATTTTTCCAAAAAACTCCACTTTTTATAGTTAAACAGCATTTTTATGTTTCAATCAGTGACTTTGTCTGTTGAAATTATGTCATCAGTCTGCTGCAGGCATTTTCTCAGTCCCCTCTTCCCCCGTGATCAGACAGCACCAATATTGTAACTTTGCAGCAAGTTACAAGGTGAGAGACTACAGCAGGTGCTGATTTGTGCCTGACATTTCTGACACAGCCAAAAATCGCACAGGCATCAGTGCTGTGATCAGTGTTAGGTTTAGGAGTACATAATGCACAGCGTGCAGGGGTCAGGAGTATGTAATGCACAAAATGCAAAGGTTAGGTGTGTGCAAAGCATCAGGAGCAGGAGTCAGGAGCTGGGCCAGGACAAAGGGGTGGGCAGCAGGGACAGCTGCCCTGGGCACTGTGATATCAAGGCATTTAGGGGATGGGAGGGGTTAAGTATTGTTCTAGGAGGGGAAATTTATGGGGGTGCTAAGAGTGGGCAATTAGGGGGATTTGTGTTGGGAAGAGGGATAAGGGAAGAAGATTTGTGCTAGGAGGGAGGATTTGGGTGGAATTTGTGCTGGGAGGGGGGAATTTGAAGTGGGGGGGAGAAGATGTGTACGAGGAGGGGAAATTTTAGGGGTAGAAGTATTGTGCTAGGAGGGGGTGATCTTTTTTTGGGGGGAGGCATTTGTGCTAAGAGAGGGGATTTCATTTCAGCAGGGGGCGGATTTGTACTGGGAGGAGGGGGACATTATGCTTAGGGTTAAGCATGCAGATTAGTGCTTATTGTTTTTGTGGGGGGATTTTTGCTAACATAATGCTCATATATTTTGGAGGATGGGGGGGGGGGCGCAGTTTGGCATGGTTTCCCTGGGTCTAGAGACCTTATCCCAACACTGGTCAGGAGTATGTCATGCACAGAGTATAGGGCTCAGGAGTGCACAACAAAGAGAGTGCATGGGGTAAACTAATAAGGTAAGACTGCTTACACGTTGAACTGGTATGGTGCACCCACAGAAACAAATAGTGACCACTCTACTCATGGCAACTAATCCTGGAAGCTCTGTAACTTCCTAATGTATTCTTATCCAGGGTACCCCTCACAGAGGAAAACTCACCCAAGATAAATTAAAGAACCATGTCATCAAGAGATCTCGGCCAGTTGAATCGCTGGCCCAGGAAGTGACATGCCAACCCATCCCTGGAATGTGGGGCACCACCAGAATGAATCCCAAGAGGAAATCCAGAAGGTAAAAAGGAGGCAGAAAAGCAGTCTGTGGAGTGCACGGCTGACTGGAAATAACATCACACGCTCCTTTCTGATGCCTGTCAGTTACATGCCAGGGGTGCTACTTATAAATTTAAGGGACTACATGGCCCAGCAGTGCTTAGAATGTACATGCAATTAATATTCTCAGTAACAGGACATCAAAGTATGTAATAAGGGTGGATTAAATGAACACGCACACACATATATATATATATATATATATATATATATATATACACACACATACACACACACATAAACATTCATGATTGTGTAAAAATAAATGAATAAATAAATTAAAAAACATAAAAAAACAATGTAAAATAGAATTCATTCATAAAGCATGATGTACTAACATAAGAAAATCAGAATAGTATAAATAAAATATTATTATTTATTAAATTAAAATAATAATAATTTATTATTTTATTTTATTATATATTTTATTTTTATATTTTATTATATTATGTTATTATTTTGCGCCAACCAAAGTGTGAAATAATTTCTGGCTGGTCTTGCACTCCACAGTCTGCTTTTCTGCTTCCTTTTAACTTCCTGGATTACCTCTTAGGATCCATTCTGGCCGTGTACCACATTCCAGGCCTGGGTCGGCGTGTTGCTTCCTATACCAGTAATCCAGCCAACCAAGATTTCTTCATGACATGCGCTGTTTCACAGTATGGCGCCCTCTGATGTTCCTTTGTATATACCCATACATTTTTTCAGTCTGTCAAGGAGTTGCAGCTAGTGTACCCAGTTTCTTTTAACCCCTGATGGATGGACTATGATGACTATATTTAACCCTTTATGGACTATGATGTTTTTATTTTTATTTAAACCCATAATGGACTTTGATGGACTTTATGAATTCAGTATATGCATCTTTATTGACCATTTACATCTAATTTACTTTTTTGTGCCATTTCCTGTTTTTAATTTTTATTTTATTTTATCCCTCACGTAGCAGTGGCAAAAAATAGAGTAACAATGGACTACCTCTGTGACAAACCCTACATAATATTTTTCTATTGAATATTCTTTTATGCTCTGAATTTTAGTATTTGCTACCAATAATCTGATTTTGCTTAGTCTGTGAACTGCTCCACATAAACTGTTGCCAAGGTGGACAGAAAAGGGCGAAAGGAAGAGGGATGGCTCCTGAATGCCGCACATCTAGAGAATCCTACGGAGGTGGATGGAGTGGCAACCTCAGCCTGGACTCCGACCCGGCCACACCCCAACACGTTTCGCTCCGCCCCTCCCTGGAGCTTAGTCATGGGGATCAGAAAAGGGCTCCAGATAAAGACCCCATTGGCAGGTGAAGGGATACTGACACTGGTGTCTGCCTAGAGGCACCCTGCAAAATTTGGATTTTGTAGTTAGTTACAGTAGTATGTGGAAATAAGGAGCAGGTTAAAGAGGCTTGCGTGAGCTCTATATGACCAACCTGTGTGTTCCACTATGCTCTGGTCACTGAACATGTTGTGCAGCTTTATCTAGATTTGATACCAATAAAATCCATTTAGAGATTTTTATATATCCCACTTTATCTAAAGTTTTTGAGTTATTTAGATGTATTTTTTTCATTTTTATTGTGTTTTAAGTATATATGATAAATGGAAAGCATCTGGTGAACAAAGGGTTAATGTCCTGCAAGCCTAAAAAAACATAAAGAGGGCACTTGGGGTAAAAGGAGGTCCATGAAGTTCATAGGTCCATATATCCTAGAAAGGGAATGGCAGTAGGCACCAGCAGCTGATATCCTCAATGTTTGGCCAGCTCTGTGTAAGAAACCAAAGAAAAGAAAGGGGAGGGGGCACCAACTGAGTGTAGTGTTGCCAAAAACTGGTTTATTATCAGGGGATTAGGAACACTCCCAAGGTACAATATAAAAACATGTTCATCTGGGTATATGCGATGGAAGTCTCTCCTTTCTGTCCTGCAGGTTCCGCCACTAAATAAGTAAAGTAAGTAAGTAAATTGCATCTATTAGAATGACCATATTTTTATTTTATATCTTGTGAGTGTGCTTAATCCCCTGATAATAAACCAGTTTTTTGCAATACTACACTCAATTGGCTCCCCTCCCCTCTGTTCTTCTTAAGTATATATTGTGACCATGAATGCACATAGTTCATGGAGAGCCACCCGTAAGTATCTTCTTACTATGATAGATTCAGGAAGAAAAATAAGTATTCACTATAATATATAATGAAAAGTTTAACTAGCCTTAGTATGCTACCCTCACAGCCAGTATAATAATCACGTTAACCTACAATTTTCTGTCATATTTCAGTCTCATTTACTTTGCTGTATTTAAGATTTTTTTCAGTGAATTTAATGTACTTTTTGAACAGAAATGTGATCACAGTGTAAATTTCTAGTCTGCTGTAAATGTCAAAAGGCAAATCTAAACTTAGAGAACAGACATTATATTGATTGTGCATAATAGATGTTTGCCAACTGAACGTGTTGCCATGTTCTATGATATTTCAGGTTGCTGTTTATTAACCCATTTGGTTGATATTTATTAACCCATTTATGCTGTTTCGGCCTAAGCATTTTCCCCAGTGCTTGGTGAATGTGGTGCAGTTTCACTTTATAAAAAATGTCCAAGCACATTCAAGGAAAATAAAAACAGCATTTGCCGGAGCTCGTCCCTAGTCCTGATATACTAAAGTGTGAAATAAAGTGAACAAGTGAGATAAATCGTGGGCCTGATTCACTTAAGACCAAAATGATTTGAGGTGTACCAGCATTTACTTCAAACACCCAGTCATATCCTTATGCACATGAATGGATGTTATCTGGGCACTTTAAGCTGAACTCTGGGCACAAAAACTTTCATTTGAATGTAATTCTCAATAGCCACAAAGGATATAAATCCACTTTGAATGCATTAACTGCCTTTGCAACCCATTTATTACCTTGTAAATATAATAGTGACATTAACATTATGCTGTATATACAGGTACTCCTTGCTTAACGTCCAGGTTCCGTTCCAACGAGCAGGTCGTTAAACAAATTGGTTGTTAAACGAGGAGCCACAAGTAATCAATATTTTAACCATTCTTAACTACTGTACTGTATTGTGAAAAAAACGGTCTAAACACAAATCTCCAGCTCAATAACGTTGTTTTAATTTGAATAGGTACAGAACACAAACTAAAATTCTGTACTGTAATGTACAATACAATGATGTATAGCGTGTCGTTCAGATGGGGAGAGCTGGTCATACATCTGAGTGATTGTTAAATAGGTAAGTCATTATACGAGGAGTATCTGTAGTCTGTGCAGAGAGCAGAGCTGTAGAAACGGAACCAACAGGCTCCACCCACTACAGGCTGCCTGCAGAAAACTAGAGGAGGAGGGTGGACACAGCTGGACTTGTTCCATATTGTGGAAGACCTTTTATAGCTTACCAAACCATTTAATCTACAAATACCTGTACACTGGGGAGACAAAACAACCTCTTAACAAATGAATGGGCCTTAAGAGGGTATATTTAACATGGCCAAGACTTAGCAGTCTTTCTACACCTTAAAGTGTTACTAAACCCACAACAGTAAAATTAGTCTGTATATGCAGTAAAGCATGCTTGTTATACTCACTGTGGAACCTAAAGGATTAATCCTTTGCATTGTGTATAAAGGCTGTTTGATCCTGTCTCTCTGATCCTCCTCTTCTTCCACTGTCTCCAAAAAATAATCTGCTATTTACAGAGCCAGGGGGCGGGCTGAATATGCTCAGTTTGGTGTGTATTGCTAGATAGTTTTTTTTTTATCTTGGGAGGGTGCATATGATCAGCTGTGAGGAACCATGAAACAGACGGAGACAAAAAATGCAGTAAAAATCACACCTTTTAATAAAATTGTAAAAATGGTACAACTGGTAAACGTAGTCAAAACATAGCCAGGGTTCGGTAGCCAAATCGGGTAGTCAGAACAAGCCAGGTAATCAGGAAGCCAGAGATCAGCATAGTCAGAGGCAGCAGACAGGATCAGGAACCAGAAGGGACGTCAGCCAGGCAAGTCTTCAACAAGAGCACAGCAGAGAGTCTCTAGATATGTTGACCGAGGCAAAGGCAATTGATGAAATTAACCAGTCAATTTAAATAGCCAGAAGGGACTGGCTGTAGGCTTGACTGATGAGCAGGAGATGATCAACAGGTGAGCCACTGTGGAATGATGAGTACTGGAAATTAACCGACAGCTGAGCAACCTGAGCACAGAGAAGGAAGGGCTGAGAGTCCAGCCCTGACATCAGCACAGGGCCAATCAGCACTGTCCAGACATGTCCAGACAGAGGATCAGGGGAGAATGAAAACTCCTCCTACAAGTTTTACTAGGAACTAAAAGAAGTCACAGAGCTGCTTTCTTTTTCGTACATCACGGGACACAGAGCGACTTAGTCATTACTAATGGGTTATATAGATTACCTTCAGGTGTTGGCACTGGCCAATTCCAAACCGGAAGTACCCTCCCCTATATAAGCCCCTCCCACCCGGGAGCACCTCAGTTTTTTGCCAGTGTCTAAGGTGTTGGCCAAAGAGTAACATGTGTTTTCACTGGGCTTGCGTACAGGTTCTTTTGGGCCTTAGTAAGCTGTTCCGGATCCCACCAAAAAAGCTTCATAGCTAAACGGTCGGTACCCGGGCCTTGCAGCAGAAGAGCAAGGTTTTGCCTGTAATGCTTCTCTTAGGAGGGCTGGACCCTGGGATCCAGAGCTCTGGTCATACCCACGACCAAGATGTTGTCTGTGCAGGGTGCTATACAGGTCCAGGGGAGTGGAATCCTTGGGAACCCGGTCCATGAAGGTTTAATTACAATGCCTGCCGTGATAGGTGAAGTTTGGACTTCTGTGGACCAAACAAAGTCCTGCGGCGGGGATCAGGTAAGTGGGGGCCCCCAGGAACTTGGTTCTATTGGGGGACCCCCAAGCCTAATTTGTCTTTCTGTCTGTTACCTAACGGTATTCCCGCTAAATATCTGTGTTTGCCTGTAACTACTGAAAATGTAAAATTTTAATAGTAGTCAAGAAAAAAAAAAAAAAAAAAAAGGGACCGCGGTACCTGTGTTAAACCACTAGAGGCCGCTGTAGTCCATTTTTCTTGTCATGTGGATCTTTGGTTTTCTCAAGTCAAAAGATCCAGGCAGCTGGTAAGTTTCTCTGTGGGAATCCACTTCCTCTGCCCTGTTGCTGCGCTCATCCACCGCACAGGCCCTCCGGCAAAAAGGGCCCTGGCTCCTAGTCCCCTGTTTGATTTCGAAAAGGGCGCCAATGGCGCACGGGCGCGCGCGCGGGCGCGTGCACGCGCCTCCTATGAAAAAAAGGGGCGGGGCGGGTGGATGACGCTCGATGCGCGCCGCGGCGCTTCTGCGCATGTGCGGGCGTCCCAGCATAGTTAAAAGACACAGTACAAGTGTCAGCTGGATGCAAACAGAGCTAGCAACAAACAGTGGCACACAGAGGCGGTTGATGCAGGCATCCCCATAGAAAGGCACTTTAGTGGACACCAGCTGGTATATAGCAGCACCTGTGTTAGATTATTACCAGCAAAATTGGTGTATGACGACGGGAATACCTCAGCTTTGTGCTTAAAGGATATGTCGTCCAGACGCTCCGGAAATAGATCTTCCAGGAAGCCAAAGGGGTCTCCATCGGGCTCTGAGGATATTGGGCATGCTTGTACTGCACCAATCTCCCCTGAGAATTCAGAGGTCAGTAGCTGTAGAAACCCCGCAGGAATGCCTGGTGCTGCGGCTGTCCCCAGTCCACCTGCTCCTGTATATATAACAGAGGAGGTTTTATCCTCAACTCTGGGAGGATTGGAAGAGAGATTAACAGCATTGATCGCTGCTTCCCTGTCTCAGGAAAAGCGCGTCCGATCTCCGTCTCCTCCTTCAGAGTGCCTGTTAGTGGAGGAACAGTCCCAGAGATCGACCTACCTGAAGGGGATCAGGATGAGGTTGATTCAGTTATGGAGGAATCAACAGTGGAAGAACCTTTCTCAGCATCTCAGGCTGAAAGATTATGGGTTCAGTCTCTGACTAATATGGTCCGATCAGCATTTAAAATGCCTCTGGCGGAACCACCATCCACTACGGTTTCCTCGCTGGGGTCGCTAAAAGCTCCCCAGGCTGTCTGTTCCTTCCCAATCCACCCTTTATTAGAAGGGCTTATTTACCAGGATTGGGAGCATCCTGATAAAATATTTGCTCCCCCCAAGAGATTTCCGGTGATCTATCCCATGGAGGATAAGTTCATAAAAAAATGGAGGGTCCCTACAGTGGACGCAGCCATCTCTTCTGTTAACAAATCACTGACATGTCCAGTAGATAATGTTCCAATGTCAAAGACCCAATAGATAAAAAATTGGAGTCTTTACTAAAATCTGCTTTCTCTACAGCAAGCATGGTGACACAACCTGCGGTAGCAGCGATTGGAGTCTGCCAAGCAGTGAAAGATCAGTTGAAACAAGTCTTAAGGGACTTACCAGATCAGCAGGCTCTTGCCCTAGCTGACCTGCCTAGAGCCTTGTGTTTTGCGGTGGACGCCATAAAGGATACAATCCAACAGGCCTCCCGCTTTACGCTGTCTATAGTACAGGCTTCTGTGGCTCAAAAACTGGTCTGCTGAAGCTCCCTGTAAAAAACTGCTGGTTAGCTTCCCATTTCATGGAGAACGCTTATTTGGAGAAGATCTGGACAAATATATCCAGAAAATTTCTGCCGGTAAAAGTTCACTCTTACCGGTTAAGAACAAGGGTAGAAGTCCTTCTTTTAAGAGGCCTACTTCTCCAGTCCCTGGCACATCGGCTGTGAAACAGTTCCGACGGCCTCCGCGGTCAAATCCAGGGGGCAGAAATCAGGGACAATCACAGGGTATCAAGAAACCCTGGGTCAAGAGAGGTACAAAACCTCCCCCTAAGTCATGAAGGGTTGCCCCCACTCAGTCGGGTGAGGGGAAGACTTCAGTTGTTCACAGAGACCTGGCGGGACACCATCAGAGATGGGTGATCCCCGCAGTAAGTCTGGGATACAGGCTGGAGTTAAAAGACATTCCTCCTGCCCATTTTATAAGGTCAAACGTGCCAAGCGATCCCCAGAAGAGTGGATCCCTCCTTCTGGCACTAGAGCAACTATTGCCCCAAGGGTAATCATGAAGGTTCCCTTGAAAGAAAACGGGTTCGGGTTTTACTCGAACCTTGTCACAGTCCCCAAACCAAATGGGGACATGAGGCCCATATTGAATATAAAAGGGCTAAACAAGTTCCTACATATCAGGACTTTTTTCGGATGGAGTCGATCCGATCGGTGGCCACCGCCCTACAAGGGCAGGAATGGTTAGCCTCGATCGACATAAGGGATGCTTATTTGCATATTCCCATCTGTCCGGCCCACCAGAAATTTCTACGCCTTGCAGTAGAAGGGCGCCATTTTCAGTTCAGAGCCTTACCTTTCGGTCTGGCCATGGCACCACGAGTGTTCACAAAAATTCTGGCCCTACGATTGGCCAAACTAGGAACACAAGGTGTAACGATAATGGCATATCTAGACGACTTGTTGCTGATAGACCACTCAGTGAAAAAAACTAGAAGTGGTCGTTCACAAGATAATCAAGTATCTGGAATCTCACGGTTGCATTATCAACCGAGACAAGTCAGCCCTAAAACCAGTCAAAAGCCTGGAATACTTGGGGGCTAAGACTGGATTCAAATCAGAGAAAGATTTTCTTACCTCCAGAGAAGGTGTCGTCTTTGAAAGATTTGACCCACTTAGTGGGTACAAAAAAGAAAAACCATCCATACGCCTGTGTATAAGGCTGCTGGGAAAAATGGTGGCTTCATTCGAAGCGGTACCCTACGGTCAATTCCATTCAAGGAACTTGCAGAGGGCCATACTGTCAGCCTGGAACAAAAAAGTTCAGGCTTTAGACTTACCAATGTCCCTGTCCCCTTCCGTTCGCAAGAGCCTCCATTGGTGGTTGGTGCCCCAGAATCTGGGAAGGGAAACCCTTCAGTCCGGTTTCTTGGAAGGTGGTCACTACAGTTGCCAGCCTCATAGGCTGGGGGGCAGTACTGGAGCAATGGTCTCTCCAGGGCAAGTGGTCAGAAGCAGAGAAGGCCCTGCCCACCAATCTCTTAGAGATACGAGCAGCCCGGTATGCCCTAGTAGCATGGACATCCAAACTCCAAGGGTCACCTGTCAGAATTCAATCAGACAATGCCACAGCAGTGGCATATATCAATCTCCAGGGTGGCACCAGGAGTCGTGCAGCCCAGAGGGAAGCGAAATGCATCCTGGGATGGGCAGAAAGGTATGTCACAGCCATATCCGCGGTTTTCATCCCAGGAGTGGAAAATTGGAGAGCGGACTTTTTTAAGTCGCCAGCAATTATGCCCGGGGGAATGGTCTCTTCACCCCGAGGTTTTCTAGGCAATATGCCAGCGGTGGGGAACACCGGATGTAGATCTGCTAGCATCCAGATTCAACGCAAAGGTGGACAGATTTGTGTCTCGCACAAAGGATCCCCTAGCTTGCGGTTCGGATGCCCTAGTGTTCCCTTGGGATCAGTTCAAGCTGATATATGCATTCCCACCGCGATTAATCCGCAGAATCAGGGTAGAAAAGAAACCAGTGATTCTGGTGGCTCCAGCGTGGCCCCGAAGGGCATGGTACGCGGAGATTGTAAAAATGTCAGTGGGAAGTCCTTGGACCCTCCCACATCGTCCGGACCTGCTTTCGCAAGGACCGATATACTACCCTTCCTTACCAGCCCTAGGTTGACGGCCTGGCTATAGAAGCCCACATTCTAAAAAAGAGAGGGCTCTCTAATCCTGTGGTATCTACCATGATCAATGCCAGGAAGCCGGTATCCAGGCAGATCTATTATAGGATCTAGAAGGCGTACATCACGTGGGGTGAGGCCAGGAAATGGCATCCACGTAAGTACGCAATAGGTAGGATTCTGGACTTCCTACAGTGGGCTGTACATAGGAAGCTTGCCTTGAGTACTATCAAGGGTCAGACGGCCTTGTCAATATTTTTTTTTTCAAAGGCCCTTGGCTTTGCATTCATTAATCAAAGCTTTCATACAAGGAGTGATGCGTATTAGCCCTCCGGTTAGTATTCCCATATGTCCATGGGACTTAAACCTGGTTCTGTCGGTTCTACAGAAACAACCATTTGAACCATTGCGGCACATTTTCTTGGTTCTTTTTACCAGGAAATTGATTTTCTTAGTAGCCATTTGTTCGGCTAAAAGAGTATCGGAATTAGCCGCCTTGTCCTGTAAGGAGCCATATCTGGTTATCCATAAGGACAGAGTAGTATTACGTCCTCATCCAGCCTTCTTCCTAAGGTGGTATCGAGGTTCCATTTGAACCAAGATGTGGTTCTTCCTTCCTTTTTCCCCAAACCTAGTTCGGTAGAGGAAAAGTTATTGCATTCTTTGGATGTAGTAAGAGCAGTTAAAGCTTATCTTAAAGCCACTGCTCAGATTCGCAGAACGGATACTTTGTTTGTTCTGCCGGAAGGCCCCAGAAAGGGTCAGGCAGCATCAAAAATCTACTTTAGCCAAGTGGATTCGACAGGTCATAATACAAGCCTATGGCTTGAAAAGGAGACCGCCTCCGTTCAAAGTTAGGGCGCACTCCACAAGAGCAGTTGGAACTTCATGGGCAGTGCATCACCAAGCCTCCCTGGCTCAAGTACTGTAAGGCCACAACATGGTCCTTAGTACACACGTTTACTAGATTCTACCAGGTAGACGTCAGAAGTCAGGAGGATGTCGCCTTTGGGCGCAGTGTGTTGCAGGCCGCAAAAGAGCCTCATGCCTGATGGCGCCCAGCTTATGTATCCCTCCCCTCATTTGGCATTGCTTTGGGACGTCCCATTAGTAATGACTAAGTCGCTCTGTGTCCCGTGATGTACGAAAAAGAAAAAGGGATTTTTATAACAGCTTACCTGTAAAATCCTTTTCTTGGAGTACATCACGGGACACAGAGCTCCCACCCCTCTTTTTGGGACACTTATTGCTTGGCTACAAAACTGAGGTGCTCCCGGGTGGGAGGGGCTTATATAGGGGAGGGTACTTCCGGTTTGGAATTGGCCAGTGCCAACACCTGAAGGTAATCTATATAACCCATTAGTAATGACTAAGTCGCTCTGTGTCCCGTGATGTACTCCAAGAAAAGGATTTTACAGGTAAGCTGTTATAAAAATCCCTTTATATACTGCTTATGAGAAAAGTTATTTAGCAGTTTATATTTACTAAAATAATTGCATTTCCATGTTTTGTGTACTGTGGGAAACCAGATATAGTGAATGCAAGTTCTGGGTTTAGTAACACTTTAAGGAAAGAAGACATTCTTTCGAGAACAGTGTAAAGCACATTTTAGACACCTAGTCCACAAGATATGTAAAAGAGGCCATCTATGATAAAATGGAGTGGCCATCCCTGACACAGGGGTGGAATCCCTTGTCACCATCTTTCTTCCACATTTAATCACTTGCCGACCAGCTCCTGTACATATACGGTGGCAATGTTGCTCCCTCCCGCGAATTGCTGTATATGTACGGTGGCTACTTTTAAGCCATAGCCGGCACGAGCGTACCTGCTGCACGCTGGGGGAGCCAATGCGCGTGGCCAGCGGGCGCAATCACCGCCGGCCACCCGCGGTCGCGGGCACGAGAGCCAGAATGGAGATTTGTGTGTGTAAACACACAAATCCTCCTTCTGACAGGGGAGTAGAGACAGGTCTGCTGTTTGCAGCAATTGCAAACTACGATATGTCTCCTCCCCCAGTCAGTCCCATTCCCCCACAGTTGGAAACACTACTGAGGGAACACATTTAACCCCTTGATCGCCCCCTAGTGTTAACCCCTTCCTTTCCAGTGACATTTACACAATAATCAGTGCATTTTTATAGCACTGATCGCTGTATAAATGTCAATGGTCCCAAAAAAGTGTCAAATATGTCAGCATCTGTCCACCGCAATGTCGCAGTCCCGCTAAAAATCATATATCACCGCCATTACTAGTAAAAAAAATAATAAAAATGCCATAAAAATGCCATAAATCTATCCCCAATTTTGCAGATTCTATAACTTTTGCGCATACCAATTAATATATGCTTATAAAATAACCGCAGAGATGAGAAAATACCACCAAAAGAAAGCTGTATTTGTGGGAAAAAAAGAGCATCAATTTTGTTTGGGTACAGTGTCGCATGACAATTATCAGTTAAAGCGACACAGTGCTGTATCGCAAAAAATGGCCTGGTCTTTAAGGGGGCAAATCCTTCCGGAGTTGAAGTGGGTAATTCCATTTTAACATCTCTACCTCTGCGATTTGACAACAATTCACACCTCTAGGCATGCAACTCATTTTCTGACACCAAAAATGGGGTTATGTAACTGGGACAGAATGGCATCATAACTTTCACACCTTACATCCTGCTCTTGAATGTTTAACATTTATATGCTTCATGGTACTTTTGTATAAGGTGTTCTCAGGTGTAAATAGAAATGCTGAAGTATCTTCTTGACACGCTAGAAAATGGTTTGGTAAGCTACAAAATTTTGGGGGTTATTTACTAAAACTGGAGTGTACAAAATCTGGTGCAGCTCTGCATAGAAACAAATCAGCTTCCAGGTTTTATTGCCAAAGCTTAACCACTTCAGCCCCGGAAGATTTTACCCCCTTAACGACTAGAGCATTTTTTGCGATTCAGCACTGCGTTGCTTTACTGACAATTGCACGGTCGTTCAACGTTGTACCCAAACAAAATTGACGTCATTTTTTCCCACAAATAGAGCTTTCTTTTGGTGGTATTTTATCACTTCTGTATTTTTTATTTTTTGCGCTATAAACAAAAAAAGACTGACAATTTTGAAAAAAAGCTATATTCTTTACTTTTTGCTATAATAAATATCCCCCAAAAATATTTAAAAAATAATACTTTCTTTCTCATTTTAGGCAGATATGTATTCTACATATTTTTGGTAAAAAAATTTAAATACGTGTATATTGATTGGATTGCGCAAAAGTTATAGCTTCTACAAAATAGGGGATAGATTTATGGCATTTTTACTATTATTATTTTTTTATTAGTAATGGCGGGACTGCGACATTGCGGCGAACAGATCATACACTTTTGACACTATTTTGGGACCATTGACAATTATACAAATAGCCACTGATTACTGTGTAAATGTCACTGGCAGGGAAGGAGTTAAACACTAGGGGGCGATCAAGGGGTTAAATGTGTTCCCTCAGAGTGTTCTAACTGTAGGGTGGATGGGCTACCCAGGACATGACAGAGATCACTGCTTCCGATGACAGGGAGCAATAGATCCCTGTCATGTCACTAGGAAGAACAGGAAAATGCCTTGTTTACATAGGCATTTCCCCATTCTGCCTCTTCTAGTCTGTGGATCCGCGTGCCCACTGTCCCAGTATTACGAAGGGACGTACGGGTACGCCCTTTTGCGGACCCGTGCCATTCTGCCGACGTACATCGACCTGCGGCGGTCGGGAAGCGGTTAATTGAACAAGCTGAAGTTAAAGCTAATTGGCTACAGAACACAGCTGCACCAGATTCTGAGTGCACCGGTTTTAGTAAATCCCCCTCTTTGAATCAATGTTTGGTGATCTGATGTGGCTATTTAAAGGATGGCTTGGGGCTGGTTTATTTGTACTTTGGTGTCAACGAAGGCCAGGCAATCACCAATGATATATCTAAGATGGCCACTAATCACTGCATCCCGGACACAGTGATTGTATATGCTGCATACTTCCTGCATGATTGTAAGTGCAATTTTAATACTTTTTAAATAAATTATATAGATTCACACTATGAGGGTTGCCTCTGTCCGTTTACTCTGCATGATCCTATGATTGATGAGTGAATAGGAGACTGAGGAAAGAAGAGAGGAGGAATCTATGATTTTGCCAAGGACCCAGGTGTATACACACAGTGCCTTCTAACCCCCTGAGGGGTCATATATTCTGGTAAGTGCGGTCCTGGAGGGGGAGCATGAGTGGAAGCACTTTCACATAGCAAGTATACAGGATGCTTTAGACCCGTGGTTCTCAACCACAGTCCCGAAGTATCCCAAACAGGCCATGTTTTAGGAATTTCTCTTACATAATATAGCTGTCCAAAATACCAAGCCATTGACTCTGATTTAAAACACCTGTGCAAGATAAAGTAAAACCTGCAAACATGGCCTGTTTGGGGTACTTGAGGACTGAGGTTGAGAACCACTGCTTTAGAGCACCAGATGCATGGATTCTAAAGATGTTTTATATTGTTCTATGAATTTCTCACAAGATGCTTAATATTATGGGTCATGTAAACTTCTATGATTGTGGTTATATTTTATTTATTTATTGATGAATGAAGTTATGTTTATTATTTGGGAAGAATAATCAATATACAGTAAGTAATATAATAATATTGGCACTATAGCACTTTATTACATTATTGCACCAGGATTTTGGTATTCACTGGATGCACATACAGGGGAAACTCGAAAAATTTGAATATCGTGCAAAAGTTCATTTATTTCACTAATGCAACTTAAAAGGTGAAACTAATATATGAGATAAAAACAAGAGTGGCAAATAAGATTTTTTAAAGGAGCAAGAAAACAATATATCAAATAAATTATATAAAAATATTTTTATTTTGAGGAGCAAAATAAAAAATATGAATAAAATTGTGGAGAGTACAAGTACTAATTAACACAGTTTTACAGGACAGTAAGGTGGAACAACATTCCCGACATGTTTCGCCCATATATCGGGCTTCTTCAAAGGGGAAACTGTCCAGTTAGTAGTACATGTCTTCTAAAATAAAGCAAGAAAAGACAAATGTATCAAAATTTGTGAAACAACATTATATTGCATGAAAATTAATTCAATAACATGATTTTAGTTTTATGCATGCACATCCCCAATCCCCAAAGCACAGCCACCTACCTGTCTCTCCTATAGTGGATCCCACCAATACACCCCAAAGGACGGCCAATCACGTCCAAGACACCATAGAGTGTTAGGCGATCACAGGGGGAACAAAGGGACCAGCTATAAGGTGTAGGAAATTATAGGAAATATAATATGCAATAAGTGGACCACAAAGGAAAAGAGGTCCATATCACAAAACATCAGGAACAAAGAAGCAAGAGGTAAACTTACATAGGCTAGTTCTACTTAGAGCCTACTTCTTGGGACAAGTGCTGTCAGCAAATTGCAGTGGACAATGTATCCAAAAGCTGGACAAAAAATAAACAAAATAAATATACAAGGAGTATGGCATAGTAATGAATCAAGGAGATAGATTTTAGTAAAAATAATGCATCAATATATTCCAATGCATAGTAACAGGCAAACTGCCTTTAAGCAAGCCATAACAGATCCTATAATCACCAGTATCATAGAAGGAAAGTAATGGTAGAAAAGCCAACATGATACAAGTTTCAAGATAGCTTTTACCTATAACAGTCTGATAGCAGGCGTTGTCCTAGGGGCTCCAGCAGTGTCTGACCAGCCGGAGCCTGCGGCCCTTTATACCCTCATCTGGTCCGTGGACCGGAAGCGGAAACGGGACTGCACCGCGCATGCGCGAACACCGCCGCTGACGTCACTCCTTGTCTCCACGCCGAGTAACGATGCGCAGCAGGAGAAAACACAGGGATTCCTTTTAGTGGATGAAAAGGAGATGTCACCCAGGGAATGGGAAGACTCTCAGGGGGAAATATGACAGCGGCGAGTGGAGGGCACAGGCGGCCAGTAAATCAGGTGCACTGCCAATAGGCAGATACACCCTTTGGGTGTCCATCTTGATCAAACAGTGTCCGCCACGAACCAGAATTCAGAACATATTCAAATAGTGCAGGAACAACTGGATGTAGCCCTGAACCGGATCGACGATTTGGAAAACAGGTCCACGAGATATAATGTCCACATCAGAGGTCTACCTGAATCCATCACCAACATCCCAGCAGCAGTACAGATTAAAATCCAGAACCTGATCCCTGATATTCCTCAAAACCACTTATAACTGGATAGAGCCCATAGGTCCCTGGGACCCCCCAGAAAGGACGGCTTACCGAGAGACATAATAGCTAAACCCCACTTTTACGCAGTGGAGGAAGAAGTTATGAGAATGGCATGTACCAAGCCTAATGTACAGTGTCAAGGTCATCCAGTCCAAATATACGCAGACCTTTCTCCTTCTACTATGCACCGCCGATTGTCTCTGAAACCACTACTCCTTGCCCTGACTCAAAAGGATATAAAATATAAATGGGCATTCCCTTTCGCAGTTAAATTCACAGATAAAGGGAAGAATTACTCTTTTTCCACTTTTCCTGATGGTGAAAGACTGTTACTGAACCTCAAGATAATCTCGCAAGAAGCTGACATGGACACTTCTCGTAACGTTCCTACTGCTTCCAAGAGACCAAATCCCACCAGCCCTCAATCACCGCTGTGGACCAGGTCGAGGTCCAAGAAGGCTAAGGACAATGGACCCACTTGATCGGGTTCCAGCTGATACGTTTTGTCATTTACACCTTGAACCCTCAGGGTGCCTGGATGGACATATTCTAGGGGACTGGAATGTCTTTCAAGTTTCTTATCATTAATTACTCAGTTGCTGTTATTCCATCCCCCCCTTTTTTTCTCTCCCCCCCCTTTTTTTTTAAATTATCTCCTGAATGAATTTTCATCTTATGGGGTGCTTTCCACACTTTGAATAGGAAGGCCCTCCCTGCTCGGTTTCCTTTGGGAGGGAGGACGGAGGGACCTTCATGACAGACCTTGTCCCGATTTAACTGGTCTACGAAATATTCAGTCTTATTTCAAGTTATTGCTTTGCATACTGTTATTGAATACATTTAAAAAAAAATAAAAAAAAATTTCAGGAGCGCCCTGGCTGGGGTGGGCCCCATGTGCTTCCACCTTTCCCTCGAGACTCTTAGAGGGCTTTGGGGGAGAGGTAGCCTATTCCCCTTGGGAATGGGCCTTATCTGTTCTACATTGGTAGAGGTTTTTTTTCTGTTGTGTTCTTTGAGTTTTTCCTAAATTTTTGGTCTAGGAGACTTTTTTCTTATTTTTCTATTTCTGTTCTTTTCTATCATTTCCTGTATCTGGTCTTTCCCACATGTGCCTAACCTTCCCTTGTTTTACAGCTTACAATGTTCCCGCGCAAACAGTGTTCTTCCGGCAGCCAAATGCCTGACTGGACTACCTGCAGAACCTGGAGAACAGAAAATGTTGAGGGGTAAGTAACGATGATGGCAGACATGGCACCTCTCCTGACTCCCATGGCTGATCCTATGCAGAGCTCATTTAAAATAGCCACACATAATGTTTAGGGCCTGAACTCCCCCATTAAAAGGCGTAACATGTTTGATTTTTATGAAACTCTTGGTATTGACATTCTCATGATTCAAGAAACCCATTTTCCTAGGCAGTACAATCCCAAATACATACACCCCCAATTCCCCCAATTCTTTTTGGCCAGTGCTGAAAATAAAACTAATGGAGCTGCTATTTTTATGTCCAAATCCTGTAACTTTGACTACATATCTGAATTAAAAGACCCGGGGGGCAGATTTATTTTAGTTAAGGGCACAATAGAGGGTCATTTATACTCCTTGATCTCATACTATTCCCCCAACTCAGGGCAAGACAAGTTTTTCCATCTCCTCTTGGACACCCTGTCTCCCTTATTGGAAGGAACAGTCATTTGGGGAGGGGATTCCAATGCTGCTTTTGACCAGGGGTTGGATAAATCCAAACCCCCCTTTGCCCAACTTACCAGACCTACTAGGATAAGTCTGAAAATAGCCAAACTACTCCATGATAGGGGTTTAACTGATGTCTGGCGAGAATCTAACCCTTCACTGAGAGACTTACTCACACCCGCACAACACCTATGCCAGGATTGACCATATCCTAGTTCCTTCATATATCCTCCCGGCAGTTATCCAGGCCCAAATCAAAGACACGGTCCTGTCTGACCACTCCATGGTGATCATGTCCATTCGCACTATGGCCGGTATGGCAAAGAGGGGACATTGTAGATTGAATGAGCCCATTCTCTACAATCCATCCACAACGACAGAAATGTATATAGAATACTTCCACCTGAATAATGTTGAGGGTATCTCCGCTGAAACCCTATGGGCTGCCCACAAGACCTTTATTAGAGGCAAGATTATTCAAATAACCACACGAATCAAAAAGGAACATGAAGCGGACATTAAGCGATTGGAGAGGTCATACAGGACCCTAAGGACACAACACAAAAATAATCCATCCCCAACCTTATTGGCTGATATCGATAAGACGAGATTGGAGCTCAATTTAGTTCTCACTACGAAAGCGGAAAGATCTCTCCGCTGGAGTAGTAATAAGTTTTACACTCAAAAAGGGAAGATAGGTAAGATGTTAGCAGCCAAACTGTCCCCTAGATCAAGGATTCAGATACGCATAGCAGGACAGGAACCCACGGCAAACCCAGCAAAGATTCTTGAGGCATTTCAGACGTTTTACTCCAAACTTTATAGTGCTCCTTCACAAATCCCCAGGGACTTGGTGTCCACATTCCTGGATGACCTACCTATTCCATCCTTGGATGCGGAACATAGAGACATCCTTGATACTCCATTTTCAGTTGAGGAGGTGGCGGCGGTTATTAGGGATCTCAGAAAAGGTTCTGCACCAGGACCTGATGGTCTGTCGGTCCCCTACTATAAGGCATTCGCAGATACCCTAATCCCACATATGCCAATTTTTTTTAACTTTAAAACTCAAGGCTCCCAATTGGGCACACAACTCAACACTGCTTATATTACGGTTATACCAAAACCGGATAAAAACCCTGAAGAAGTTTCCAATTACCACCCTATCTTGCTGATAAATAATGACCTAAAAATACTTACTAAAATTCCTGCTAACCGCCTCTCCTCTTTCATTAATTAATATATCCACAAGGACCAGGTAGGATTTATACCAGGAAGACAAGGCTCAGATCAAGTGAGAAGGGCGATTGACATTATCTCTATCTTACAGTCCAACTGAGATGGAGGGCAGAAACAACAGGGTTTTCTCCTGGCACTTGATTTGCAGAAGGCCTTCGACTCCGTGTCATGACAGTATCTCCTCTCCCTGCTAGAGTGATGGGGCTTTGGCCCACGTTTCATGGGAGTGATGAGAGCTCTATACTCCCAACCGAAGGCCCAAATCTGTATGCAGGGGTATTATTCCTCCCGATAGATATTGCCAGTGGTACAAGACAGGGATGCCCACGGTCCCCTATTATTTTTGCCATAGTAATTGAAACCCTGGCCATAGCCATTCGACAGAATCCTGACATTAAGGGGGTATCCTGTGGGGACCAGACATTCAAATGTGGACTCTTCGCGGATGATTTACTCCTTTTCCTTACTTCTCCCATTACATCCCTCCCAAGCCTCTAGAAAGTTATTTCAGATTTCTCTAAGATCTCTGGGCTTCAGGTTAATTTCGCCAAATCACAAGCACTAAATGTATCCCTTCCGTCCTCCACAGTATCCCACCTCAAACAGTCTTTCAAGTTTGAATGGAACCCTTCTTCTATAAAATATCCCCCAGAACACTCTTTATCTACATAGGAAAAAG